>CAUVZT010000054.1:185000-217500 GCA_963556525.1 Cochlearia excelsa
GCGGGCCTCATTCTCCCGTTGGGTTGCTAATTCCTGATCAACCCACTGTCTCCATACTAATACCCTTTGATTGCGTAACGCATTCCAGGCCCGATTGCGCGCCACTTTCCCCTCCAGAACGCGCACCTCCCAATCTATGATTTCCGATAGTTCCCGCCCACGGTAGGGATCCCGCTCGTCCTCAAGGGCGCGTTGCATCTCCTTGATTCGATCGAGATTCTCTGTAATTTCTATATTCCCGTAGAACGAGATCAGGGAGTTATTAGGGGGAGAAACCGGGTCCTGGGAGCCAGGTTCGGCAGGAAAGGGTAAGGTCAATTCGGGAGGAAACGGTGCGAGGGCCGGTTCGGGTAGGGGAGACAGCGCCGCGGCTGCATGTTGCGGCGGATCAAAAATTGGCTGTGCCAATTGAGCAGGAAGTGGGGGCAGGGATATCTCCCTTTCCCTATTATTTGAAGTTCCAATGGATTCCGAATCCGGAGACATCAGATAATCAGCCCAGCTTCCGCTTCCGCTGGCAGAACCTGATTCACCATTGGAAAAAAAGGCTGGATTGAGTTCATGGGAACTCCCTAATTTGATACACAGTATAAAGAGTACCGATAGACTGCCAGAGCAGCCGATCTTCAAAAGAAGAAAACCCATGGCTCGATAGCCCATAGCCTGGGGTAACCGGTCGAGAAAACTATTTGCTAAGTTTTCCGGATAGACCGTCCACCCAGTGCCGCTACCTACTTCTACTAAGGCTGAGCTTAATAGGAGCAAGAGACTTGGTGGCAATAACCAGAATAGAAATCTTTTTAATCGTGGAAATGCCATGTCAGGTGCACCTATCAGAATCGGAACAAACCAATTACCAAATCCACCTATCATCGCCGGCATAACCATAAAAAAGATCATTAAAAAAGCATGAGCTGTTATTAAAACATTATAAAGTTGATGATTCCCACCAAGAATTTGATCGCCGGGTCGGGCTAATTCCATACGAATAAGTACTGAGAAGCATGTGCCCATCACTCCAGCAATGGCACCGAAAATGAAATAGAGAGTCCCTATATCCTTGTGGTTTGTGGAGAACAGCCATCGAACCAGATTTTTCATAAATTTGAGATTCTTTCGTTTATTTCCTTATCAGAGGGGGGCCCCTTTAGGGGTATTTAGTAACTCGAGCATTTCTTGTTTACTCGAACAGCAAAGGAGAGGCACGGAGTGACTCGCGTTCCTCGAAATGATTATTTATTTGACTTTGACTCTTCAAATCGAAATTTTTCTTTTTTCTATTGTTTGTTTGTTCTTTATGCGGGGACAGGATTCGAACCTGTAATCTTCAGGTCATGAGCCTGATGAGTTGACCAATTCCTCTACCCCGCTTCTTCCCCAACTCCTCCTTCATCCTCGTTGGTCCTTCGTTCACTCCCGTTTCCAAGAAAACTTCATTCGACTTGCATGTGTTAAGCATATAACTAAAGTAGCATGATTGTACCTTCCTCTTTCTCTTACTTAGATAGAGGAGAGAGCACGTAAGACTTTCTAGGCTACGATCTTCCTTCTCTTATGATATTCAATTTCTAGTTAAGATCACCTTTTCATACCAAAAAGCTCCTTATATTATATACGATAGCACCAATGATAGAAGTAGAGAATGCGATCCTTCTTCTTCAATTCATCTGCAGAGCCAAATCCCTTTATCCCCTCTCTCAATCCCTTCTTTCAGTTGAATGTTTGCAATGTCCGAACTCCCTGTGTTAAGCATAATTACCCCCTAAGAGCTGATTCGAGAACTGTAAGATCAGTCAAGCAGGCTAGTCAAGTACTCCTGTAAGCCATAAAGCAAAGAGCGTAGCGGGTAATCTGTGCAAGAAGTGACTTCCTTGCCTTAATAACTTCTTATCTGTCTATTCAAAAGAAAAGAGAGGAGGATGAATGTGAAATGAAACCTTGATCTTCTTATACGATTACGATACCACCACACCAAATTAAACTTCCTTCCTGCTTAAGGCACTAGCTTTGCCAAACCTTGGTACATGTATGTGGGCTTTCCGCTTCGGCTTCTCATGTCAATCTTCCAATGTCTTGCCATTTTCTCTTATATAGATATATATAGGCCTTGTCCTCTTCTATTCCTGTGGGAAGTGTGGGACTAATTGAATTTCATTTCATTCTTGTCTGCTAAGAGAATTATTCTTCCTCACAGCTTGCATTCGATGCTTATGATTCAATAATTCCTTCTAACAGGGCATTCACGGAACTAGTTTCCCTGGTCCCCCCGTCGGGAATGGGGGCTTCTAAACCTTGCCTTTTCCATCGCAAACTAACCTAAGTCGCACTACTGGGGATCTCTCTGGATACTCTGCCAGGCGTTGACCAGCTTGTGGCCCTACCGCGGGTGGTGAACCGGATCGAAGAATGTATGTATGAGAGGAGAGATAAAAGCACTTTGGCTTCAAAATAGAAAGAGCACAGCACCCTAACTTCAACAGAACTCTTGGGGTAGGCTAGCTACTAGTCGTCCTAAAAGAGAGATCTTTGTTTTGCTTTAGCAAGAGGCCTATTGTTCGCAGACACCTACTTCTATTAGCTGACATAAAAGACAAAGATTCTTCGTTCTTTCTGAGAAAGAGTTCGAGATCAGAGAGGGCAGACCGGCCACAACGTCTGGCATAGTAGGAAATGGTGCCCTTGGCTCAGTCCTGCCAGCAGTAGTTCTTTCGATGCTATTACTATTGGGGTCTGAGTCTTGTGCCTCAACTTTCTATTATAGTCGAGTGAGCTCGCTTACTCTGATCCTACTGCGTAGACGTCGTCTAATAGGCTACAGCACCAGATCATCATCAGCAAGAAAACGTGTATGCGCTAACGCTATATGGCTGCTGGGGGTTCACGCTCGGACATTACTTGTTGGGTACGCTAGACCGGTGAATTGGGACCGGAACTTTTCAACAGCAAGAGAAAGTAGAACTGATACAAAATCAGACTCTCGTCTGCGGCAATCATCAAACTCCATAGCTAATTCGAGCCTTTTAGGACTAGTGGGATCCGCTGACCAATAGCCAGACGGAACTAAAACAGCAACAGAGAGTACAATGGAGCAAGAAAACGGCATAGCAGCTACTTACAACAACAATCTTAGGACAAAGAACGACAGGCGTACCGGCACTCACCTATAGCTCCAATCACTTACGACAGAAAGAGCTTGGGAGGTTGGGCATTAGAAAGGATTCAACTATTACCATTACCAGAAAGAGACAAGGGGCTTACCAAGAGACCTGCTACCTTCCCTCGGACCCATTTTCTGGAAAGGCCATTACTCTTACTAGAAAGAAAGGAAGTAAAGTAAAATAGAGCTGAGCCTATGCAGAATAAGACTTGCTAGCCTGTCAAAGCAAGCTTAAAAAGTCATGTTTGAAGGCTAGATAGCGGCCTTAGGAACCTACTTTGATTGTGGTACCAATGAAGCTTTCACTCTAGTAGCTTAGACCATAGTGGAGCCTCCTACTCCTTCCCTTAGAAGGGAAGTCAAAAGCCGGTGCTTTGGTTAACGGCTTCCGAAGTGACTAATCGTAGCCAACTTATTAAAGATGTATGCTTTCTCTTATTATATCTAATATGTATGTGATTGCTTTATATAGGAGATGAAAGAAGTCGACGAAAAAGTAGAGATGAGAGAAGCGAGACTGAAAAGGAGAGGGATGAGAGCCAAGCGAGCAACCCGTGTGAATAGAACGAGCAAAGGAAGCTTTTAGGCATCTTTCTCGCAGTCAGTGTCGGTACACTGTGGGTGGTAATAGGGCGTGGCAGGAAGGGTGCTCGCCTATGCGATTTTCTTGCTTTGTTTCGTTCTTCATATGTTGGTTGGCGACTCTATCTCGTTTGTAGGAGTGCCTATGCTTTATTTCCCGCTTGGGAGAAAGAGAGAATATCTGGTCCTATGCGGCTAGGTGATAAACGCATAAACCGCTTTTCGAAGGTTCGACGCAGTTGACTGGGATACTACAACTCCATGCGGTTGATAAGCCAAGCGGTTCTTGTACTTTCGTTCTTTTTGAAGGGTTCTGCTCGAGATCAATTCATTGGTCCGCTAAAGGAATGAGAGATGGGGCAAGAGATGAGCTTTCCCGCTACCTTGCCTTTAGTAGTCGAGAAAGGGGAGTAGTCGAGAAGAGAAGAGGTATGGAAAATCAGACTGTGGTTGGTTCCATAGGGATAAAAAGAATTGGTATGATCAACGCCGTTTAACCACGATTGCTCAACTGTCAATGTGCAACTTTCCTTGTTCTTGTTAGTAGCCATTCAGAGCGGACAGGCAAGGAGAAGTCCCAATGCTTTCGTCTCAGGCTAGAAACTATAGATTCTCATGCGCTTGAACGGGATGAGTTTCAGTTTCCCTTTCTGATTTTAGTATTCGCTTCATCTTGACTTAGGAACATGGATTTGACCTCGAGCCGCTCTATTAGAATGGAATTCCAGGGCGCTTAGAGAACGTCTTTGAATACCTTTAACATGTATTTTCATTTTCCTTGTCGTACCCGACCCCATCCAAAGTGATCCAATAACTTTATTAGCTTCTCACGTTGAGTTCTAATCGATACAAAGGACGGAGATTGGCAAGCCACTCAACAAGCTAATTCAGAACCTTGCTCCCTCTTCCCTTGGATTCTTCCTCATTGCAATCCGAGACAACCATCAGCAATGGGGCTAGCTTCTCTTTTCGAGTACCACTCTTCTCTTATTATCTAAGGTTGCACAGCTATTCTATAGATAGCATTGTCTACTCCTCAGCTGACAGAAGGAACCTAATTATTCAACTGGTCCCTGTCTTCTTTTGACTGTTAAAGAGCGCTAACGACTAAGAATGGTTTTATTGACTAGAAAGTGGTAGTGGTAACTCCTGTGCCATTCATAGCTGTAACGACTACAACCGATGTTAGGAAAAGATTCTATCCGACGGGAATCGAAAATAGATCACTTAATTACCTAGGATTCTCCGCATTACCTTGATCTAGACCCCCTATTAGTTACACACCTCCGTCCAAAAGCCATCTCTAAGGGCAAAGCGCTTTTTTCTATTCGCCGACAAGCAGCTATGCGGGGAATCGAGAAAAGAGCTTATTTCAAGCAAGCAGTCCCGCTACTTGCTTTCTTAGTTAGAAAATTCTCTTCTAGTCCTCCTTCCCGTAACCGAAAGTCACTCTCGCTTAACTGACATAGCATTTAAGATTCGCCGACGTCGGGAAATAGAAAATCAGTCTTACCTGTCCTATCAAGAAGAAGGTACGAAAGGACGGCATACTCTGTCCCTTAGTGAAAGCGTGAAAGCTCAATCTCTAAGTGTGAAACTATCCTCCTCTTTTTGAGCTAAACCTATTGCTCGCCCCTTAGTGACTCCTTTCTACAATTGAATTGATCCTTAGACCCTCCGTAAACTGCATGGTCTAGGTCAGATGCAAGATCAAGACCCTGATGCGCAACGTCGAAACCCCGTATTTTGAATTCAAAAGTAATTTCCCTTCATACGAGCCCACTGGAACTAGAGCATCTTGTCGAAAGCCCGTACCCGTATTTTTGATTAAAACCTCTTCTTACCTTATTCTTGACCACAATTAGCACAGCTTCGAAGATCGTTATCTTTTATTCCTATATGTGACAAATGAATCAAATTGAGAACTAGAGCGAACGTCCTAGCTTTCCGGGCAGTAAGGAATATCTTTATCGTTGTTCCACTTTTGAATATGTTAGTTCAGCAGGGAACTTTCCCGAAAGCGTTAAGCCTTAAGGGCTAAGAGCAGAGGGAAGGGCCTCCGCTTACAGTTAGGCAGGAAGACTCCGCTTTCTGTAATTAGGCAGGAAGATCACTCAAGAAGAGAAGCTAAGAGGACTTACTCAACTAATAGACCCAAGACTTCCTCACTCATAGGTACAAGCCTAGAAGAAAGCAAACAACTAATCTATTCTTATCTGTCTTTGCTTGCTCTAAACCTAAAGGCAAGGAGCAAAGCCTATTGATTCACCTGTTTGCTAACCTACTTGTCGGCTACCCGCACTCTGTAACCAGAATAGGGCTCTGGAGTTCATACCACCCGGCGGTTTATCATAAGTCTGGAAGGCGGCGCCTAACCTAGTCGGACTTGCTTGAATCGATACGCTTAACGGACTTCTCTGTCTATTCAATTGATTTTGTTGCAGACTCTTCCCCCGTCCCAAGCATTGTCTTAGCTCTTCACCCAACACATATGATAGATACGGATGGGGGAACGTATGCCCTACTAGATGATGCCTTTATAAGGTACCTTCGAGACCGGAAATGACTGCCTGCCCCACGAGAATGATTTACCTTTCTTTCCTAACAGAATGACTCCCTCCTACTTCTATCTTGCTTAACTAAGGCTTTCTTATGCTTTGAATGCCGGCCTATTTAGGGGTCCACGGCCGTCTAAATCGACGGAGACCTGTACCTCATTCTCAGCACCCCTTACAGTCTCGGGGTATTTAGTCCTTAGCTCGGCGTTCATCTTTCCGGTCTAGCTCAACGATGAGCTCTTTAGATGTTCAGTCTGTTCGGACGGATATGACGTTGAACCAGTAGCAATCCGATGAAAAGCCAATCTAATAGGCATTCCTACTATAAGAGTAGTGTGCTCTCTTTCTGGTTTAGGCAACTCTGATAGTGGGAGGAATCCCTTCTGTCTTATCGATTCCTAGCGCAGCAATTTCTTCATTTGCCTTTTCCGAGACCGGTTCCTAGCGAAGCAATTTCAGGGTTTCATAGTTTAGGAGCTGAGCAGCTAATCTCCTTTGGTAATAGGTGTTTGACCACTCGAAGTCCTCATCTTCCGATTCCGCTGCTTTGAAGCACAACGGTTCCTTGTTTTCGCGATTGACGGGTATACCGGGGACTCGTGACTGAACTTGCAGACATCTAATATTATTCTCTATAGAGGAACAAGCCGACCTGTTGACACCACACGCTACCTAGAAATGTTCAGTTCAGTGACAACCTCTACTCTCCTCTCGTTTCAGTCGAGTTCGGACCTCTCCTTTTCAGTCGAGTAATCAATCCCTCTCCCCCCAAACCCGTTGACTGAAACCTGCCTGAGTTCTTGTTTTCCTTGTCTTGTTTTATTACACCCTTGTAAACACCTTTCTTTATCTTTATGATCTTGCCCACCGCTCCTCTTGCCCTAGGGGGAATATGCAACCAGGACAACTCATTCTATTATACCTACTTTCGAAGTCAATACCAGATAATCGATCCTGTTCCTGCTCCTGCACCGGTAGTCGGTCGAGTAGCCTCCGACTTGCCTTCATCCTCCTCCTCCGTCTTAACCGAGTACCCAAAGCCTTCTACCCGGTCAGACCTCGCTCCTCACCTATTTCAGTGGAGATGCCTACCCGATAGACGCAGGTATCTGGTTAGATCAGTTGGGTCAGGATGGTTCCTTAAGTGCCGAGAGGAGTCCAAGAAAGAGATGTCCGTCTGCTGGAGAAGGATAACCTGGTGGCAAGAGGTAGAGCATAGGCTAGTAGGACAGGAAGGTGGACTTCCGTAGAGAGTGAAGGCAGTCGTATGTTAGGCCTGGAGCTAAGGGACCGATGGAGGCAACATAGATGAGTTTGGATCAGTTTAGCTACTCTGTTAAGGTCTACATCAGGAGGTTCAACTAAGCCCGCAGGTATATTTGGCGGGCACCTGACGACGAGGTGACTCTAGCTAGGAAGTTCCTCTCTGGCCTGTCACCTGAGTTAGAGGCTAGGCTCCGAAGCCCTCAGTTCTTTAGTCTCCCTGAGTTGTTAGAGAAGGCAGCATTGGTCGAGAGAAGAGAGTGTGAGCGAAGCGTAGTAGCGCTGCTATACCGAGAAAAGTAATCAAACCTAAATCTAGGAAATACAGCTGGGTGTGCTCATGTTGGGTAGGTAGCAGGGCCAGACAATCCCTTGACTTTCGTGTGTGCGTACTATGCTGCTAGTCATGTTACTGCCAACTCAAAGATCAAAACTAGAAACCAACTTCACAGGAATGAAGCTAACATAGATAACTAGGCTTGCTTTGGAATCCCATCTGAAATGACAGAATTCTTCGTTTAATCGAAAAAGCTGAACTCCTAAGATTCCTCACCTTAAAAGAAAGCAGAAAGCCCTATTCTGAAAGGAGAGATGGCTCAGAGATTGGGAATTTTTCACATGTACTTTACTTAGTAAACGGATTCTATAGCCCTTCTTAACTAAAGAAATTTTGTTTGGAAAACCTTGAGATGTCTCACATCTAAAAAAGAAAAGTCAAACTAAAAGGACGAGGAATAGCTAGTGTCAACCAACTTTGGGTAAACCAAGGCATTTCCACCTACTCCAGAAGGTGAAACCAGTCGATCAGAAGAAGATGAAACCAGTAACTCGAAGTCCTCAAGCTGGTCTCAGATTGCTATGCTAGAAGTGTGCTGAGGAGAATGCAGCACAGAGGAAAAAGAATAGCTAGTATCGGGGGTGAGGAGAAAGACTACTCTTATTGCATGCCTGCGTAGAAGAGTAAGAAAGAAAGAAACTTCCGTTTAATCATTGGTGGAAAGATCCTGTTTAGCAAACCCAGGTTGATAAACCTTGGGAATCTTACCAGCCAACCCTGGTCTTACCAGCCAACCCTCTACTGACGCTGGTGTGCTAAGGAAGGAGCTAGAAGCGAAAAAGAAAGAAGTCATGAACCCCACCCCTAGCGCAGCAATTTCAGGCTCTCATGAAGCCTTAGGGCGAAAGCATTCCTCTCATTCGCTTACTTCCTAAAAGGAGACTGAGGCGCATGTAAATAGTAGAGAATTAGGTATAGGAAGGATCTAGCAATACAATCACCAAACTATTAACACTTCCAATACCCATACCATCAACTCAAAGCTAAAACTATCCATTCATTACATACTTCGACAGATCAATCAAAGCTCCTCATTACTGTAAGTCAAGGTCTTCTGTTTTTTGTGAATTCAATCGCATTTGACAAAACTCTTAGATACTCAGCACAGACCTTCAAGGGTTTTCTCAACTCGATTTCTTAACAGAAGAATGTTCCATACAAAGAGGATTGGTATGTTTCGAGATGAAAAGCCAATCTAATAGGCATTCCTACTATAAGAGTAAGTAGTGTGCTGGAGTTGAGCTCTTTGTTTAAGATAGGAATCCCAGGAGTTCAGCAGCACATCAATCGATTAAAGGCAGATAAAAGGCATCTGAGATGAGATGGATAAGCCAGGCTAGTATGTTTTGGTAATAGCACACTGCTGTGAAGCTGGTTTGTAGTTCTTAGACTAGCTAGGGAGTAATGCGTTAGCCGTATTCCTAGTGGAGCACACTGATGTACGAGACAGGGGTAGGAAGATTCCTCCCTAACTTCTGATCTGTAACTATAACTATTTTTTTGTTGGCGGTGTGCTGCAGGTGAGTTCCTTGTTCTTTCTAGTATGGAGTAAACCTCAGGTGTCCTATTCCTCATATTTCATAGGTAGGTAAAAAGTGAAGGGTTCCTCTTTTAGGCTTTTAAGGCAGCTAATTGCTGAGGTGGGAGTTGCATGAACAAATAGGGAGTATGACTTATCTTAATTCCTAGGTATGCATGGGCAGCTAGAGCTAGTAAGGGTTGTAATAGCTAGGGAGTTAGCAGCCCTAAGAGCTGCATTCCTAAGTATGCATGGGTTGGTCCAGCACACCGCAGTGTGTTGGAAGCTCTGTTTGTTTCCTTTCCTAATAGCTCTGTTTGTTTCCTTTCAGCACACTAATGTAGCTAAAGAGTTATCTCTAGTATTCAGTTGTGTGCTGAAGATGAATCCCTAAGGCTAGTACTTCTATCCAGCACACCGAAGGGTAGTTCTGTTCCTTCCTTTCAGCCAGTCTTAGAATCTGACTATCTATGTTACCCCTAGTAATAAGTTGTAAGATTACTCCCACGGGATGCAGCACACCGGTGTGCTCTCTTCATCTTTCATAGGTAGCTAATGTTATAAGAGTAATGACTAGCTAGGGAGTTAGCCTTGGCAGTATTCCTAAGTATAGATGTGGGAATGTTCTAAGCGATAGTAAGATGACATAGGTGCCCGGCCAGCACACCGCTGCTTTAGTGAGGCTGGAAACTCTTTCCTTTCCTCTTCCTTAGATTCTTTAGAAGCTGGTATTTTCAGAAGTAGTAGAATTGAATTCTTTAGCTAGGGTAAGGGTTTGTTTTCCTTGGTTTTCCAATGAATACCATTTCTCTGCTTTGGTATGACGAGATAGCTCAGGGTTGCTCTTTTCCTCTTTGCCCTACTTCTGTTTCCCGTAAATAGTATGCGAGCTGATGGTATCCTTAGCTGTATTCCTATGAAATGGAAGGGATGCAAATAAAGTCCTATTTTAAATTCCGAGATACTCAGATCTTAAAGGGTTTCTCAAACGGGAAATCTTAACAGAAGAATGCCAATATAAACAGGATAGTACTGTTCCGAATCCTCGATCTAAGAGGTATTCCTACTGTAACACTATACAGTAAAGCTCCTTTTTAAGATCACAACCCAGCACAGAGGAGTTTGTTGCGTGGGATTAAACGCATAATTCGTGCATCTGAGAATGGGATGTCAAACCCTACTTTCCTCAAATACGAGGAATGGATAAGCCAGGCTAGTATGTTCTGCTAACTACGGAAGGAATAAGAAGGTAAGGACTCAACCTTAGCTGTGATCTTTTATAGCACACCCCTGATACACGCTGGTGTGCTTGTGCTGCAGTTTAGAATGCTGATTCCTGGGTGGGTAGTTCCTACTCTTGCTTCCCTTGGTTTTAGCAGGTATTTGTTTCTAGCTTCGGTAGTTAACCAACTATTCCCTTTTCAGCACACTCTTTGGCGTGCGATAATAGTACACTTTTAGGAATCCCACACCAAGTGAACAGAGTTATCGGCTGATACTTTCCTTGTTCCTAGGGTTGAGCAGAAGTTGGTTGACTAGCTACTGCTTGAAGTCAGCACACTCCTCTGCTTTTCCGATGCTTTGACCAGCTACTTGTTTTCCTAACCCGAGCTAATCCTCTGTGCTGTAATGGAGGAGTGTGCTGAATAGGACAGGTAATCTACAATCCTACACCGGACGAGTTCCTTGTGATAGCACACCCGAGGACAAGACTCAAGTTTCCTTCTTTCTCTAAACAAACACGTACACATGGGCATGCATGCAATAATAGTTCTCCTCATCCAGCACAGAGGTAGTAGTTCTCTTCACCCGAGTACAAGGTTTCGAGTGACTGGTTCTTAGGGCTTTGCGCGGTTACTCTTGTTGGGGTCAAGTGAGAGAACACTCCTGGGAATGTAGAAGCGAGGCTAGTCCGCTGTTCCTGGATAGACTACTGAGTTGGTCAAGGATGGTGGTGACGGAGATATTGATTCTCATTCTACTTACGTCGTGATTTAGTTGGCCAGTTGATATGCTTGATTGAGAAGAAACCTTTAACACAAGAAAACAGAATCCATCGTTACTTTCCTCTGCCCCCGCCCCCTTGTTATCGCGTAGTTGCCTCCTCGTTCTTCTGCCCACCGAGTCAAGTGTAAGGGCCCCTGGCTCTGCTTGATCGGTCAATCGTTCGTTATGTCTCTCCCTTGTGCTTTGATCGTTCCCCTGCTATAACTGGGCCAGGATCAAACCCTTCTCTTGCCTGATTTCATTCCTCTTGATAGATAAGGTAGAAGAGGAGATTCATCATATAAACTTGGTATACTTATTTTTTCCTCTTAGCAGATAGAAGATTCTTCAGTTCATCGATCCTCTTAGCAGATTCATGCTTCTCTTTCTTCAGTTCATCGACCCTCTTAGCAGATTCATGCTTCTCTTTCTTCAGTTCATCGACCCTCTTAGCAGATTCATGCTTCTCTTTCTCCAGTTCCTTGATCTTATCATAGGAATAGTATAAATCGATGAGATCTTGATCTTTATCATCTATAAAATGCCTGTGAAAAGGTTTGGTACCTACCCAGGTTGAGACCCCTTTTTCATTAGGTTCAAATACAGCATTCCTCTTGTTATAGATGCTTGACCCCAGTTTCAGTTGATAATGATAATCCTTTACCTGCATATTTTGATGATCCACTAAAAAGGAATTATGCACTTCTTTGATTTCGACCTTATCAGGTTCTAAATACTGTTCCTCATACCATTTAGAGGAGACTAAATCTTTACCAGCACCTTTATGTTTAAGACTAAGGATCTCACCCTGAGAGTCTCTTAAAAGATAGTTCTTTGAAGCTAAGAATATGCCATTTGCATCTTCATACTCTAACTTGAACTTACCTAATTCAGATGATGATATCATTTCATCAGGAGGAGGATCTTTCAGAACTACAGAATCCGTATCAGTATAATAACAGTCTGATCTTGAAATGAATGGATACATATAAATTCTAGCATAAGCTGTGATAGCTGCTGATAGTTGAACAGCAGAGTTCCTGGGTGGGTTCCATTGTGAGTTGTCAGTTTTGTTTGTATTGACATAGTATCTCACTAGATAACTGTCACCTTCAAGACTAGCGCCATATTCCAATTTGATTGCTTCTTGTTTAATTACACTATCATATCTTTTCTTATTGCAAATTTCAGTAACAAGACTTTTAGGAGAGATACCAAATCTCCCGTAGAGTGAATTCATTACAGTCTTTAATACAAAAGACATAGCTGTATCACCCCTTGACTTAGCTTCAGATCTTTTCTCGAATAGGTCATCTATAAAGCTCTTGAAAGGAGACTCCATTTTATCATTCTTCTTATAGAGATAACCATATAGGGGTGTAATGGTGTAACCTATAGATTCGGCATACTTGAGCTCTTCGCTAAAATAGACACCAACCCATGAACCAGTTGGAAAACGTAAGACCTCATTCTCTTTCTTTGGTAAGAAAGGTCTTTCCATATCAGAAGGACAATTCACAGATGCCCTAATAAATCCAAATAGATCTTTTAACTTTTTACCTTTAAAAGAACGATGCCAAACAGGCTTACCAGAGGGCATAGGATAAGATTTCATTATAAAAGGATACAAAGAGTTGACATCATAATATTTCAGACCAGAACCTGAAGGAATGTAGACATCAGAATGTCCTCCATAATACCCTTGACGCATGAAATTATCCTCGTTACGAGTAGGGATATAGATAGGAAACACTTTACTGTTATAGTATTTCATACGAAAGATAAGAAGAGCAAGAGATGAGATAGTCAATAGTTCTGTTATATCGATAGTGTAATTACTACAGTAATTGGCTTGTGTTTTAAACATGATACCTCCCAAGATAAGGATATCTTGCTTCATATACTTTAACAACTCATCTCTCATAGATAGGAGATTCGTCAAATTCACATCCTCATGGGCTATAGAACCTTTATCACCTAACTCAGGACATATCGCTTTACCCAGATCAGCAAGTTTACCAGGAAGAATCTTTAAAGAATCATGATAATGATATGTCTGACTCTTCTTATGTTTCTTAGAGGAAATAGTTAACTGGTAGAGACCGTTGTTTCTCATCAGAACACTGAGATCATACTTTTCCTTAAAGAATCTCAAATAGTATGTGATTAATAAGATACCATCGAATCGACCCATGTTGTGAAAATAGATCGTTTTGATTTTACGATGAAAGGCAACATAAGAGATTTGTTCTATGAATCTTATCATCATGTAGTCACTTCGTTTCTGAAATGAATCCAGATGGATAAAGTCTTCACTAAAATAAGTTTCGTATTGATGATCAGGTATAGATCTCAGGTCAGCATCAGTTAATAAATTAGGATCAATTACTAAGAAACCGGCAGCATATGGAACATGTTTAGATACCTCGTGTTTAATAGTTTCACCCTTATTAGAGACATCCATAGATTCATCCGGAGAAGAACTTACATCATTAACATCCTTATCATCCTTTTGAACTACCTGCATAATAGTCTCGAGATCAGCGACAATGAAAGATCTCTTTTTACCATTCATCTTTTTAGCTTGAGTTATCAAACTCTCAATCTTGCGCTTTTGACGAAAGCTTTCCACTTGAGGAGGATAACCAGGAACAGATATGAAATCCGGGGATTTCCATAATTCCAACAATTGCTTATCAACAGCTTCATTGCTAAGACCCATTCCGGGAATATGGATGATCTTATCATCATCGTTTTGATAATACACACGAAGAAAAATATCATAGATGAATGATGATTCATAGATTTCAGATTGCTTGAGCATTCTTTCAACCAATGTAGTGTATAAACCAAGACTTGGTTTTAGATCACCATTAGAATTCTTTAAATCGAGAGCACTATCTATGGTAAATGATATCCTTTCAGAATAGGGACTGTCCATTGTATAAGATATGGTAAACTTACCATAATCCATCTTTTGAATATAAACATATTTAAGCAACAACTTCATAACACCCAAGGATAGAATCTCAATATCAGAACATAAAGGATAAGGATCAGTAAACTTCAGTCTGATTGTTAACAGTCCATCATATGGGTTTTGACATTCCATTGATTGAATATGAGAATTTAAGATAGATAAATAGTGAGACACATTCTTTAAGAAGCAGATTAAGTATCCTTGATTATTTTCCTGAAAACACTTAGAATAGTTCTTCTCAGTAGAAGTCAAATTGATGTTACTCTCTTTGAGATTAGAGACATACCGTGTCACCTCATTCTCATTTAACACATAACGTGGAACCTCTTTCTCCTCATTATAAACTTGATTATGACAACGTCGGAAAGGAACGAGAAGATAATCAAATCGAGATGAAGAATAGCTCCTATAGTTCAAATTGGGATGAGCACGATTGCCTGATTGAATTCCTCTTGATAGATAAGGTAGAAGACATGGAACAAAAGGATTATGAGAAGAAGGGTGCTTCCTTGGATCAGATGGGGTTGGGGTCTGCTGTTCATCAGAAGGTAGCTTACTAGGAACTGAAAGAGAGGTCTGATCTGAAGGAAACAGCAATGGAACATCAGTGGTATGAGAAGAAAACAGCAATGGAACATCAGTGGTATGAGAAGGTAGCCTTTGAGGGCTTTCACTTGAAAAGGATGGAAAGGCATTTTGAACTGAGACACTCGCAACTGAGACACAAGAAATAGTTCCGTATGGCACATCATAATTTCGATTCATAGTATGGTTTTTACATCATCAGACAATGTCAGTTTTAGCTATACCTTTTTTCCTCTTCCGAGGAGATTCATCATATAAACTTGGTAGATAGACATCCTACTCTGTTTACGGGAACCGCAAGCCGCTGCGTGTTACAGCTTAGGATTTTTATTTCCTGACATTTCCAAACACTTTACACTATATAAGACAATTTAGTAATGATTTATTTGATAAAGAGGATGATATTTGACTTTTGGTTTATGAAACCCTCCTTCTTTATCAACAAGTCAGCTACTGTTGTCTAAAGGGGGACCTTCTATGGGTACTTACGACCAACATGGGATTGATTTCATACCTGGAGCAACTTGACCTAATCTGTCTCCTTCTAATTAGAAAAGGAGTCCCGCTAAGCACGAGGAACTGAGAAGGCAGGTGCAAGGGCTTTGATAGAGAGGGAAAGCAGACTCGACAACCACAGCCCAGTTAACTATTTGAATCAGGAGCTTCCGATCTCATCCCTTCAATCACCGTTACTCGATCCGAACTTGAACCTGACGCGCTACCTTCTTGTACATCCCCACCAGGTTCACTTCCTCGGCCAGCTAGTGAAGTGAGTCTTTTAGCATAGGGAAGTGGGGAATAGAAGCTTAAGCTAGGCTCCTTATGCGAGAAAGCGAAACCGGTGGTTTCTTGGTCACGACCGGCTAAAGCTAAAGTTCCATTAAAGAGCGTTACCACGAGATTCATCAGGGAATATAAGGGTTTTCATGAGGCTGATCTTGAGCCGCCATCCAAGCACGAATACCCTCGTTTAAAAGAAGATTTTTGGTGTAGAAAGTCTCAAATTCAGGATCTTCCGCTGTACGGATTTCCTGGGAAACGAAGTCATAGGCACGTAGGTTCAGAGCCAGACCGATCACTCACAATATCCCTGGGCAAGCCAAAGATTTTGACCACATGCTTAAGGAACAACTCCGCAGCATCATGGACGGTGCATGCATGTTGCGCTGCTATGAACACAGCATACTTAGAAAAGCGATCCACCACTACCATCACGGACCTAATCTTTTTAGGAATGGAACCCACAAACAAGGTCTTGAAGAGCCTTGTGTTACCTAACTAAAGAGCTCCCAAGGCCACCTGATTCGGAGTAGAGCACTCCTATTTACACTTCGATTCCGCCCACTGATTCAGATCCAGCTAAGGCCCGCAACCAAAGAGGAGACACTTGCACCGGGGTAATGCTACCACACAGGTTTTGAGGCGAGGCGCTGCGCTGCCCTCTTTCGGGCAATCAACTCTTTCTTGTACCTGGCACTAGTCAAATTGTATCTCGGTTCATGGCATGCCACAACGACTCTATCGGCTTATAGTCATTCCTGGCACTCGGCGCATGTCTTTGATCAACCCCACCCCGGTTCCTCCACTCTCATCTGTCACCGTGCGGATTGTTGGTCTATACTTTCTTTAGTTCCCATAGGAGTCGAGTACTTGTTGTATGCCGGGTGTCCACCTAGGATAGGGAGAAAAGGCTCTCCTAAGTTCCCCATCTGATTAAGCAAATCACTCTTCCGGTAAGATGTCCAACCTCGGAACTGTTGAATGTGTCCTTCGAGATTAACCACTTTCTCGAGCAACCGCATGCTCTCGGCTCTCTCCTACAGCTTCGGGTGAGAAAGATATAAGGAAATAGAAAGGAGAAAGCTGTCCGTCACTCTAACGTCGTAGGTGATCCATACTATAACAGTGCGTTCTGGGCGGCTACTTTGTATCTTGGAAAAGGGAAAGGACATAAACAAAATAAGACGAAACCAAGGAAAAGACCTAAAGATTTGAAAATTGATTTCTATCTAATTTAGAATTGGCAGGAGGGAGCCCTTCTTTCACCATCAGCTTTTCATGCCACCTGGTTCTACGAAACCTAGAACTCTGTCTTTCTTACCTCATATGCACATCTGTACCAGACCCAAGGCGAGTATTTCCTTTGGCTTTATTCGATCCAGTTCTGCTAAATCTACTGTACTAACTCGGCTCGTACTCCTTTTGAAAACCTAGTCATGTTGACTTCCTGGCCATGACTTCCTGTTGACTATCTGGTGACTATCTGGTGACTTACTGGTGATTACTTCTTGGGAACCCTTACACGCCACCTTTAAGTGGTAAGGCACCTGAAATAATCTTATTACTCCGCGAAGAAGTCATAGGCTCCTTCTAATATAATAGGTATCCGGGATGCAATTCCTACTTCTTATAATTCTCTGGTCAAGTCACCAGTTGTTAGAGTTCCCGCTTTATCTGTTCCAGTAGAACCTGCTGTGGACTGGCCTGCTACAGAGATGCATTTCCTAGAGAGTTCCTTCGGCCCTTTGTTTCCTTTCATTCATTCGTTTCCTAGATTAAAGGAAGGCTCAGTTTGTTGGTACCAGTTTCTTGGTATCGGCATGCAAAGGTTGGAATCTTTCCCAAGGAGTTAAGGTTTTTGCCCAAGTTTTCCCTACTATTGGATTGAATTGGAGTCGAACCAATTACCATTGCCCTATCAAACAAAGCAATACTCTATGAGTGAAGTAGGAGAAGGCATTAGCCACCTTTCTCGACCTATTCACCGGCATATAACTACTTTCGAACGCATACTGAGGAAAGACAGAGACCTGACATCGATCTTTCTCGAACCAGCGTCCACCCTCGGCATACCTCATATTTTACACCTATTCGATAGTTCTCACTTCTCTAGTCATCTGAACCAGATAGACTTCACAACCCAGACATCTCTCTTCTTCGTTATCCATTTAACACCCATTCCGCTAGTCCTACTTTGACACCTCTTACCCTCTCTAGTCATATTTTAGGTAACACTACCGATAAACTGGGGAGAAGAACCCATACTTAGTCGAATAGAGAATGTGGACTGCAATGGAATACCAACACTCCAGTCCTATACTCTATTTCTTCCCGTCTAGAATCAAAATTCTATCATTTGTTTGTAGGTTTTCGGTTTGAATCAAAACAAAATAGGAGGAGTACGTCTTAATCAAAATAGGTCGGTGACTTAGGAGACTAGAAACTTTCAGCTTCAGCAACACCAGGGGTGGGCTTCGCCTTAGATTATTAGTAGACTTCCAACTTCGCTTTACTCGGATGACTTCGCTCCCTTCTTGATTTTTGATGAGAAATTTTGAGCTTTTTCGGCTTAACGACTCTTTTTCTTCGAACCCTTTTGGTATGTATTGCCCCATAACTATAGATCAGATCCACCAGACGAGAAACTCAACTCCTTTCACACCGGGTGCTGCTGTATAGATGCTTCTTTTTTTTCCTTCTTTCTTCGCTTAGTAGTAGTAGCACTACTCTTGCTATAGGGGTTATCCATAGGCTGGTAGCTCCAATTATGATAAGGAGCTATATCTCTCGGAAAATGCGTGGGATACCTTGGTAAGGCCTCCTAAAGAGAACTAGTTAGCACAGTCATCTCAATCCACTCAGGCAACTCAAGACTACAGCTTTGATGACCCTCCAAGGAAGGTTGCTTCTCTTAAATGCGCGGTGCTTAACACATGCAGATTGGACCCCTGACTTTATTCATCCATGGGATTGTCGTCGACTTAAGAGAAAAACTGTAGGAGCTGCGCCCTTTCCCTTCTCGTCGACGGAAGTGAGTGTTCCTAAGGCGGGAAAAGGGAAGAATTGTAAGTGAATATTCTAAATGTGGGTCTTTCGAGATTGAATATGACTTATAATTGTGTAAAGAATAGTTCTTTCTTTCGAAGCGAGCCCCATACCTACTACGGCCAGGAATTGATGCACAGAATCCGCTGCTATTGAAGGAATTACCGGCTTTCCTAAGCTTGGCACAGATGTAATGTAATAAGCTCTTTTCCCAGCGATAAAGAGAAAGATAATGTGCATTTTTCTTACTGACTCTTATCTAGTGCGCCTAGGACTAATTCCACTCACGGCATTAGAGGTCTTACCCGCTACCCTTTCAAAATACTTTGTGGGATCCGTCAATCTCCGATGAATCAAGTAAGGGGGGGTAGAATCCGCTGCTTGTATGGATGGTATCGAATCAGCTGTAGGAGGAATATCCGCTGTGAAAGCGGCCAAAGAATCCATTTGAATCGGCCCTCAGAGAGGCACTTTAGAGGCCTTCGAGAGAGACCGTACGAGTGTTATTGTCGGATGGGCACTAGCTTGACGCTCAACAACAATACGAGTTAGCGCACCTAAGCCTTGTCTTTCTGCCTGCTATCCTGTGCTAATAGACTAGTTGCTAAGTTGTATCGTAGGGTCAGCTAGCTCTTCTGGTAGGGCTGCTCGGCTTGCTGCTGTTGCATCTCTTGTAGCTAGGGCAGCTCAGTCAGGTCAGGTAGTCAGTTGAGGTAGTCAGGTCAAGCAGGTCGAAGGTGTCCAAGATTGTATCCCGCTAGTGAGTGAAGACTACTTACCGATTGATATAAGACGAAAGATAACCCGACCCAATGGCATCATATACTGGGGCGGATAACAACTCGAGGGATAGAGCACAAGATCACAACAACAGCGACGTACCGTAGCACATTCCATCAGGGAACCCAACTCAGAGAGAAGAGAGCCAGGGATATCCAACCCAGGAATCGCACGCAGGCTTCCCGCCCCCTTTCTCTGACGAGGGCGAAGCAGAGATCGAATGCTTCCAAAGCAGGGAAAATAAGTGCGGAAGATTGGATGGAAAATCGAGGGTGGGAGCCGAAGGCCCCATCTACATATATACGCACTGGTACCACCATGAAGACTGTTCCCACTGGGTGAAGAAGAAGATTTATGACCATGGATAATAAGATCCAATCCAATTGATTGATGGAAGTCGACTCGACGATCTTCTCGCCTCATCCCATTCAAAAAAAGCAGTAGCGAACAAAGTACGCCGACAAGGAAGAGGCATAGAAAGAGTGAGAAAGCTCAATCCAAGACATGAAAGCGGAATCACTACTGTGCTTAAATAACTCTTTCACTCTGAAGTCGCAGCGTGTTAGAGAAGGCAAGACCCGAATCAGGTCTTGGGAGAAGCTGAAACGACTTATGAAGAGGAGATTCTTACCGGATGATTACAAGCAAGATCTGTACTTTAAGCTTACACACTTGCAGCAAGAGAGGCGTACTGTTGAAGAGTATACAAGGGAGTTTGATCTCTTACAGTTGCAGTTGCGTTGTGATGTTCAGGAGCCGCAGGAGAGAACCATTGTGCGCTTTGTGCATGGTTTGAATGAGGAGATTGCATCTAAGGTTCAGCTGCAACCTTTCTGGACTCTTGATGATGTGAAGAAGCTTGCTATCAAGGTGGAGAAGCAGGTTAAGGCGGGAAAGAAGCAGTATACCAGAACATACAACTCTGGTTCTTCTTTTGTTCCAAAGATGGGTGTAAAAGGTGAAGCTGGAAGTAGTAGCAAGACGGTGATTCCGAAGACTACAACAGCACCTGCAGATCTTAGTGTGAAGAAGAAGTGCTTCAAGTGTCAAGGGTTTGGACATTTTAAGGCTTTCCACAAATTGAGGCCGGCAGCAAGGAATAGACTCGAAAGAAGGAAATAATCCACATCCACATTCTAGGCTGGGAAAGAATTAAAAAAAGCGGACTAGGAGCGGAAGGCGAAAGGGGATTTATTTAGTAAGGAAGGAAAGCAAGTTAGTTACATCTATCTTAAAGTCTGATTCGGATTCTGCTCTCGCTGTTCTCAAAGTAGCGAAGTTACCAGAGGGAGAAGCTCTGATTCCTCTTGTTGAATCGACTCTTCACAACGTATCGTATTACTTAAAAGCAAATACGTTATAAGTAAGGGCGAGAGGGCGAGAGGAAAGAGACAACAGCTGTTGTACTACTTGACTGGTAAGAAAAAGCTAACGTAAGAACTGGAAGAGTCTTGTATGTACAGTACCCCTCTCTTCCGCTATTGGTGGACTGTTGCACAGAAAGGCCGACAGAAGCAACCTTTCTTAGCGCGCTTTTAAAGCGCTTAGCTTTTGCTAGCTAGGGCGGCAAGGCCATAAAGTAAGTGAAGTTGGAAGCCTAAGCCAAGAAGGTACGAACGAAGTGACGGGCCCCTTTAGAGATAGGATAGGGGGCTCTTGTGGTAGTAATTGCGAACATCTCTCTTTTTCTCTTAGTGTGCACAGTTTGCTTGCATGCCGCCTTAGGCACATCTCTCTTTCTTAGTTTCATGCTGGCCTAATGAATGAAAGTAAGTCTTTTAGTAAGCGTATATAAGCAGCAGTTTAGTGTATAAGCAATTATTTAGTGGCTGCGCCGAAAGGTACGTACGGTGTAGGTTGGTTGAAGATGATGTTACGCGGCGTTCAGAACCAGCCTTGAAGTGAATGAATTAGAAAGAAGAAGTAAGGAAATGAGACGACTTTTTCTTGAACTATATCATAAACTGATCTTCCCCTCCACACCAATCACGAGTTTTTCTCCATTCCTCTCGTATATCGTCGTAACGCCCTTAATGCTAGGTTTTGAAAAAGACTTTTCATGTCATTCCCATTTAGGTCCGATTCGGATCCCTCCGTTGTTTCCTTTTCCTCCCGCACCTTTTCCTCGAAATGAGAAAGAAGATGGTACACTCGAATTGTATTATTTAAGTACTTATTGCTTGCCAAAGATCCTACTTCTACAATTGGTGGGTCACCGGGTTATTCAAATAAGTCGTGTTTTCTGTGGTTTTCCCATGTTACAACTTTTGTACCAATTCGGTCGATCCGGAATGGATCGGTTAAACATTCCATTAGGGAGCCTGGTCTTGACTCTTCTGTGTGGTATTCATTCTCGTTCGGCTCTTGGAATCACATCCAGCAGTGGTTGGAACAGCTCGCAAAATCCAACCACTTCACCTACTTTATTGCCCCTAACCGTTTCTCGTACCTCTATTGAAACAGAATGGTTTCATGTTCTTTCATCGATTGGTTATTCCTCTCTGTTCGTATCTCTTTTTCCAATTTCGGTCTCGATTAGTTTACAAGATTAAATGGCCAATTCTCTTATGGACCCTCGATTCTTTAGTTTTCCAAGAATGTTGGGCCGGGTATGTAAGCCATGTATCTAGGAGGAATTAGAAAGAAGGGCTTTTGTTTTTTTGCATCCTGTGTTGTATTGGTCTTGCAGCTATATATTAGAATAAAAAATATTTTTTTTTTCTTATATTATATAATACAGAATAATATTCGAAAGATGGTACATAATATCTCATACACGTACATAAAGAAGTTCCTGCATATCCTCTCTAATAATGTAATTAAGGGCTAAGGGAGGTTTCTTGGGTACATTAAGACATAACTCGACATCCCGAAATAAAGTCGGCGGCTCTATTGCTCTCCCTCCAACAATGTGTGACTCTAAAAAAACAAACTGCTCTGGCATTTTCAGTGAAGCTCAGCAGCATATTTCGCGCTTATGGGGCTTGGAGTTAATCATCTTGACTGCATATAATGAGTCAGACTCTACCCAAAGGTTCCGAATGCCCATTCGCGAAGCGCCATCTCCCCCGTATGGCGGATTGCATAAAGTTCCACCTTAAAAATATCTCTCCACTCAACCGTCTTCCGGAAAGCCCAAAGAGGCCGATAAAGTCTCTTGCTATCACAGCCGCACCGCAGCAGCCTCTATTGCTACTGAACCGTCTGTGTTCACTTTTGTTTACGGAGGGTTCGAAGAAGAGTAAGATTCAGCTGAGCAGGGTGACCATGCATTCCCAAAAACGGAGTTGAGTGCAAAAAGAGTCCATAACTCTCAGTTTAATCTGAGAGGAAAGCAAATGCAGTTTCAGTTTGACTTCCCTTACAATTCTCCAAAACTACGTTCTGCGCACAGCTTGGATTCCCTTCATGGCGCCTGGAATTTATCTCACGCCCATAGTATATGACTGCAGTAAAGCAGAGCTTTAGGATCAGGCCAGTAAAGGCCGAATTCTGAGTTTTTCTATTTTAGAATCCATTGGCAAACATCATGAAGGTTGGTTGCAGGCTGATCATATCTACATTTCGAACTGAGCTGAGAAAAAACCCACCCTGCATAGCTGCACTGAAGAGATGTTCGGCACTTTCATCTTCAAGCATGCACAGGCCACAAAGAGATTGTACCTACTTCAGTATAAGTTTATCCTGAACCCTATGGCACTTCGTTGCTTGCTCCAGTGAGCTACCTATTTAATGAAAGGGATATTATTCTCCCTTTTCAGTGTGTGTACACGCTTTCAAGCGGAAAAGATGAACTCAGACTAATAAAAGGAAACGGAACTTAGAAAACAAAACAACTAAGGATGGGCTCTCCGGTGGATGAAACGACCCCTAGGAGTCCCTTCGATTGGGTGAGGGCGAAGCAAATCTACAATCCTTATGGGAGGATGGGAGGCCTACCACAAATATGGGGATGAAAACAGGCAAACGGTCTCATACGTCGTAAATAAGCATTCTTAATGTCAAGTTGGTAGATAGGCCATAGCTGTCGCCAAGTCTATTAGAACCATCACAGTTTAAAATTTAGTAAGCGAAGGTCTCTTTATTATCCTTCCCAATCACTTGCGTCTACCCTTTAGCTACTAATGACGCTTTCTATCTCTCAATAGAACCATCAGGATGAGACTGGATCTTATACATTAGAGCCTATAAGCCTTTGTATTAGGTGGTAATGTCCGAAGTATTCTTGGATTTGAGTGCACCAATTTCTTTTTGCATGGCCTCTTTGGTCTCATTCTTTTTCTGAGAAGAAGGTTCAGAGACAGCAAGAAGATTGTTCAAAGAAGCTAGATAGTCTGCTGGGAATGTGTGTCTATTATGCAGAGGAATTGAAAGAGAATGTGAACAGAGAATCAAAAAAAAGTTTCCCTTCTTCTTTGGTACCGTAGAAGCTTGGCGATGTGAAAAGATCGAATTCTTGAACGAGCGAAGAAGCAATCGGGGCAGCGTATAGTATAGCCTTAGTCACGCGCATCCCTTTCCTGCATAAAGATGAGCTAGATAGCACGGCTTTGAAAGAAAGATATCTGAGGAAATTTTCCATTCACCTTTTCTTGCTGGTCAAGATAGTAAGCCGAGACTTCTGTAGTAGCTTTCTGTTGATTGGATAAGGAGTCAGTTGAAAGTGGTGAATAAGACCTGCAAATCCCCCTCTAAATGGTTGCCTTTTTTCATTTTCAATCTGTAAATTCATGAAGTCAAGAAGTGTAGCCGAATCAAATAGTTGTAGTTGGCTCTAGTCTAATTGACTACTTGGAAAGAAAAAAGTTATTTAGTGAAGTCTCTTTGATGCGCTACGAAGGTCAAGCAGGCGTTCCTCGGGAAGCCCTTTCGACCTAAGCCAGGCTAATAGGTTGAGTGACCAGGAGAGTAGACCAGAGAAAGGTTATGTAATAGAGGCAATAGTGAGCCCCGAAGAGTGCTTTTCTATTCTTCCCCTTATTCGCTACGTATTCCTTTCACTGGGAAAGCTCCATCGCTCCTAATACTACGACAAGGCTCGCTTATGGCTCGCTCCCGCGGCTCTAGTAGTCCATTTATTTTATTCAGAATTCTTCTTTCTTTTTGTTGATGGTGCGTTGGAAGGGACGAAAGGAGCTAGTGAGCAATGACATCCGCGCGGGGAATAGGCTTGCTTCTTCCTAGCGATCGGGCGGTCCTCCCGAGGAACGCCTGTTCACCGCCGGTTCGCCCACTGCTGCTTTCATAGATGTCGTGCGAAGGGGTTCCTCCGCTAATGGATGCCTATTCCGTTCTCCTGCTCCTGCTCCAGCTCAAGAGTTCAAACGGACAGAAGAGAGTCCTGCTACCGAAAAAAAAAGTGCATAATATTGGATTCAAACAAAGGGGATTTATTCACGAATACGATTTCTATTGATTGAAAGCTTTCCTATTACTGATGGCAGGCGGGCGAGACGGAGACCGCCGAAGAAGTGCCTTGACGCGCCGCAGCCACTACTTTTACTCCTTTTATGCAATTATGAACTCCACGGAACTTTATCGATTCCAACGCAACTTATCCTTTTGGAGCTGACGTAACAAACTAGGCGAGCCTCCCAACGAAGCCAACATAAATCCTATCCGAATAAAAAAAATAAAAGGCAGTTTCATTATGGTGGTATACCAACCTCCTGTTCTGGAACTTCCAGTTCCAATCGAAGCATATAGATCCGTAAATAGATTTGTATGTATAGCCACTTCAGCCGTGCTCGTCCTTTCTCGAAAGTATCTTTTTTCTGGGAACATGGTTAACCAAAAATTATTATGTTTGCGATTCTTCATCCACCAATGCAGAAAATGCTCAAGTTTTCCATTCTTATATGAGGCCGGAAAGTTTATTAGCAAGAGGTCGGCATGAAGTGATTCATCATGCTCAAACATGAGCCGATCGTTCGTTAGGGACGGTTTATAGATCATCAAATTCCCACAAATGGAATGAGAAGTGGGTCCATGTAAATGATCGAGACCTCGCAAACAACAACGCTCCTTCCCCATATGGAGTTCGGAACCCAAAGGCAATCGTTGAGTGAACTGTATCTTCTTTGTGTTAGTTGACCTAAGCCGCACCATTACTGCTGGGGTGGGGCTCGGCCTCCGAACCGTACGTGGGACGAGTTTCTGCCTCATACAGCTCGGGCCGAAGACCGGGGGAAGTTTAGGAGAGATGGGGAGACCCAGCAGCTGCCGGTCGGGGCGGGGGTAAGCTTGTGAAGAAGCGAGCTTATCCCCCCCAAAAAACCAATCCTATAGCGCTAGCGCTTCGCGTTCTTTCTATTTTATCTCATTTCATTCCGGGATAGGCGGCTAATACTAATCTAATAAGTGAAGTAGTCGTCGTCTGACCAATTGACTCGGACACCAGACCGCTCGTGCCCGCCCATTCTGTCTCGCCCTAAATGGAATGGCTCTCTTAGTTACGCTGCACCCCCGACCCGAGTCCCCACGTCCGCTCTTCTCCGCCCGCAACCTAAGAAGTTGGCTTTGCCAACACAACATTAGGAGGAACCCCTTCATTCTATGCTGACCCCGGCCCGGGGCTGGCTTTTTGGGAAGCCCGTTCCCACCGCGCTCATGGCCCGGCTGGCCTGCCAGCGGTAGTGGGAATTATCCCGTTCCCTGGTCAAAGACTTGGTTGGATGCGGGATCTACTCCACGAGGAGCGGTACGGACGTAGATGATATCATCACGACCTCTCTTTTCGTACCGCTAGGGATGCTTAACGCCACTTCGCCAACTAGCGTTACCCGCGCTTTCGTGTCTCTCAGTGTGGTCAGCACTGGGTGTTTCCGAGCAGCGAAGCTTACACCCATTCGCATTAGTTCATCCAAAGTTCCTTACCCTTATGCACGAATTTTTGAATAAGCCATCTTCCTATCAAGGTTAAGGAGTCAACTGAGCATCTCAGCGGCGGGATTTAATACCCGGATCGAATCAGAGTTCACGCCGCCCGCCCTGAACAAATAGGAGGCGTGGGCCACAGGTCGCACATAAGCCGCCGGGTCGCACGACAGAAGAACACCCAACATACAGATGCACACTCCTCCATGTGAAATATTCATCTTCATTGGAACCTTTTGGTAGTAGTCGTGACCAACAGCCATAGCCATCAGCTGACGGCTCCTTGGTAAGGCGAGAGCTTCAAGCCCGATTTCTGGTGGCACGCCCCCCACACAAGCACCACCCAACTCAGGGGGGACGGGGAAAGCTAGAGGCCCAAAACCTTCGACCCTTCTTTCGAAATCTAAATGGGGGTGCCCGGAGCACCTCATCTTGTCATTTCGTCGTTGCTCATTCCCGTTCGGCCGAAGTGTTTGGCCTTTCCTTCTCCGCGCCCGCTCACGCTTCGCTGACCTATCGCGTGCTAAAAAGAGGAAAGTACGAAAGAATAGTAAACAGAGCACACCGCAGAAAGATTCTAAATATGAGAAGTCCCCCTTGGATTCGAGAAGACGGAAATGAAGAACGGGAACGAAAATAAATAAGGCCTTTCTAGCTCTAGTTTCGGATGAGCTTCTCCCAATTATGTCTGGTAATAGAATAGGGCGACTTGCTCTGACCAAGACTCCACTTTTTGCTCCGTCCATGGAGCGTATGATTTTCCTGGAATGTAGATAGACCAAAAGAGGGAATGAAGAGATAGGAATAGGAATTATAGTACCATTGGAAGAAGGGGCACCCGTGGGAACATCTCTACTGACGAACCATTTCAATAGTACGGGTGCTGCTGTGCCACAAGGCACGACCATAAAAAGAATAAAAAAGAAAAAGTTATGTAGTTGGACCATCTGCTCTATCCGTTCGAGTTTGGCTTCTCTAAAGAAGAGAAGGCGCTAAAAATTCAAATGTTCGCAAGGCATACCGAAAGGATACCAATGAAGCCGACCATTAATGACTAGTTCGAACACCAGGAGCGGAAGGAGGGACTTGAACCCTCAACCTTAGCCTTGGCAAGGCTATGCTCTACCATTAAGCTATTTCCGCCAGCTACGGTAGTGGCGAAGCACTACTGAGCAATTCACGTATTACTTGATACGGACGACTTCCGTTTTTCCGCCGGACCACGCTCTTGACCTCCGATCGAGCTACGAGCACGAGTAGGTAGGCGGCTAGGGGGGGGCGGCTGGGCTGGGAAGGAAGGTTTTTTTCCCTCTTTTTGCTTCGCGCCAGATGAGATGATGATTAGTGGGTAAGGTCCAGTGTGTGCTCTTGATCACAATCACTAAAGAGGCGGGCTGGCTGGGCTGCCTTTTCAATCAATCTCCGGCCGCTCAGCGCCGCTATTGGAGTTGTAAGGAGTGAAGGTCTCGAGTCGAGCTGGGGCCTCATTTCATTCTCGTAACGTGCACCACAAGACCAGACAAGTGACTCCCTCGCCTCGCAGCTAGGCATCTGTCTTTATTTTGTGAAGTTTAGTCATTTCCTTTCCTAAGACGGCTCCTCTTATTCTACGATAATCCAAGCAGCAGCTGCCCGAGTCCGCTCGGAACCAGTCGATTCCTGAGCCATTCGTTCTCCAGTGACTAAACTTCAAGAACCGCTGATTTGTACTATCTCTTCTCTTCTTCCGCCTCTTGTCTTTCAAACATCCAAGTTGCCACTTTTCAGCTACTTGGAATGCATGAGACCCCTGCATTTAGGAATCTTAGGTTACCTCCAGCCTTCTGAAGCGAGTTGACCTTCTGTTGACCTCCGCTTGGCCTGGACCCCGAGCCCTAGAGTTACCTTAGAGGACCTTCACAACTTCCAAAACTTCCCAAAACCCCTAGGAAGCAAGCCAAGCCGATGATAGATTTGATCTGAATTTCTTCTTTTGATATGGTCCTCTAGAACCTTGTGTCTCCTCAAACTATATGGAACGTCAAAATCTCAATTGCACGGGATGTTGAGGTTGGTAAGCATCTATACCTAGCTCAGCCATTAGAGTTAGAGTCCATTCACGGCTAACTTACCACCAACGAAGAATTCCTCGCATAAAATGATTCTTACATTCTATAGATACTGTAAAAGCCAACTCATGTTTCTGCGAAAATAAATAAGAAAGCTAATTTTTTCTTTTCTTATGCTAGCCTTTCTAAATATCCTTCTCTTGTTGATGAAGCGCCCCCTTATGGAGTTGAGCCTGACTTGGGCAGCCGCTTTCATTGTTGTACCATTATATTATTTTTTCATGTCTTTTATGGATGGCTGTTCTCATTCCGTCGGAGGCGATGGAAGCGGTGCCAGCTCTTCGAAGCGACCGCGTCTCGACCTGCCCAGAACAACAGGAATAGTTTAATCTAAAAAAAATATGAAGAAGTAAGAAAAGAAAGATCAAAATGGAGTTAGCCGAACTGATTGGCTCCCTAATTGACCAAGCGAAAGAGGGGCTGCAATTTCCGCCCATAAGGGGAGTGCCTTCGCCACCGGTAATGTGTGGAAGAGCTAATAAACCGAATTGGGAACAATGAGAAGGCCAGAAGGGAAAACGACCCCAATGGGGAGATTACCGATTTTATAAATAAAAAGAAGTTCTTAAAGCGGGCCCGTGATAACACAAAGAATGAGAACGAGGGCCAGATGAACATCTGAGGTGAGATTCGGGCCATCGTCAATCAGTGTTATGAAAATGATAAGAGTGAGAACTCATTTTCATTTTATCTTGTGACTCATTCTCTTCTTTCTTTTCATAGATTTCAGTCTGTTTGTGCATCTTTCTTTCTCCCACGCTTTCCGTCGGTCAAACCAACGATTCTCTTCTCAAAGTAATAGAGAGATCCTTTTCTAGTTAGACTTCTATCAATGCAATGAAAGAACCATCCCTTCCCATTAGTTTGTCCTGTCAGATAGAAAGAAAATTAGACCCCAAAGAGAAAGAGCCCGGTGGGGGTGAAGGGTGGGGGTTTACATACAACCGAGACAAAGTGGTTTATGATTGAATCTCAGAGGCATTCTTATCATTTGGTAGATCCAAGTCCATGGCCTATTTCGGGTTCACTCGGAGCTTTGGCAACCACCGTAGGAGGTGTGATGTACATGCACCCATTTCAAGGGGGTGCAAGACTTCTAAGTTTGGGCCTCATATTTCTCCTATATACCATGTTCGTATGGTGGCGCGATGTTCTACGTGAATCCACGTTGGAAGGACATCATACCAAAGTCGTACAATTAGGACCTCGATATGGTTCTATTCTGTTCATCGTATCGGAGGTTATGTTCTTTTTTGCTTTTTTTTGGGCTTCTTCTCATTCTTCTTTGGCACCTGCGGTAGAGATCGGAGGTATTTGGCCCCCAAAAGGGATTGGGGTTTTAGATCCTTGGGAAATCCCTTTTCTTAATACCCCTATTCTCCCTTCATCCGGAGCTGCCGTAACTTGGGCTCATCATGCTATACTCGCGGGGAAGGAAAAACGAGCAGTTTATGCTTTAGTAGCTACCGTTTTACTGGCTCTAGTATTTACTGGCTTTCAAGGAATGGAATATTATCAAGCACCCTTCACTATTTCGGATAGTATTTATGGTTCTACCTTTTTCTTAGCAACAGGCTTTCATGGTTTTCATGTGATTATAGGTACTCTTTTCTTGATTATATGTGGTATTCGGCAATATCTTGGTCATCTGACGAAGGAGCATCACGTTGGCTTTGAAGCAGCTGCATGGTACTGGCATTTTGTAGACGTGGTTTGGTTATTCCTATTTGTCTCTATCTATTGGTGGGGAGGTATATGAAGGAACGAAAGAGTGGATTAAAAAATGAAAGCTCGAAGACAAAGAGAACCGGGCTTTTCCAAAGAATTACTGCAGCTTTCCCACTCCCTTTGATTATCATATACAATAAAGTCTCTTCCACTTTCCTACCAAATCTCTCTTTATTCTGGCACATAAATGAAGGCGTTCCTCGAAGAGATTATGGCAGATCATGTTCACCAAGAAATGACCCGAAATTAGATCTTGGTCTATTTGAGATTGTTCCTTTTAATCGTAATCAAAGATGTTTTCTTGTTTCTTGTTTCTTTTCTGAACAAATTGAAGAACCTAATGGATCGAACTCATCCTACGAAAGATATCGGAACACCAAAACCAGAAAGAAAGAAAGTCAAGCTTATTGCGAGAGTTCCCCGTTAAAAGTGCAAGCTGTAATTATACGTTTCAGAATCCCACTTCAAAATTTCCTAAAAAAATGAAATCTGCTTTTCGTAAGACGTGTCTTTAGAATACTGTTCAAAACAAGTAAGAAATTCGTTGACCAAGCGAAGAGTGAGGTGATGACAAGTTTGCAACCACCAAACTCGGTAAAGGGTATTCGAAGCTTCTTAGGACATTAGGGTTCTATAGGAGATTTCTCAAGGATTTCTCGAAGATTGCTAGGCCACTCACACAACTCTTATGCAAAGATGTGGCTTTTGTGTTTGATGAGAAATGCCTTGAGGCATTCTTGATGCTTAAAGAGGCTCTAGTGACCGCACCCATAGTCCAACCACCGGATTGGAATTTACCATTTGAGGTCATGTGCGATGCAAGTGACTACGCGGTTGGAGCCGTTTTGGGGCAAAGGAAGGGCAACTTTACAAAGAGGAATGAGATGCCACAACACTTTATCTTGGAAGTAGAAGTATTTTATGTGTGGGGCATCTATTTCATGGGACCATTCCCATCTTCTCATGGAAACCAATACATCCTAATGGCGGTAGATTCTGTTTCAAAATGGGTGGAAGCTCTTGCGAGCCCCACTAATGACGCCAAGGTTGTGCTAAAAATGTTTCAGAAAGTTCTTTTCCCAAGATTCGGTATACCACGAGTGGTTATTAGTGATGGGGGATCTCACTTCATCAACAAAGTTTTTGAGAACCTTTTGAAGAAACATGGTGTGAAGCATAAGGTTGCCACTCCTTACCATCCTCAAACAAGTGGCCAAGTGGAAATCTCCAACCGATAAATAAAAGCTATACTAGAGAAGACGGTTGGGAAAACAAGAAAGGATTGGTCCACCAAGCTTGACGATGCGCTATGGGCATATAGGACGGCATACAAGACACCCATAGGAACCACACCTTTAAATCTTGTCTATGGGAAGTCTTGCCATTTGCCGGTTGAGATTGAGCACAAAGCTTTTTGGGCTACAAAATTGTTGAACTATGACATAAAAACCGCTTCGGAAAGGCGGTTGGTCCAATTGAACCACCTCGACGAAATAAGGGGTTCCTCCTTCTCCGCTGAAGGGGAGAAGCCTCCTAAGCCGATCCCGAGGAAAGGGGCTATAGGATTGCCCACGACAAGCATTGGATTTCTTTTTTGATGATCTCCGACTCCTAAGTCTTCCGCGTGCCTTATTCCACCCTCAAAAAACGATTTTCGTAGTTTACCGTCTTGCCTCACACTTCTACTTCAGGAGCTTGCCTTGAGGGTACGATGACGATCTTAGTCCGAATAACTTTCAGGGTGGGAATGAATAGAAGGCCGGTGCTAAACGCCCAATGCTATTTATACGAAAAGACTGATCGAACCAATGAAGTAAGGCTTTTTAACACTACTTTCAAAGGCGTTTCCCGAGCCCACTTTTTAGCGACATGATAGCATGAACTCTTCCCCAATGTAAACATTTCCTGCCTAACTGATTTGTAGACGTCCAGGAAGCTTAAGATCTTAACAAGAAAGATATAGGCGATGGCGTCGCCAATTGCATGAAAGAAAGGCCTTTTAGGGGAGTTGGCTCGTGTGTGGAGTGAATTCCTCTGTCCTGTGTGCGGAAGGCATATGAAGTAGTCCAGTAAGGATTCAAGTCAGGTTGTATTTGGATTTTGCAACTCGGAAATTCTCATAGATTGATGATCCTTTCCTTACCCTACTGCCTATCAACATGAAAAATATGCAAAATAGCCCTTATATAAATATAACCAACCCGATCTACGAGTGG
>CAUVZT010000054.1:227500-242500 GCA_963556525.1 Cochlearia excelsa
GTGTCTTTCTTCTATGTAGAAGGATATGAATGATATTAGGTTGGATTTTACTTAAAGGCTGTTCCTGAAGGCCGAAAAACAGAGAGACTTCTGGGCTCGCAATAAAGCTAAGGTCCTGATCGAGCAACTAGTCGTCCTATCTATCCACCTCTCCAAACACAATATCTTGAGTACCTATGATGGTGACCACATCTGCTGGCATGTGATGTTTGGACATAGAATCGAGTCCTTGTGAATGGGCAGAGCCGGGTGCTCTTATTTTACGACGGTAGGGACGATTGCTTCCATTACTGACCAGAAAGACACCAAATTCTCCTTTAGGTGCTTCAACTGCGGTATAGGTAGAAGAAGCTGGTACGGAAAAACCTTCTGTATAAAGTTCGAAATGGTGAATTGAGGTAGAGTAGACCGATGATCCTGTAGTCATTTGGCCGGCTATTGAAAGAAAAAAGCTTGCATCTGCTCCCTCTATTATATAACCGGTCCCATCTCTCTCCAAACCTAACGTGGTAGTTTCCCATCATAGGGCTTTCTATCTATAGATTGAGCCATTACCAAGGATCTAATTCGTTCAGAACTCAGTTGACTGCTTCTATAGATAAGGCGGAGTGTCCTTGGCTCAGCATTATAGCACATAGGGCTTCGGCGCTACTACAGCGCTTCGCTAACTCGAAGCGCCTCGCTATGAGAATCTAGCTTCGCTAACGCTCAGAAAAGTCTTGAACCTTCGCGCTGACCGTTCGCTTTCTCAGTAGCAAAAGCGCTTCTCTTTGCCCCTTAAGTAGAAGGAGAATAAAGATATTTTTTGTTTTATTGCTCCCGAAAAACGCCTCACATCTGCGCTCGTCAAGCCAACTTTGTTTTTTTGGGGAGGCGTTCCTCGGGCGGTTGAAGCGGACATTTCGAAATGACAGCATCGAAGATATTTATATATATACACGGCCACGGTGATCCCGGACTGCGTTCGGGAAAAAAAAGTGGCCCACTTGAAAGAAAGGGCGGGCACTCTCGTCTTTCAACCCCACTATACTATTGATAGTTGTGGGGCACTATTGTACTTACAGCCTTGTGGGGCACTAAGCAAGTGAATGGGGGGGGTGGGGCCGGTGCATGGCGAACGGAACGATTCATCAAGCCATTTCTCGCCTCAACCCCCCTAATAGGAAGAAGGGTACTTTCAAAATAGGGGTAATTGCTTCGCACCTGACTGTGATAGCCCTCTCGAGGAACGCCTTATTGGAGCTTTGTAACTAGTGGCCGGTTTCCCATCGCGTCAGCGTTTTCCCAGTGCGCGGAGCCCCAACGAGGAAGGTGTTAGTGGTTTATCATTGGGTCAATAATGCTAATCCCTCTTTTTGTGCTACTTCTACTCCTAGGGCAGGAAGAAGATAAGAAAAGGCGAAGCGTTCTCTTGGTTTCCCAACCTGTTGCTTCTAGAGGCTGCCCTCTCTCGGCTGGATGTTGGTCCAGCCTACTACGAGGATCCCGTATCCAACAACCCAACCTATAAAAAGGACATCAAAACCCCTTGTATAGGTTGGAGCTATGAAGCTTTCCTTATTATCAGAGAAAGGGGAAAGGGCTTTTTCAGCTGGTGCGCAGGAGCGCACTTACGTTTTCCCTTTACTAGTAGGGGGGGGTCCCGTGGTTCCTATGCCGCCGCGTTTCCCGGTGCTTTTCTTTTAGTGCTTCGACCCGAAGCGATAGCTTCTAGCTAGTTCAGTGGATAAGATGGCTGCGCTCCAGCTCACTCAAGAATGGGACGGCAGTGGTCCGCCGGCAAGCTCGTTCTGATCTTGGACGCAGTACATTGGAATCCTGAAGCACCACCACGAACGCTACCGCGCGTTCGCCTGCGGTGCGGTAAGGCACCACCCTGTTGTGCCAGCAGCCAACTCCGGCGTGTCAGCTTAGTTATCCTCATCAAGCCACTTACTTGATGTCTAGCTTCCCAACTGGTAGACGGTTCCTTTTCCCCCAGATCAATGAAGAAGGTAGAAGTAAGTTGATTCTTCCGAAGAACCGGAAGCGAAGCGCTATGCCGGGGTGGGGGGACGGGAAAAGAAACGGCTCCGAAGAAAGAAATTGGGGTTCCCAATGCTTCTCTACGCCCAATGAGATGCGCCAACCTCGGGATGCTTTACTCCTAACCCACAAGGTTCCGAGACGGAGCTTAACCTGAGTCTCGGTTAAGAACGGCGATGATCTATGTTTCACACGACGCACGATTCCATGGATAGTTTCATTCGACATCGTGATGGAGGACATAGCTTACGATCATCGGCTTTGATCATGCCGCTAGGCATTTGATTAAGACATTGCACAATGATCCGAAGACTTTGTCGCATCTCTTCGATACGGATACAGTAACGATCATAGCGATCTCCTCTGGTACCTACTGGTACGTCAGGATCCGATTGGTCATGAACATCGTAAGGTGCTGCTCTTCGCGAATCCCAGCATACCCCTGGTTGGGATGGGTAGGCCCACCACTTCACTTTAACTTAGGCCCGGGCCAAGTCAGTGGGGGACCCTGTCGGGCTCCTGCCCCCCCCAAAAAAAACAAACTGTACGTGAGAGTTTCCCTTCATACGGCTCGAATCATTCTCAGATGCCTCCCCGGGCATCCTTTCCTTCTTTGTTGAGTTGGTTCACGCGCGCGCAAACGAGCACCAGCCGCAACAGCAGGAAACTATGACCCATAGAGTCAGACACTTAGCTACATCCGCACGCAAAAGGAATGTGGTTCTGGTTGAGACTTTCTTTCCGGGGCGCGGTACGTTCGCGGAGTCCGTTCCTTCCGTACCACCACAAGACTGGTCGTTCTTGGGCTTAACAGCCCCCTAATCATAAGGGATAGGGGAAAGGTAGCCGGGCCTATCATATCAAAAGGGTTGTAGAAAGAGAACCCGGCCCCCTATTTCATTCGACGTTCCGGGGCAGGAAAAAAAAACCATTCGACCGACTTTAGTTTTGGGTAACAAGAAAGAAGGCGAGTTTATCTGCTTTGATCAAGGAAAAAGCCCAGTCAGCCACCAACTCGGTGCAGGTCACGTGACCTACAGCTCGGACTTCGCTTTTTGAGGCTTCCTCTACCCGCATCTCTAAGTGCTCGCAGCACTTCCATATGGAGAAAGATAGGCTTACCATGTTCCATCAATAGCACCTAATCTATGCCGGTTTTGGCGGACCGTGCTCCACCCCGGTGAACTCACGCGGTTCCGACGTGCCCAGAGGCCAGAGGCGAAATCCGTTCACGGTCCGTAGGACCAACACCATTCAAAGGTGGGTGGCTCCCCCCGCCTAGAACAGTCATCTTTTACTGGGCTTACACACATTCGCTCACTTACGCTGTCCCCCCTCAGCTCACCCTAGCCCCGGGCCTTTTGCTCTTCTAACGTAAGCTCCAAGGCTACACACCAAGTCTTCACTTACATAATATGCATGCTTAAGTAGAGTCAGGCGGAACCATTGTTGCCTGATGGGAACTTCCCCCATATTGCTATCAATGTCTTCATGTCGCACGACCTCTTAACATTACACCACTGAATCCCCAATCCTTTGCTTGCTGTGCAGTGACAGTACCAATATCCACTAATCGTTGTTTCCAGATACGGTTGCCGGTTGACATCTCTTCTAATTCATCGATACGAGAAGCAAATTGTTGTGTGAAGGAATCAATATCTCGACATAAGCCAAGAGGCAGATCTTGTGCCACTCCACCTGGTCGTATGAAACTGGCATGCATCCTGGCTCCCGAGACTCTTTCATAGAATTCCAACAATTTCTCCCGCTCCTCAAAAGCCCACAGGAACGGAGTTAATGCTCCCACATCCATAGCATGAGTAGTTAAAGCAAGTGAATGATTTGAAATTCGAGTTATTTCACGGAATAACACTCGTATATATTGAGCTCGTAATGGTACCTCGCAATTCAAAAGTTTCTCTACAGCTGAAGAATGAGCATGTTCTTGGGCCATCATAGAAACATAGATAGGGTCGAAAACGGAACGAAAAACGAAACTTTACGACAGCTTTTTCGTACACGTTCACTTGCATCACATACACAAGTGCTCTCTGAACCGTGCAATAAGGTCACCCATAACACGGCTCTCCCACTTGAGTTACTTTAGCCCCACCCAGGCCATGCTATTCAATGATATTGGAAAAATGGCAGCGTAACGTAAGAACTAGTATTGAAAGCTAGTCCCCTTTTGAGGGAGGGAAAGCCTTTCAATAGGAGCCCTACTTCCCGAGGAACGCCTCATAACTTCAATTGTTGCGCAAACGAATTTCTTTCTTAGTCACCGGGCGGAGCGCGCTTTTGGTACTTTGCTTATAGCTTTTTAGGTTATGCAATAGAAGGGAGGCAACGCTCTGGGCTTGCAGAAATGAATGGATCAGAAAGAAGGGGGCTGGATTCAATTTCCAGGCCGGGCGGGAGGTGAAGACCATAAGAGAAGATTGCCCTCCCGGCAAGGCGTTCCTCAGCGTTCCTCGGCGCTGTCATCTATCTCGACCCATTCCCTTATTTTCTCTGTATGAGGACCTCCTTCCCTTCTGCCCACTCTCCGTTCACACAGTTCTCAAAGCAGAGGAGGAAGGGTGGGCAGAAGGTACCACGAGCCCTCTGTCCCACACATCTATCCAGAAGCAAGTGTAGTTCACCGGTTCCACCGAATGCTCCTATCTCTCGGCAAAGATCGTGTGAGTGTGCAGTTATGCTTCGGATGCTTCGCAATAGATCGACCCAGTTCCCGTTCTTTTCCGGTGCACTCGCTTTATATCTCCGATACACAAGGAAGGACGCGGTGGGAAGGGGTTCCTCCGCCCTAGCCTCTGTCCGGCCGATCATTCCGCTGGCATCTTGCATTCACGCCTCCGTTTGACTGCCGCTCGGGGATGTAGTTGTAGATACGTTAGTCAACGTGGGTCGTTGGCTCCACCTGTTCTCTCCTTCTACGACATGCTGTTGTTGTCGCCATATTCCATATGTCACTTAGTCATCTCTGCCTCGCTGCGGGTCAGCACCTCCGAAAGAAACGGAGGACTTCATTCAGTGACTCCGCGATCGCCCTCTGAACGATCAGAATAAGGTAAAGCTTGAAGATAAGTTTTGTACTCTATTAATTTCTCAGTCCCTCTAGTCGGGTGGGCGCCGGCCGGTCTTTCGGCCAGATCCCCCTAAAAACCGTACGTGCGGGTCTCCCCGCATGCGGCTCACGCCATTCGAGGTGGCCCAGCCCAGCATTCATTCGCAAATCCTGTAGTGAAATTGAGACTGCTCGACCTCGGAAGCTAATTCGCGTGTAGGCAGCGCTGTCTGTCGTACGGTTTACTTTATCATCTATTCATTGAATAATTGACTTTCTTACATTTTATATATAGGCTCGCTCCCTCTTTTTCCAAGAATTTATTCACTTCCCTTAACTTCATAGGGCTTTCTATAAGAGGGGTTCCTCCTTCTCCGCTGAAGGGGAGAAGCTGGTTCCTACTTCCATTTCCGTCAAATGACCCGGCCTCCCCTGGCTCTTCCACCGTCCGGGATACCTTTCCCCCTATGCTCACCCGGCGCAGGCCTACCACGCTTCGCGCCTGCGGCGTTTTCGCCAGACGGTCTTTGCCTGTAGTGCCATCCTCCCCGCTGGCTGTATGGGAATTTATCTCCTCTCCTTTCAGTCGAGTTCCTAAAGCCCCTCGACGCTGCCTTCTGTTAGGCTATAGATTACAGGAACAAATGTAGTTGAATGAGACAGCAGGCGGGTTACACGTTCCACTACGCCGAGATGTGAGGTGCAGGTGATGATGATCACCCCGGGGTATGCGCTAGCGCCCTTGACAGGCACTCCAGGACCCGCCAACGCTCATGAAACCCGGGTCGGGCGGTCCTCCATTCATCCGACCAGAGGTGTGGATAACGAGGCCACCTTCACAACCTTCTCCCCTCTGTCCCTATGTTGTAGTAAGGTAGGGCGGTTCGCTTGAGTTGCTCAACCGCCCCTCTCTAGACAAGTGCTCGAGTCATGCTTACGCCCTTTCTTTTCAGTCGAGTGACTTCGCCCCTTAGCCCGGTGCTCATGACCCGCTACGGAACCTCCACCGTGCCGGGGGACCAAGCAGGGCATAGCTAGCGGCATAGGAGCCGACTCGGCGTCAGCGGCTTCGTGCCGCACTGGAGTGATCCAATATGTGGTTCCGCACGTTCCACCACTTCTCCGTTCATTTCCAATACTAATCGTGAAACACCATGAGCAGCAGGATGTTGAGGTCCAAAATTCGAAGTAAAATTTTTGATTTGCCTTTTCCTAGTCGTCATGGGAAAGAAAGGCAGAAATCTGAAAGAGATGATTCCCTGAGATCTTGTCCAATACCACTTGTACCAGAAATGCATCTCCTTCGACGACCCTTCCACCCTAGTCCCCCTCCCCTTACGCTTGCTTGGACCCCGCCCCACCAGCTTTTTTTTACACAGGACTACTACTTTACAATCTAATTTGATTGAAAGCTCTCAATCAAATTAGAGATCTCCCGCCATATTGGACTTTTTGTTTTTCCAATACAGTCGAGGACTCTTTTAAGATGACTTAAACGGCTCCCATTTGAGGGGAAGCTGTTCAGATCCCCGAAGTAGGCTTCAATACCTATGCGAATATCGGAATCTTCCTTTATCCGAAGGCGCTAAAGCCCTCTTTATATAAAGAGAGGGCTTTATCAACAATGCTTTCTATCTTTTTAGAGCATAAGTTGAAATGGCCTTCTGTTAACCGCCACTCCTTAGATTAAATCAGATCCTTAAAAATCTTCTTTTCATTTTCTATTTGCTTGCTTGTCGAGAGTTTGGAAAATATCATCTTGAGATATTTAGCTTTCGACCACGGGAAAAGAAGCTGAAATAGTAGGAGTTTACCTTATAGCAGGACACTAGCCCGTTGACAACTCTTTCTTAGGTTACTAATCGGTGACTTGCTTCGCCCAAGGGAATCTATACTGTTTCATCCCTGTTGGTTCAGGCCTCCTCTTCCATCCCGTGTTTTACTTACATTCAAATTTAGTGCTTTTTTTTTTCTCCACTTGAGTCTTAGTTACTGGTAGCAATTTCATGACATTGCCCCACTGTAACTGGACAGCCAAATCGTACATCCTAAATATTATCCCGTACCTGAACGAATCATCCATGTTCGCAGGTCGGTAATATGTACGGATAAAGATCGGCACATCCATAAAGACTTCAAGCTCTATACTGGCACTAAGCCTTAGCATACAATTTCATCTTTGATACTCAAGTAAAGCTTCATCCACCCATGGTACAGAGTGTATTCATTGAATACTTCCATACCTGGATAGGCGAACACCTCACTAGGAGGAAGTCTCGACTGAAAGAAGAGGAGGAAGGATAGTATCTTTCGGAGTATAGTGCTCCAAAAGAGTCAAAATTATCCTACCCTCCACATGAGGGTGCAATGGAGCACCTAACACCGTGGATAACCCAATACGCAAGCTACTTTTATTTGAGTGCGCATGGATCCTCATCACCATCAGCCTCTTGACATAACGTTTGTGTCGAAGAGACGATGGGGGTCGTGAAGCCGCTCTGAAGCCAACACCCGCCCGTCGGTTCGTTGAATCTTACGTTTTGCAACGAAGTCAACGTCTAAGATGTTCGCAGCCAGGGCGGAATTCACCGCTGATGACGCGAACGCTCGTCCGAAGAGGGATCGAGTCAGTTCAAACAGAAGAAGTAAAGTCCACCTATCTGTGGCGGACTTTAAGTCAACTGAGTGGACTGGCCCGGTCATACCTCTCAACCGATCCAGAGGTCGAATCTGATTGAAGGTCCCATCCATGGGGATCCTCCTCAATACAGAAGCAAGCCAATGGTGGAAGGGAGCTAAAAGACGCTGGTTCATGTAGTTTGCTACAGCGAACAGCCGTCTCTTCCCGTCCCCTGTACACGACGAACTAAGTCGTCCAGGCGTTCCTCGAAGGCACCCTAAGGTCTTCTGAAGCGGGCAGCAACTTCTCGAGCCTGCGCACAAACCACTCTAAAGATGAGTACGTTAGCTCATCATTAGAGCTGTCGTACGGGTACCTAACAAGATTCCAATTTTTTTTAAGATGGCATAAATTTATTATGAAGATTGAGACGAAGGTTCCCGCGGTTCAGAATGAGCTTCTGCGCCGGAAGCCCCCGAATCTTACTCAGTGGGCATCATAAAGAGCTCGAAAGGGGAGGAGAGGACCGGAAAATAATGAGTCAAGCCTGAAAAGAAAGTAGAACCGCGAAGGCAAGTATCCTCGCCCCCGCGATGGGAACTTTCAATAAAGCACAGTAGAGTGCTTTACCTACCAGAGGTATCTATAGAATGAAAGAATCATTTTATGCTTTTTTGGCCATGTACAACATGGATTAGCATTATGTCATTCCTACAACTCCTACAAGTGATCCACCTTCCAGTATTTGAAGGAGAGGACTTCGATATATTATATAATATGTTTCTTTCCATTCCTCGTGAGCCACTTATTTCTCCGAAACAAGAGATCAAAGTGATTTTCCTCCTTTTTCCCAATAAGTCGACGGCCTTACACCATTGGGATACTTCGAATAAACTAGCGTACATATAGGATACACCAGTGCTAAAACCTTTTCTCAAGAGATCTTCCAAACTGTTGGGGTCCTTGCTCCGGATGGTCTTCCCCCGGTGTGAAAGCAGTTGGTTCCGTAGTTTTAGAATTCTGCTGATCCCAAGTACTCCATCTCCATCATTGCATATGAAAATATAGAAAGTAAAGAAGAAAAGGCATAACCAGAAGAATTGTGAAAAATAAGTGAATTTATCCAGTTGAGGCATGATTAGATTAATTGATTTCAACAAAATGATTCCCTCCAGACAGCTTCACTCCGTCAAGCCTCTAGGAGTAACAACTATAGAAAGTTGTGGTTGGTTGTTGACCAACAAAAGCATGGGAGAAAACTAAGAACAGGGGGCATAGAGATTTCTTCTCTTATGAGATTGATAGTTTGATCGCGGGGGCGGCCCGGCAGGCTAGCGATCAGAAAAGAAAATCTATTCTATATACGTTATGGTATGGAAAAAGATCTGACTTCGTTAGAAGAAGATGAGCTGCCTAGATCTTTGTATGTACAGGTCTCGGTAATTGAAGAAAGAATGCCCAGGTGATTAAGCCCGGTAAGACCCCGTGATAAGACATCTTCCGCAATACAAAATAACAACGGGGGATAAAGGATCCCCCTGTCTCACACCGACTAACATGAGAAATATCCTTTTGGAGAACCATTAACCAAGACAGAGAGCTTGGCAGAGGAGAGGATCAATCTTTAGGTCTCAATCTCTGGAAGCGGCGATTGCGCTAAAGTAGTCTATACAATATAGTGACGAGTGGTGACAAGTCACTACCTGTACAGATGCCTTTGACACTCACATCTCTAAGCAACAAAAGAATGGAGTGAAACTAACTGATCGGGATGCTCGGGAAGTCGAGTCGACCTTGAAACGAGTCCAGCAGCACCCCCTTACAGACTCTATTTTTTGGTAAACCGGTCGGGAAGGGCGCATTCTTGAGATGCAAAGGGCAGGCCCAAGGGTTAACTAAACTAATAAGATCGCTGCGCCCCTTCTCTTTTATGCTTCAGCGAATCGACTTCTTCTCGATGATGGACATTCCACAGGCATTTCTAGAGTAAGATTCATGTGCAGTGCAGCCTTTATCATCTTATTTTATTTTATTATACGATAGCACTCGCAAAGGGAAAGCCCTTATTAATTAAAGGTCAAATGGACATTACATTAAAGGCGCGGCAGCCCTTATTCTTTACTGAAATGAAAGCCAATAGTTCCTTTTCAAGCTGGGGAAGGTATAGAGAAGAGGAATCTGTCCGGACTTATTTCCGACTCTAAAGCATACTACTATTTCCAAAGGACGAAAAGGAGCTACCCTCTCTGTCCATACTCGACTTCGCTGTAATTCCATTGAAAAAAAGCCGCGGGAAACAGTGACAGAGTAGAAGTTTTCCGGATATAGTAGTTTCATTTTTTTCGGTGTAAGAAGTCTAAGGCTTAAGATTCCTACGGGCCCTAAGCGGAACAATCGAGCTCATAGTGGAAGTCTTTCCCGGAGTTCTTCCGTTGGGAGCTCTCTCTGTCGGTATTACCACTGCACTCGGTCAGTGACTCTTTCCTTTTGTGCCTGCTTTCGTTCTGAGGCTTTCCTCTCTTATGAGATTGAGAGTTTGATCGCGAGCCTCCCAGATAGGCAGTTTGCTCCTTGGCTTAAGGAGCCCGATCTGTCTTACCTGAGATGGGGTCCGGGGAAGACATGCATTCTATTCTATGAGTATAGCTACTATTGGGTGAAAGGCAAGTAGGCGATTGAAGACCTGTGGTGATTTAAGTGTTGGGTCTGGTCAAAACGATATGGAGAGGCTTCCTGGTTGGTAAAACACTCGAAACAGAGGTCCTGAAGAACTCTACTAAAAGGTATGAATTGTACTTTCCGATACAGCAACTAAAGAAAGAACAGCTGGCCTTACCGGTGAAGCCTTTACAACTTCTCTCGTCTTAGTTCACTCTGCCTTCTTTCTGGACTCTCGTTCCACTCTAAGAGTAAGATCGGTGCATTGAACCGCTTCCACTAATGGTAGGCCTTGCCCTTTTTTGACTCTATTTAATAGAATGGCGCTTATGCCTATTCCTCAAACAAAGACGATCACGCCCATCTCCGCCTTTATCCAATGAAGCTCAAAGCCCTGCTACAACACAGAAAGGAGATATGGCCCAGAGAGAGTGCGCTTGTACAACACTGTCTTCGATGCTTTGAATAGCGTAGTCAAGTAGCCAGTCACTAGGAGTAGGAGGGCTATCGCTTACTCTTTCCCAGTTCCTAGCTCTAAGACTAGGGTAGGGGAGGAAGAAGCAAGAGGTATTTCTTCCTAGGTAGAAAAGTAAGGCATACTACAACTCCTACTACTACTAAGAAAGGCATAAAGCAAGGTAATCAGGAAAGGCAGAACGTAAGAAAGCTACTCGACTGAAAAGGAGAGGAAAGGAAGGTCCGAAACAATTGTAAGATACAAAGTGAGTCGAACGAATGTGAACTGGCTGAACCCACAGCTATAACTCCTCCATCGAGGGGGACTACAACTACTGGATCTGTAAGGGACAGGCTCGAAAGCAGAAGGTACTTGATGTAAGAGAACTCTCAAGAGAATTCGAACGAACTGTCAGGGCTGACTTTAGCATTCGAAATAAATGCATGCGCTTAGCTTTACAATTGGATGGGCTCACCTTAAGACTGGATGGAAATGACTCAAATCGAAGGGACCTTATTCGCTTGTTGGTTTCTTGGCTTGTTAGCTCGGCCCTTATAAATATCAAAATGAGCTCCTTATTAAATTAAAGGGATTGGTAGAAAAAAGAGTCCCCCCTCGGTAGCTCTTACGCTTGGTATGAAATGTAGTACTGCTAGTCTTGAACTACAAGCCATATGAAGGGCCCTATGGAAAGCCTATTTCGACATATTCAATCAAGACCTCTGCTTATGAAAGAATAGAAAGCTTTGGGACTTATTCCTTCCCATAGGTGGATTTTCCCTGCTCCCGTATCTGCCTACTTTAGCCTGCCTTGCGCTTTCTCTCCTATTATAATATATATTCATCGGTTCGATTTCCCACATTCTAAAGATCCTGATCCAGATAGGGTCGCCTTCTTCGCTGACGCGTCACCGCTGAACTCCTCCTTAAGCTTCGCTAACGCTCAACCTCGCATCCTTAGGCTATCGAGCTTCGAAGGACTATATGAATAGGTCAGATTGCGAAAGCATAAGGGAATGTGACTCTCTTTCCACGGGCATTTTATGACTCTTTAAATAATGTTATTCCCATAATTTACGGTAACCAAGGTGCCTACTCTTCCTAACGAGCCTGCTTATTTAGCATGGTCGGTCAATCAGGGGATACCCCAAAGGCTGTCTCCAGAGACCTCTCTGTTTAGATCCAACCCGACAAATGCTCTAGATCAAACGAAAAGGAGACCAGATAAGGAATCCCACATGAGGATGTTTTAAAATGCAATGGGCGATCGAAAAGACTTTAAGAAACTGCTTTCCCTTATTCTGTTATAGAATCAGATAAGGTTCCATCTTATATTGTATTAGTATGTCTGTTTTTCTTGCTTTCTATGGGGGGAATGGAGATTCGGTTGGAGAACCATGGGCCTAAGACTTAACCGTTGAGGAGTATAGGTTGGCGCATTTTCCTTTGGTTTAGTTGTACCGAATCAGACCTAGCCTATCGATCAAAAATCCTACGCTAGGCATGTAACGAAGATTCTCCCGCTTTTGGTAACTGGGTTCGGACTATCTTCTTGTATCAATTTATCTACCTCTTACATCGTCCTCTTGCTCAAGATAGAATAGCTAGTAAATGAGATTAGTTAGCAATCAGTATTCGTAAATAAGGAGACGGAACGGAAGCTATAGTCATAACATCGCCGAAAACAACCATCGACTGGCAAGATAGAGCCCGGGAGCAGAAAGAGTCAGGGGGTGAAGCCTACGCTAGCATGCCTACCGCACTACCGCCCCCACTCTCTACTATTGGTGGCTAATGGGTCCCTTCTCTCGCGTATCCTGTCTTTTCGGATCGGCACCTGGCCTCCCATTTCTTATGAGACGGCAAACGAATAACTTCTCTTTATCCGTCCGTGGCTGAGGAATAAGGTATTGAATTGCGCGAAGAGTTTGAGGCCCGGTAAGGGGATAGCGGGTCAATGCCTTCTGCTCTTTCCGGTAAGTGAGTAGGGCCAGTCCCACACGATTAGCATAGATAAGACAAGTCAGGTAGGATTGGTCGGAGAAGGATTCAAAACCTTGTGTGAAGGAAAGGCTGTTTCAGTTGCTGTTTACGCGCTTCACTCACTAGGAGAAGAAGTCAGGAAAGATTCTTCCCTCCCTACTAGACTTGTCTAAAAGACGAAAAGATGGATGAGCCACTCTCTCCATCCGACTAAGCTTCTTTTGAAGGTTACATGCCTGCTGTTATTAGCTGTTATTCTCTGTGCTTTATCCCTTGTTGTTCTCTTGGAATAAGCTGTCCTCTCTGTGTACTGTTGTTTCTCGTTTGTTCTCTGTTGCCCTATGAGAAGGGCTACCCAGTCAAAGTGGGAACTCATAGTAAGAATAGTCAAAGCTCTTCCTTAGGCGACAGGGACCTCTCTCCGAACGAGGACTAACGACCTACTGCGTTTTACATTCATAAAGCTGTCTCTCCCTGCCCACAACATGGGTTGGACTTAGAGTATCTTTCTTGTCTGTAATTGGTGTATTCATATCTCTCCTTTGAATGGCATAGATCTTCGTAGTACCAGTCAGCTAGCAGGATTGGCGTATGGGCAAGCAAAGAATATAAAGTAATCCTTTCCTGTCAGTAGCCGGGTAGCGATAAGACCTTAGGAGGGAGCAAAAAGCACAACTACAAGGGTTTGGTGATTCTCTCTTCCCAGAGTTGGTATTCTATGTCAGGTCTCAAGTCAAGAAGTTAATTGATCTATAGAGACAGTGGCAAGTCAAAATAGAACCTCAACTCTTTTTATAGGGCTTTCCGCAGCTGGAAGGAACTAGTCTTTGAAATTAGCAAGAGGATCTAGGCACAAGGGCAGTCAGTGAGGGTGGTTGGAAATCAGCGACAAGCCAGTCTTCTATCACTAGTCAGAAGACCTTAGGAGCGATCCATCTCATGGTCAAGCCAGTAACAAAGCTCAAATCCTGACTGAGTGCAAGGTCTCAACTGCTCCTTGTGCGGAAGAAGGTGCGGCCGAGACGGTTGATAGAGATGATCCGGCAGGCGGAGAGTTTTATTGCGACAGTCCAGCCTTTCATACGATAAATGGCGGTGACCGTTTGCCCTAAACAAATATCTAAAGATGTAACACATATGCCTTCTCGTAGAGCACTCCCAGAAGCTACCCTGAAGCCTGATCGTGCTTGGAAAAGGCATTTCATTGACCGAACCCGACCCATCCCACCGAGAGTGCGAACTGCTCTTTATTCGCTTCATAGCTGGCTTTGCATAGGAACCTCTGATTGAGCCCGCGGAGTCGCCTTACTGCTTGAGTGAGTAAGCATTCAAGATTGTTGAGCTTGGCTCACTTCAGCTTCAGAGCTGGCTATTGCTTGCTTAGAGGAGGAAGCAGGCGTGTGGTGCTTCCCGCAATGGAGCTAGCACCCGAGGAACGCTTTTTTATACTCAAGAAGATTAGAAACACTCTGTGGAACTGCAAGTGGCGTATTGGAGACTGCACAGCAAGTGGCGTAGTGGAGTGAGCGAGCATCTTATTTGCCCAAGAAGATGGATGGAATAGAGGAAGCTTCCTATTCTCTGTAAACAGAAAGGGAAGTTGTGCCCAATGACTGGAATAAGCTAGTACCATAGATTATTAGCTATGGACTACTCCTTAAGCTAGAGGAGACTTGTTTGTCTGGGATAAATTGTCATTCTAGACCCGATTGGAAAGATTTAATTGAAAGCAAGAACATAGACCTGACGAGAAAGACCCACATTTTGAATATTAACTTATGATAATTAAAGGGAGTCGTGGTTACGGGTAAGGCGTTCCTCGGGCGGGAAGGACTTCCTTACTAGAAGAGGATGGTAAGCCATATGTGAAGCTGAGGCAAAGAAATTTTCTCTTGAAGATTTAGCGGAAATCAAAGTCTAAAGTGCCTTACTGTGCGAAAACGCATATTTTACTCTCTGGCCAAGTCTGGAGATAGACCAGGAAAGACATCTTAAAACCTGCCCGCTGACACTAGTACTGAAGACTTACTTTAAAGTGGTACTGGCTAGTGGACTGATGGAGCTGGAGAACGGAATAGACATCCATTAGTTCCCGAAGAAGGCAGGTTTGAGCAAGGAGGCGTTCATCTCCTTTTAGTCGACTAACTGGCGTTCCTCGGAACCCCTTCCTCCCTTTCATAACACTCCTTC
>CAUVZT010000054.1:245000-261098 GCA_963556525.1 Cochlearia excelsa
CGGAACTTGCGGAATCTTCTACCATATCGGACGTATACGTCAACCACTCAGAAGAGGCCCCGGCTTGGTGAGGAACTATCCCTCCAGATGAACCAGTCACTGGAAAAGCTCCCAAAAATAAAGAAGAAGTAAATAGATTAGCGTAGAATGCACCAAAACCCGCCAAGATATGGGTACGGAGAAGAATGAGAAATATTCCGATTTGACAAACAAGGGCTAGATAGCACCATTGTGCCATCCTCCTTCCTAAATACTGCTTCAAGGATCGAAATACGCAAATTGTAAAAATTATTAGTAAAAAGAATAAAATAAGATCTAAACGAGAAACGCCTTCAGATCCTAGAAAACGTCCGAAAAAGCACCCAGATACAGAACCGAGCAGGGGAAAAAAGAGTTTCACCATTTTTTTCATAACAACCATATTATTTAATTAAGAGGCAAGGATGAATATCGCTTTCGAAAACAAAAACCCATGGACCATAGAGCCCGCTTAAAAGTGGTTTGTGGATTCGAACCACTGACAGAAGGATTTCAAGTCCCTGGCTTTGCTCTAAGGATTTTCAGTCCTTTGCTCTAACCAGCTAAGCTGAATCGGCTTGGTCAGCCTTTACCTAACCAACTACCAAATACTACGCAGGCTCATCAAACAGCGTACTCAAAGCTTTCTTCAGGATGAAGCCAGAACTTACGCCAGAGCTCCCAGTGGGTACGGATTCGAACCGCAGACAGAAGGATTTTCAGTCCTGCGCCCCTACCAGGGCTACTACCTGCCCCCACTGCCTTTTCTAAAAACGATCTTTCTTCTCTTATGAAATTGATAGTTTGTGAGAGGGATGCAATAACTCGACTGTAAGGTCCACCAGGTCCGTAGGAGAGTCAGTCTTTCTCTAAGCAAGCTGTTTTCTGGCCTATACGGAAAGAGTTTTCAAGGTCTTTCCCTTTCCCCGAAGGGAAGTTCAAGCTTGCCTGTAAAGGGAAGGGGCTGCCAAGCGAGACTTCTCTAATAGGGGCATAAGGAGAATGCCTGTCCTGTGCAGCACACACCTTGGTAGCACAAACTCAGGTCCTGTGTACCAGCTATGTACGAATCATAGTCAATAACTTTACAAACTTTCTTAGTTGCAAGGGTACTTTGCTTGAAAGTTTTTTCTTACAGTATATTAGAAAGTCAAAGTCTTCGTAGTATTACAATAGTTGACTATGAATATTCCTACCCTTGCAGTGCTAATAACTTAATTAGTCTGAGTCTTAGTCTACTAAAAGCATAGGAACAGTCAACTCTTATGTTGCAAGGAGGAACCCCTTCTTTTAAACTAAATCAAATAGGATTCTGCTTTCACTGTTCTCAAGGTATCTCCTGACTCGAAGATTAGGGCTTCTTTCTTCTGGGAATTGGCAGTTGCTTTAGCAGCTGTGCATATCTTAACTAGTGTGGGCTTAGTCCGAAAAGAATATTGCCTGCTCTTCGTAGAGCAACTATGTCACTTCTGTCTATTAGTGAAAGGCTAAGGCTCCATCCATCCGAACTTTCGAATGATTCCTCTATCAAAGTTATGAAATCAGTTTGTTAGAGAAAGCTAGGTTTCCCTAAGGAAGGGTTTTCTCGCTCAGTGTCATCGTTCCGGTGATCACCTTCAGGCAGGATACTTAAGTGGAATGGATTGCATTTTTTCAATCTTGCCTATGATGTTGATTATTTTCCCCAGCGTATGTGGTCTTGAAGAGCCTTTCAGCGGCTTAAAGGCTGGAATTTACGGACCGGACTACTACTACTTTCAAAGGCGTTCCTCTCAGTCGAGCTCCTTTGTCACTCCGTGCCTCTCTAGACAAGTGCTTCGCTAGGATACTAAGAATGAGGTAAGTAGGGAATTTGCTGCGCTAGACCTTTGTTTAACTTAAAGTTGCTGCGCTAGGAAGAGCAGCACTTATATTGCTTGGATTATCTATTCAGCACAAGCACACCGCTGTGCTGTGGAAGAGTAAACGAACTACTATCGATGTGTTACCTAAGAGATTAGCCTAAACGAGAAAAGGGAGTGTGCTGGACTGACCTTTGCATTTCTTTCATATCTCCATTCTCATAATATATCCATTCTCATAATATAATAGGGAGGCGCTGACCTTACAATTGTAAGAGTTAAATGACCGACTGACTTGAATCTGTTTGCCGTTGGTCCTTATCTTTAAGATAATGGTAAGAGTGGTAAGGGCTATGGGTATAGAGCCTTGGCCAAGAGGTTGATTGAGTCAGTAGACCTAACGTACGCTTAAAGAAAAAGACAGCTCTGATCACCCTTTATCTTTCTCGGACTCCAGTAATATGTGTGGGGCAAGTAAACGTCAGCAACGAGGACTTCTTATTGGGCTTACTGCCTCTGCCTGTCTTAGGTACCCAAGGGGAGTCCTACTAATAGCCATGCTGAGCTGTCCTTATCGTAGTCATCTTTTCCTATTATTGAACAGTTTCAACTTGCATGTGTTAAGCATAAGCTTAAATCTTTCGAAGCTCCACTGATTCATCAAAATGCATCCAAAAATCCCGGGATATTAGCACTTTTTCAGGCTGTTTTGACCTCGTCAATAAAAAACAATATATTACAACATTCCTAAAATCGAGGATCTGAAACCGGGTCTTCACGTACTGATGAGGCTGAAAACACGGGATATAAGGAATTGATTCAAGTCGAAAAACCCTAAAAATGCGGATTTTCGTGCTGCTTTTATTCAACATTTCAGGGGATTAACGTTTTGTCTGGATGTGCTGGAAACAGATGAATGAAAACAGATGAACGGATTCCTCACCCAACCAATACAGATTATGCTTCGCTAACAGAAGATCAAGAAAAGTCAAAGAGGGAAATACGCAGAAAGATCCTTATTTCCACTCCGAACAAGCTGAACTTCTACGACTTGTAGTACCTACCTACTCCTTAGATTAGAGGGAATTGACTAACTACCTAGCAGCAAACCTAGGAATTAGGAAGCTAGAAAGCTAGTAGTTTATGAGTGGGAGTTCCCATTCAGTCTAAACAGAAGTCCACAACTGGGATTGCTCAGATAGCTCTACATTTCCTAACTCCGGATAAGAGTTTGATTCAATACTGTATTTAGCTTAGCTGCACTGGTTATACGTTCACTTGAGTAATAGCTACCTTCCAAACGAAAGAGCTACCTAGAAAGACTTAGAACTCAAAACTGGGATTCCTCTCTAAACTGGGATTCCTAATTTCCTACTTTTCCTGGCTTAAGTAAGAGTAAGAGTTCTCTTAAATCGTGATAGCTGAAAGAAAGGCATTTCTTAACCTAGCTAGACATTCACTGAGCTCATGAACTTGGTTTTCTTGTAGGACATACAGAGATAGGGATTTATAGCCCGTAGTACAGGGAGTACAGGGATTACTCATTTACTTTCTTTCCTAGCTGATAAGCTTCCACAAGCTACCTTAGGCACAAACTGACAAACTCAACTTATATATATATAAACCTAGGAATTAGGAATAGAGATTACCTTGACTTCCAAAGAGCCTTACCTTGATCCCTGATCCCGTAGCATTAGCCTAGAAACCTAGAAAGAAGCTTATGGCAGAGAAGAGCAGAGCTTCAGAGATTTCCAAAGGAACCAGAGAGAAGGAACCAGAGATAAAGACTGAATTGTCTAGGCTTGTCTATGCTTGCCTATGTCTTGACTTCCAGGATAAGAGAACTACTACAAACAATTCCAAGGAACCAGGTAGTTGACAGAAGGAAGAAACTGGTAGCTGACACTAGCTGACAGAATGAACAGTCTCCTCCTCTCGCTTTGCTCGAGCCTCCTCCTTTCCTAATAAGCGCTCCCATGCCTGGCCATTAGGAACCATTGGGAATAAGCATTGTCCATAGTAGAGTAGGAGAGTTCCCATTCCGTCTAAACACAAATAGAAGAAGAAAATAGCGAGTGTAACCAATCTATGGAAAAATACGATCGTTTAATCGACATAAAACAGGGTTCGACGATAGATTCCACATTGAAAAAGGGAAAGGCCTAAACAAAGGAACAATATTTTCCGTAGTACAGGTATTCCTCTTTTCCTATTCATTTCTAGCTTAAGAGTCAGAGTTTCTTTACTCGTTAGATGAGCATTAGGTCTGCAAGCCTAGCTTTCCTTTCTTAGCTGAGCAACTCTAGCTCCATTTGATCCATTAGCTGAAACAGCCCTGCCAGCTACTTAGGGGAAACATTCTACTCGGCTAGAAACCAACACTGAACTAGAGGAATAGAAAGACCAACTAGCTAGCGTAACTTTCAAACCTAGGAATTAGGAATAAGCCTTACCTTTGCTTGACTTTGTTATAACCTACGAACTGGAACTTATAACGCTGAACATAATCCCAAGGGAATAAGTTGATTAAGAGCTTAAGAGAGAAAGCATGGAACCATAGAGGAAGACTTTCTCTTTCCTAGCAACACTAGATTCCTTCCCTTTCCTTTCCTTGACTTTGAGACAAACTTTGAGAGAAAATAGAGTTCCCATTCTAATTCTACTTGGCTAGCTACTAGCTACACTGGATTACGTAGCTACCTAACTGGATGTAGAGCCTAGCAAGACTTCCTTTCTAGAGTAATAGAAAGACTTACTAACAAGGGAATAAACAAGTTCTAGACAAATCCCAAGGGAACAGGTAACAGGTACTGGCCTATAAGTCCTATCTATCCTATCCTATCCTAGAGGAATAGCTTACTAACTGACTAACCAGGGAACTGACTCACTCCACTTTCTTTCAATCCTAGGGAAGAAGTAGTTCACTGTCCCACCTCCCAACTTCATGTCTGAGAGAACAGGCAAATGGATTTCTTTCCTTTATGTCTTTTATGTCTAAAGGCTGACAGTCTTCTTTTTCTTGGAAGGATTGAAAGGAATTGGTCTAGATAAGCTATAGGCGGATAAGAAAGATGGGAAATGACCACTTCCAAAGAGGATTGCTTTCATCCATTAGCTCATAAGCCGGAAAGGAGACTTCTTACTAGCTAGGTTCCCTGGAGAGAGAAGAATTCCTTTTTTGATCTTCTGGAATACCCGGACTTCCTTAGCTTTCTACACTGAATAGCTACTAAAACTAGCAAAGATTGGAAACTGGCTTAGGCAAGAGATACACTACCAGTTGGACTGGAGGAATTGCTATCTTACTAACTAGCTGACTAATGAATGAACTTACTAGCTAGCTCTATCTACTAGCTGGATAGCTTCTATTACTGGAAACACGTCCTACCTAGAAACACTGGATGTAGAGTCTAGCTACAAAGGATTCCTAGCAACATTGGATTCCTAGCTACAAAGGAAGAACTAGCTACAAAGGAAGAACTAGAAGGAATAGAATAATAGATATCTGTAGAACGAGGGAACTGGAACTTACTGACTAGCAGTCTTTCAAGTCAGCTAGCAAGGGAACTGACTAATGAATGAACTGAGTCAATCCACTTTCTTTCAAACCTAGGAGTACTGCTTTCTAGAAACACTGGGAACTACCTTAGGCATTCCTAGCTGACATAAGGAACAGATAACCTCCGAACTGAACTCCTAACACAATCCAAAGGGAACGGAACAGGGAATAAAGAAGTGCTGGAACTAGAAGAAGCTTTCCTAGCCTAATCCTAAGGGAAGAAGAGCAGATAAGAACAGAAGAGATTAAGAACAGAACAAACAAGCCTTCCCATTACTTGCCTACCAGGAGAACTCTTTTCCTAATAAGCCTTACCTTTCCTTTGCTCTAATACAGAGATTAGATCTCGGACAAGAAGGAATCCATTCAGTCATTCCTTCCCTTTACTTGAGCCCTTAGCTCCATTAGCTTGAAAAGAGAAAAGAGTCTTCTCTTGATCCCGACGCTCCATTAGATGAATTAGCTACATTAGCTCTCCTATAAACGTATCGGAAAGCAACCAACACTCAAGATTGATACAGAAGGCTCGTTGAGACAAAGCAGAGTTCCCATTCTGTGTAAACTGAAGTCCACAACTGGGAATAGAATACAGTACATGATCCAATACGATCGTTTAATCGAATGTAAACAAGTATCTTCTATTAGGGATTTCCCATCAAAAGGAGTCAAAGACCTAAAGAAGGCCAATCGGCAGGCCCATAGAACAAAGGATAGCTCCTTTAGCAATAGAAAGACCTCAGAGCTTCACTTTCTTTTTAACCTTCCTAGCATACTCCTAGCTGACTAGGAACACCTTTTTTCTGACTTACTAGCTCCGTATAAGAGTTATATTAAATAGTGTGTGTAGCAACACTGGATTCCTACCTTCTGAACTAAACAACTGAGAACAAACCTGTCCTCTAAAGAGGGATCTCCTCTAAACAGAGATTTCCTATATTCCAGAGATTAGCTCTCGGACCAAGAAGGTCTGCAAGCCTAGCTTTCTTAGCTTAGCAACTCTAGCTGCATTATATGCATTAGCTCCATTAGCTGCAAACAAACAAACAAAACTGGAGATTTCTTCCCTTTCCTCTGATAAGCCTGTGCTTAGGAAAACTCTATACTTAGCTTATTTACTTCTGTGCCGATAACAGCACTTTGCTTGGCTTTATTCGAACTGGAAAACAAACCTGTGGTAGAAACGCCTAGAACACTGGAGATATCCAATCCAGAACATAAAAGAGCCAATCAAGCACATCAGAAGGCCCATACAGCAAGGATTGGGAACTACCTTAGGTTTGCAAGCCTAGCTGACGAGATACCTTAGGCAAGAGATAAACTACTGGCTGGATAGCTATCTTATCCCAAGGGAAGAGTACCAAGGGAAGAAGTGATGGCATAGCTAACATTTCTATCCTAGCTGACAGAAGGGAACAGAAAACAAGTGCTTTCCTAGCTATCCCAACTGACAAGCTATCTTCCGCACGAGAGATTAGACAGACTAGCTAACATTCCTATCTGACAGAAGGACAGAAGGAAGAAACAGTTAGCTGACAGAAGGAACTGCAGATAAAGACTGAATTGTCTATGCTTCCCTTTGTTGTCTTGACTTCCAGGCGCTTATTGCCCTACAAACAATCCCAAGGGTACGAAGTGCTGGCCCTACCTACCCTAAAATCAGCTTTGCTAGAACAATCCCAAGGCGCGAAGCCCAAGCAAAGAAGCTACCTGGGAATCCGCTTTCTTATTAAGAGCTTAAGAGAGAAAGCATGGAACCAGATTGATTAGATTCCGAAAGGAACCAGATTAAGAGCAAGACTTCCTAACTTAACTAGCTGACTAGAAAGACTGGATTACTTGATAGCTTACTAACTCGATGTAGAGCCTAGTTACACTTTATTCCTACCTTACTATAGGAATAGCTCGAACTAGAGGAATAGAGAACTTCCAAACCAGGGAACTGAGTAACTCACAACTTTCTTTCAATCCTAGGGAAGAGGGAACTTCTAAGGAACTTACTAGCTGACTGATAACAAACCTGTCCTTGACTTTCCTTTCCTTTCTTTAACTTTATCTACTTTATCTGGCTTAGCTTTAGAGCTACCTAGAGAAATATATACACTACTAGAGGAATATAAAACTTAAGAGCTATTTTCCGTTTCCGGGGAACTGACTAACGAGAGAACTTTCTACCTTTGCCTACCAGGCGCTTATTGACCTAGGTTGAACAAGAGTTTCACAAGAGCAAGAGATAGGGTTTCAGGTTTCAGACGGAATGGGAACTCAGCTTTGTCTCAAAGGCTCAATGGTAAGGCTTATTAGGGAAGGAATCTCCAGTTTTGGTTTATAGCTAATCTCTGTTTCTAGGTTTATAGGAAATCCCTGTTTAGCCTGTTTAGAGCAAAGGTTAGAGCAAAGGGAAGGCTTAGGCGCTTATTAGTAGTTAGGAGAGGAGTTAGCCTACCTAGTAGGCAAATAGGGAAGAAAGTCTTTATACTTATATAATCCAAATCCTATATATAGCCATATAGCTTAGCTAGCCTGTACTCTCTACTTTTTCTTAGATAGAGAAAATTCATAATCATAAGGAGATGATATAGAGAGGAATAACAAGAGATAGCACTCAGCTAGCAAGACCTGGGAAAGACTGCTAAGAATGTTGCCCTTAAGGAACATCTGAGCCAGAGGTCTCCTCCTTGACGTGAGAAGAGTGGAATCGATCAAAGTCTGTAATGCATTGTATATCCCAGAATAGGTCCCATTCTTTGAACCTTTCCGAACGAATAACCCTTTCTTCCTTTCCTCTGAACAGGGGAGAACAACAAAGACTGAACACCTACTTTCTTCCAACAAATCAAGACAGAACGCTGAGAAGGGCAGCATATTTCATGCTTTCCACTCGTTGTCAGTCACAACAGCCCTTCTCTTAGGGTAACAGGGGAACAAGGAACCAGGGAAAGACCAACACAACTTCCTTGACTTCCTAGGCTTAGAAACCCATTCCTATAAACGGGAAAAGCTTACTAATCTTACAACTCTGGAAGGGATTACTTTCTTACCAACTGACATGGCTTACCTGGCTTACCTTACTAACAACTAACAAACATTCCTGGGATTACTTCCTGACAGGGCTTAGCTTACTTACTAACCTTCCTTACACGGAATTACAGGGAAGCCAACACCCGGGATGGATGTTCCGAGTGAAAGTAGAAGTTTTGTCGAAAGATTACTACAGAAGAACCCATAAGATGTCCCTTACATATACCGATGTAAACAAAGATCTGAACGATTGAGAGAAGGAAGATAGAGGAAAGCAGGAGAAACACAAACTGACCGAGCTAGCGATGTTCCTATTAGGCTTGGAGAACTACTCGGAGGATGAAAGAAAGAGACAGGGAACAAAGCACAGTATACATCCTACTAGAGCTGCTAACCGGTATTCCTCGGTGATTCCGTCCTTTAAGCCAGGGAAGCGAAAAACACAATGAACCAAGCGGAACAGACGGGATACAGTCACATCAGTACAAACAAACAAGGAATACTAATTAAACAGAAGCTACACTGGGTACGTACTTAGCTACGGTCGCTCGGAGGCCGTTCTTCGAGTAAGAGACTAAGCAGGCTTCGCTCCTTCGTTTCGTACAGGTGCTGAAAGTCTAGTTTTTCGTTCATTTCTTGCTTGTCGGTTGGGAGTTGCAGGCTAAGGATGTTTGTTAACTCTCCAAGGAGGGCCAATGGAAGGGAGAGAGTACAGCATATTCCCAGTGGAGGAAGAAAGTATTTGAAACAAAACTAAAGGAAGTAGCATTCCGAGTACAAAGTTTGACTAATTGGCTCAGTTGGACTGAAAGGGTACTGGAAGGAAGAAAGAGAGCTAAACAACTTGGAGTTCCCAAAGAAGAAACAGTGAAATCTCGTTCCAAAAGAAGAGACAGACAAACCAAACCAGGCTTATCGATTGACAGAATAATACGTATATAAGAAGACTGCTGCTTAGAGGAGAGTGATCTGTTCATCTAACTCCAAATATTGTAAGAAGAAGAAGGATGGAGCAGAAAGATAGAAAGAGCTGTTGCTGGAAATCAGAGAAATAGTCGAGTTATTGCATTCCTCTCACAAACTATCAATTTCATAAGAGAAGAAATCAAGTTGATAGATCAGTTAGTTGAGGCGGATCCTTTCTTTACCTTTACGAGTTGAAAAGAAAGTGGTAACAGGTAGTAGCTCTGGTAGAGTGCAGGACTGTAAATCCTTCTGTGAGCGGTTCGAATCCGCACCCACTTTGAGTTAGTTTCATCGATATTTTTGTGGTGTTCAGTGTACCCTGAGTACAAGATCGAAGAGGATCCTCATTCCCTCAAAAGTCAATCCCAATCGAAAAATCAGCGGAGCCAATGGCTTGATCATAATGCTGCGGCGGGGTCAGAGAGCCGGCAAACCGTTTCTGGTTCTAGTAGAAAGGGATTTACTGATTCGGGTTGAGGATGACGAGCAAAAGAGTGGAGGAAAAGCTGTTATATAGTTAGTCTATTTCTATCTTCCTATCTTTGTCATGTCAGTCTTATTCCTATCTTGGTATCTTTGTCATGAGGTATGCAGCACACCAACTTTCCAAGAAGATGAAGAAGCTTATCCTTTCCGAGAGCCTTGGTAAACGCGTCAGCTGGTTGATCGGATGTATGAATCTTGACTGTAGAAACAAGTCCCTCTTTGATAGCATCGCGGGTGAAATGACAATCAACTTCAATATGCTTCGTGCGCTTGTGGAAGACTGGATTAGCAGCAATATGTAAAGCTGCTTTATTGTCACAAAACAACTTCATAGGCGTGGAATGAGGCACCCCAAAACAAGAGCTCCTTGTTCCACTTCACGTCGCAAAGCAAAGAGCGAAAAGGGGCTTTGTACCTCCTCATTTCGCTAAGCAGCGAGAATAGTACTGAAGCTCTCTTTCAAACGTTCGCCGATCATACTACTTCATTCTTAGTGTGCTGACCGGATACCCCACCCTGAGCTAAGAGCCGTAGCAAGAGATATAGCGTTGCCTTCCGGCTGAGTGAGCTCATTGGCGAATCAATTCATTTGAAAGAGAAAGTCGGGTCTAGCTGATTTCCGAGTTGACCAATGATAGATAGGTAGGAATGGCAGAACCTAAACGAGCTAGGCTTCGTTAGCCTTAGCCTGTTCTCCTTTTAGAAGCTATTCTTAATGCCGCTCGGGCTCCCGGTGATAGAGGGCTCTTGGAACAGATGATAGTTGATCTTACTCAAAGAATCTAAATATAGAGATATGCTTTATACCAGTATACAGCAAGAACAATGTCAGCCAATTCAAAGAGAAAAAAGCTTACACAGCACAGATTTGACCTTCTGGTGAGAGTTTCCGGTATATCCGTCAAACCTTGGTTTAGTGGATATAGGTGTAAAAGAACCCTTTCTTGTTTGCGAGGACTTAGTTGGATAGAAGAGAGATTGGTGCTCAGTCTAATCCTAGTGGATATAGATCAGGTCATAGATTCTTTGCAACCCACAGATGGAAGGGGAAAGTCCGGCAGGTGAAGCTCAAGTCAAATGGGGCTATCTCTAGAAAGATTGTATCAGAATCAAGGTCAAGCCAAATCCTCACATTTCAGTTCGTTCTTCATTAAGAAGAGTTGGTTCCCTTCTATCACTCCTATGGAGATCTTCTTCTTCTATTGAGACTGACCATCAATCTCTGGCCTTTACTGGATCGAATTCCCTCTGCGAGCTACCAGATCTAATGCACCATTCTTCGGCCTCTTACGAACAGTTTCGATGTACCAGATCATCTTGTGTTTAACAAATCTTCGGTATCGATTCCCGCTCCTACTAAAGCTAAACCTCTTGTTTCAAAGGAGAGCCGGCTTCAAGCATATAGTGCCTTTCCCAAGGGAGAGAAACTTCTATCACTTGCTTGAAATACTATTCCTTATATTGAGGTATGGAACCTCTTGAAAAGAAAACCCATAGAGTTGACCCCAATGAACTCCTCAGCTGCATCGCTCGTAGGGAAAGTTTCGACTGCTAGGGAAAACTGTTAATCACACCGGGCGGGCGAAGAAAAGAATTCCACTGGTGGCTGAGAGTGAACTATGTCACATACCCGGAACTGTAAATATCTGAAAGGAAATAGGATATGCTTAATGCTGAAAAGGCCTTAGTATTCTTTCTCGCGGAAAAGGAAAGGAAAGCAACTACAGCTGGATCGTAAGAGACAGGGACAACTACTAGAAAAATGAACCGGAAACTAGCACTCAAACTAGAAGGGCACGCGTACTATCAATATGATATTACCTCGGAATCAAAGGTAAAGAACTCTAGTTATACCTAGAAATCTCTTATCCTTCCTTAGTTGACCCTCCTCATGAATTATAATTACTATGAAAAGTAAGGGCAATACCTGGTACTGAAACTATAGATTATCCTGGAATTCAAATGGTACCTGGCTCTTTAGCCTTCCACCAAGAATGCAACTAGCAACTGTTGGACAATGCCAATAGAAAGAATTCCTCCAGCTATATTGAAAAAGCTACTTCAATTTCCCTTGTGGTGCAACTCACCAGACTGAAAGGTGGAAGAGGAAAAGGTAGGTATGTATGATGTCTCAACCCTAAGCTAAGTGGGCAGATAGGCTACCGATGAGTTGTTCTGCTTTGAATCTACTAATGCCATAGGATGTCTTTCAAGAGAACCTTTGTGTAGACGTAGATGTAACTCCTTCTGATGCGCACCCGAAGCTTTGGCTTAGTTATGCTCTCCTTGCTTTCTAGCTCAGGGGATACCTAAGGTCAATTGAAAGCCGCCCAACAGATTAACCTGACTTCGAGGAAAAGCTCCGGGTGCTTACCTTGCCTTATTCATTGTATGGCTCTTTTCCGGCGCGAGCTAGCCTGTCTATAGTTTACCCGGGTATCCACTAGTGATAAAGGAAAGCAAACAAGCAACAAGGGAATTAAGCAACCAAAAGAGACCTTCAACTAGCAAGAAAGCTACACCCGCCCAGATTTCTAGTTACAGGTTGGGAGATTTCATTCACGAAGTATTCGATAAAGAGAATGCGAGTGAGAAAGACGCAGATTTTGACTGAGCAATCTTAGTTAAGACCGGAGGTCTAGGGGGCCCAATCATTGCATTTGAAAGTAGCGCTAGAAAGCCTATAAAAGCTGTAAATTATGATATAGGCACGTAAACGTAACGTAAAGAAGGTAGCTTGCTTACTTACTCATGGAACTACTAACAGCTGGAGGGGCAAGATAGGGTAAGAAGCCAGGCCAGGCAAGGCGGGAAGAGGGTGAGAGATAGCTATAAGTGTTATTCGTTGGATGGGACGGACTTACTTCCTTAAACAAGAGAAGAGGCTGGGCTGACTAGAAGATGGATATTGCGGAACGCTATAAAAGGATAGCGACGGGGTGTAGTGGTGGTTTTGTAGGTCCTTGGTTGCAGTGACATCAAGACTGACGAGTCCTCTCATTTCCGCAGTACCAACAAGACTAGCAGTAAGGGACGCAAAGGGTGTGTGCACTTGGAGAATTCGTTCCTAAGTCAACATCACGAGCAGGTCCTTCGGATATATAGCCGAGTGAATCTCGAAGCTTGCTCTCCCAAAGGAGGGCACCTCTGGAGTCAACCAGGGGTCTCTTCCAACTCTGTACTCTCCGAGCGGGTTGAGTGGGGAAATGACACTCAAACATCGGTTATATGACCTGGTGCTTCGCCCTTGTCCCGAGAATACCCTTGTTTCCACTTTCTCAACCCTAACTTACTTCTTCTGGTTTTTTTTATCCCTACGAGAACAACCCATTTATTTTCTGGGCAGAAGTAAGGTAGGAGGGCCAGCGCCTTTTCTCTTCTAGCATTAATAAGACTTTGACTTCTTTGCTTAAGGAAAGGAATAAGGAGCAAACATGGCATGAGTCTTAACGTCTGCATCTAAAAGGGTAGATAAAGTATAGGAATAAGGTTTGCATTCTAACAAATAAGATTTCGCAAGGTGAGGCTGGGACGAGAGACAATCCATAGAGCTATGATTCTTTTGTGACTTCCACCTTTCGTCGAGTGTGAAATGGTGGGAAAACAACCTCTGGCATTGGTTGGTCAAGATCCGAGGCTTAGATTAAGACAAAGAAGCCGCCGAACGCTGCCTCTGAGGGGATGTACGAATACTCATTCTCTTACCAATGTCTCTACTTCTCAAATCAATTGGAGAGGCCTCGAACGCCAAAAATAAAGTCATTGACAGAATGGATTTCGATCTAGGCTCTAGAATAGGATTTATGAAGAAAGAAGACCCGAGCACACGCCTGAAAGCAACCTGACTTGAATAACCAATTGTTTTTCCTCTTTCCTCTCTGGATTCTCTGGATTGGGTCTTCCCCTCCCCTGCCTCAAAGAGTAGGGTTCCATTCTGCAAGATCAAAATAGAATAGAAAGAAGTCGTCTTCTACGATAAGGGTTCGTTCATGCTTTGTACTATCTTTCTGTCGCTTTTGAGATCTCGTAGCGGCTCATTGTTATCGAGAATGCTAATTCCAATCAGACTCTTTAGTGGAGTCCGTGCCCCTCCGTTCCAAAGGTCAAAGAGGAGTACAAGCCAAAAGGTGCCATAGTCGTCGCAAAGGTTCAAGCAAGGAGGAAGTAGGTCTCAAAAGAAAAAGGGGGAGGTTTCAGAATTCCCAAGCGCCTAGTCAGTTGAAGGGTCAGTTCAAGGTTAGCGTCCGATTGTGCGCAATGAATAAATCAATGTATTTGCGGAAAATGGGACGCTGAAGGTCAGAGGTAGCCGATGTTAGCAACTTCTTAACCTGGCTGCACCACCTTCTTTTTAGTGAAAGGTGAGCTACGGTGCCCCAAACCACAAGCAAAGGTTCTAGGAGTAGAGATCTCGTCTCTGCAGGTTCGGAGCTCCTATCTCCGTACCGAGCAAAGCGCAATGTGGTAATAAATCAAAGTCTGGGTTCGGTCTTCCGGTGGACGGCTAAGGTGGATCTACAGTCTTGAAGCTCCTTCTCCTGAGTCGACCTTTGCTTTAGGGCAAAAGTGTGCTTCCTTGCCTGTTCTTCTAGTTGACTACGTTGTGGTTCCTTCTTTCCATTCCTTGGGAATGGTGTCCGTGCTACTGAATCCCCCATTCATCTGCTTTATTTGGTCTCCCCTTTCCTGGTGAGAGAAAGCCAACCCCAGCTAGATGGAATATCATACCATTATTCTGATGATTCTATTCTGCATTCTCCGTTCAAAACCGTCTACTCTATAACTAAAGAAAGAAGGAACAGCAGATCGAGCAGCCTATTATTTATTACATTTCTGCCCCAACTATTCAAAAAAGGGTAAAAAAAGGGTCTAATTCTGAGAAAAAAGTAATTTCACATCCCTGATTCGGAAACTGCTGCAGTGGGAACTCTACTTGCCATTCCTCCTTCCGAAGTGAAAGTTTTCATTCTCCCCTTGGAGAAGTTGAAAAGCCTAACCCCAGGTGAAGTACCAGATTCTAAAGTGAAAGTAAGGAATTGCCCTGTCTGATTCGTAAAGCTTTCGGAGAAGGAGGGGAGATCCGCGGAGGTAGAATTCTGAATACGGGTACGAAGGGTCATCCAGAAGCGCTGGAAGGGCTGGAGGAAGGGGACGAACCGCATCGATTGAGTTATATCCGGCAGGCTAACACCCACGTACCTAGAAAGGAAGGGGAAAGTCTTACCTTTTGGAAACATAAGGCGCATCAGAAAGGAATCCGAATATATTTAGATAGCCAGATTCACGAGATAAGGACTAAGCTATACTGGTACACTACACTGAAACTAACAACTCTACTTCGGTACATGAGTTACATCTCTTTAAGGTTCCCATTAACCACTAATTGCTTCCAACCTAACTTCGATATGGAACTGCCGTTTACAACTCTTTGATCCACTCCTAGTAGGTGGTATTCGTGGGTCACATTTAGAAAGTACCCACGGGAGATCGCTCTAAAGGAAAGGTAGGCTCTTAAGTAGGCTAGAGACACCTTCGGAAGTGGAAGAGTTCCAGAGGTCAGTTATGAACTGGCAAAACAACACTCGGTCACCAACAAAGCCTAACAGAATGGCTGTTCTCTCCGCTCCTATCAAACGATAGGTGGTCTCATAAGGTCACAGCATTACGGATGTCGGATTGCTTTAGTTCCTTCCTATAGTAAAAGAATGTCTTATTGATACACTTTCTCTCTTTGTTGATGGTAATGCGGGTATTATATAACGGGGGGATATTCTCTGATGGAATCAATTATTTTCTGTAAAGTAACCTTAATAATGGATTTTTCAGATTCATTGTATTTCTCAGAAATGGGAACTAAGATATCATGTTGGTATCTAGCATAGTGAAGTTCAGGCAATTTTTTTTTTATTTGCTGATTTGCCTGACCTCGGGTGGTGGATCGAATGAACACTAAACTGCGTCATCACGGCAGCGATGGATGTTTAACCTTTATATTTCTTCCTTCTCAATAAAGGCGGGGATGGACTCTGAAATACTCCTCCGATCGGTTTCGACAGTCTTTTCTTCACCTTCTCGGCGGCGTTCAAGCTAGCAGATAAAATCATGGGTTTTAATCCCCGGAGAGGGAAATGAGTCGGTTGGTTTAAATGCGGTTATGCCGGGTGGACTAAAGCCAAGTGGGAGGTGGTATCGTAGATTTCTGCCACAGCC
>CAUVZT010000055.1:0-260370 GCA_963556525.1 Cochlearia excelsa
TCATTAAGGCATTTATAAGCACTCGTCATGCTTAAACACTCATCTTGCAACTTGTAAAAACGCGTTGTTAGATGTTTCTTGGATTACAAAAAGATCATTGAGCCACTTATAAACACTCATCTTGCAACAAACTTGGATTAGTTTTGTATAAAATGCATTGTTACATGTTTCATATGTTTGTGAAACTTTTACATAGATCATTGATGCACTTATAAGCACTCATCTTGCTTAAACTAGATTTAGAGTAGTAGTAAACGCGTTTCTTAGATGTTTCATAAGTACGTGAAATTTTTACAAAGATCATGAAAGAACTTACAATCACTTATCTTTCTTAAAACTTGGTTTTTGAGTCGTAGAAACTTGTTGTTAGATGTTTCATAAGTTCGTGAAACTTATTTAAAGATCATTAAGGCACTAAAAAGAACTCATCTTGCTTCAAACTTGGTTTAGAATCGTAAAAAACGCATTGTTAGATGTTTCATAAGTTCCTTAAATTTATACAAAGATCATTGAGGCACTTATAAGCATTCATCTTTCTTAAAACACGGTTTAGAGTCGTAGAAAATGTGTTGTTATATGTTTCCTATGTCCGTGAAACTTGTAAAAAGTTAATCGAGGCACTTATAAGAACTCATCTTGCTTAAAACTAGGTTTAGAGAAGTAGTAAACACGTTGTTATATATTTCATAAGTTCATGAAACTTCTACAAAGTTAAATGAAGACCTTATAAACATTTATGTTGTATAAAAATTGGCTTAGAGTCATAGAAAACCCGTTGTTAGATGTTTCATAAGTTCGTGAAACATGTACAAAGATCATTGAACTTATAAGAACTTATAAGAACTCATTTTTGTTAAAACATTACTTAGAGTTGCAGAAAACGCATTGTTCGGTGTTTCATAAGTTCGTGAAACTTTTACAAAGATCATTGAGGCACTTGTCGTGAAGCTTTTACAAAGATCATTGAGGCACTTGTAAGCACTCATGTTGCTTAAATTTTTGTTAAGGGTCATAGAAAACGCGTTGTTAGATGTTTCATAGGTCCGTGATACTTGTTCAAAGATCATTGTGAACTTATAAACACTCATCTTGCTTAAAACTTGGTTTAGAGTCGTAGGAACGCGTTGTTAGATGTTTCATAAGTTCTCGAAATTTGTACTAAAAACATTAAGGAAATGATAAGCACTCATCTTGTTTAAAAATTGGTTAAGGGTTGTAGAAAACGCATTGTTAGATGTTTCATAAGTTTGGGAAACTTTTAGAAAGATTATTGAGGCACTTATAAGCACTCATCTTGCTTAAAATTAGGTTTAGAGTAGTAAAAACATGTTTCTTAGATGTTTCATAAGTTCATGAAGTTTTTACAAATATCATTGAGGCAATTATAAGCACTCATCATGCTTAAACCTTAATTTAGTTTCGTATAAAACGCGTTGTTAGATGTTTTATAAGTTTGTGAAGTTGGTACAAAGATCATTGAAAAACTTATAAGCACTCATCTTGCTTCAAATTTGGTTTAGTGTCGTATAAAACGGGTTGTTAAATGTTTCATAAGTTCATTGAGGCATTTATAAGCACTCATCTTGCTTAAACCCTTGTTTCGAGTCGTAGAAAACGCTTTGTTAGATATTTCATAAGTTCGTGAAACTTATTTAAAGATCATTGAGGCACTGATAAGAACTCATCTTTCGCCAAACTTGTTAAGAGTCGTTCAAAACGCGTTGTTAGATGTTATATAAGTTCCTTAAACTTGCACAAAGATCATTTAGGCACTTATAAGAACTAATCTTTCTTAAAATATGGTTTAGAGTTGTATAAAATGCGTTGTTAGATTTTTCATAAGTTTGTGGAACTAGAACAATGATCATTAAGGTACATATAAACACTCAACTTGCTTGAAACATAGTTTAGAGTTGTAGAAAACGCGTCGTTAGGTGTTTAATAAGTTCGTGAAACTTATACAAATATCATTGATGAACTTATATTTAATTACTCATCTTACTTTAATTTATGTTTAGAGTAGTATAAAACACGTTGTTAGATGTTTCATAAGTTCGTGAAACTTGTTCAAAGATCATTGAGACACTTATAAGCACTCATCTTTCTCAAAACTTTGCTTAGAGCAGTAGAAAACGCGTTGTTAGATGTTTCATAAAGTCGTGAAATTTGTACAAATATTATTGGGCCACTTATAAGAACTCATCATGCTAAAAAGTTGGTTTAAAGTCTTAGAAAATGCCTTGTTAGATGTTTCATATGGTGTTGAAATTTTTACAAAGATCATTGAGGCACTAATATGAACTCATATTGCTTAAAACTTGGATTAAAGTCGTATAAAACACGTTCTAAGATGTTTTATAAGTTCGTGAAATTTGTACAAGGATCATTGAGGCACTTATAAGGACCCATCTTTCTTAAAACTTGGTTTAAAGCCGTATAAAATACGTTGTTAGATGTTTCATAAGTCGTGAAACTAGTGCAAAGATCATTGAGGAACTTAGGAGCACTCATTTTTCTCTAAACTTCATTTAGAGTTGTAGAAAACACGTTGTTAGATATTTAATAAGTTTGTAAAACTTGTTCAAAGATCATTGAAGCATTTATAAGCAATCATCTTGCATAAAACCTTTTTATAGTTGTTGAAAACGAGTTGTTTGATGTTTCATAAATTCGTGAAACTTGAACAAAGATCATTGAAGCACTTATAAGCACTCATCTTGCTTAAAACTTAGTTTAGAGTCGTAGAAATTGCTATGTTAGATGTTTCTGATAAGAAAAGACTAGTTTAATTCTGAATAATACTCTTCTCTTTACAACCTCTCTCGTTGTCTTCGCAATACAATGCGTAACTATTAACAAAGAGTACTTAATCCTATTTATACCAGATTAATCTCTAACTTCTTCTCTCAAGTTGTTGTAACTAACTTCCTCTTGTTACAACCACCTTGATTTTATGTACTCATACTCTTCTCCACAAGTTGGTCACGTGCCAACTTCTTTATGAAATACACTCTATGTAGCTTATCAAAACTTCCCCCTTTAAAATGATACTTGTCCCCAAGTTCAAGGGTAGAATATTGTTGGCACAGTTATTTGGCATTAACCCATGAATTTTCATGTGATGGGAACCCTTTCCATTGAACCAAAGATACAATATGCTATTTATCATCATATTTTGTCTCTAAAACGTCTGGTGGTTCAATGACGAATTCACCCAAGTTAGACAAAACATATGGAACTAGATTGATCTCATGATGTTTTCCCAATACTAGCTTAAGTTTTGATACATGGAAGACATGGTGAATTTTTGTATCCGCTGGAAAGTGTAGTTTGTACGCAGCCTTCCCGGTTCTCTTTATGACCTCAAAAGCCCCATAATACTTAGTCGCCAATTTCGACAAAGCCTCTTTGCCACGGTCTTTTGTCCGTAGGACGTAATTTCAGAAACACCATTGTCCCCACGTCAAATTCCAAGTGCCTTCTCTTCTTATATGCATTATTCTTTTATCAAGGCTTATGCTCTTAGCAAATGTTCATTTATTTGACTCAACATTTGATCTCTATTGATCAACAAACTTTCCAACTCATAATTAGATGTTCCTTTCTCAAATTGAATCAAGACATGAGGGTCTCTTCCATATAAAACCTTGAGAGTTGTCGTTTTCAGTGAAGTGTGATATGAAGAGTTATACCGAAGCTCTACCCAAGGTAGAAATGTGGAGCACCGTTTAGGATGAACTGAAGCAAAGTACCTTAGATATGTCTCCGTACATCTGTTTAAGACCTCCGTCTTACCATCATTTGGGGACTAAATGTTGTGATGTACTTGTTTTTAGTACCAGACAATTTGAAGCTTTCTCTCCAAAATTTTCTCAAAAAATATTTTGTCTCCATCTCATACAATGGAAACGGGTATCCATGTAAACGTATAATCTCCTTTAAGAACTTTTGAGTCAATGAAGTGCCCATATTTGCTTAACCTATCCACCACCACAAATATAGTGTTATAACCCCCAGAATTAGGTAAGCCCTCCACGAAGTCCATGCTAATATCTTCCAGACATCATTAGGAATTGGTAAGGGTTGCAATAAGCCAGCCGGATTCAAGGTGGAGTACTTGGGAGTCTGGAAAGTTTGACATTCAGAGACATATTATTTGACATCCTTATGCATATTCTCCCAATGGAATGATTGTTGAATCCTATTCAATGTTTTTAAGACCCCGAAATGTCCTCCCAATACTCCATCATGATACTCATTCAAGATCAGCTCTTTATTCTATGGCTTTTGTGGTATAACAAGCCTTTTTTATACCACAATCTACTTCCCTTGATTGTGTAATGTTGATTCTCTCCTTTTCCTATTTGGACCCACGCAATATTCTCCGAAATTTCTTTGGATGAATCAATCTCTTTATATACATCCTCCAACTGAATAACATGAGGGATTGTCAAAGTTGTCAAAGTAGTCATCAATGATAACTCTTGTTTGACTATCCGTGATAAGCCATCCGGTGCCATATTTTTAGCTCCTGGTTTGTATTGGATTTCAAAGTCATATCCCAATAGTTTGATCACCCATTTCTGATATTCCATAGCGACCTCTCGTTGTTCCAATAAGTATTACAGACTCTTCTAAACTGTTTTAACAATAAATCTTCTTCCCATCATATAATGTTTCCATTTTTGGATTGATAACACTACTGCCATTAATTCTCGTTCATAAACTGGCTTGAGTTGTTCTTTACGAGTAAGACCATGATTGGAATATGATATTGGTCGTTTTTCTTGAATTAATACAACTCCTAACCCAAACCCAAAGGGATCAGATTCCACCAGAAACACCTTATCAAAATCAGGTAATGCTAGGACCGGTGCTGTCAGCATTGCCCTTTTACAGACGCTTAAAAGCCTCTTGAGTCGTCGAAGTCCAAGCATAAACATCTTTTCTCAATAGCTCAGTTAATGGACTCGCTAGCACACCGTATCGTTTGATAAAACGTCTATAATAGCATGTAAGACCTAAGAATCCTCACAGTTCTTTAGTATTCTTTGGACTTGGCCATGACCTCATATCCTCCGTTTTGTCAGGATCCGTTAATATTCCCACCTCAGATATGATATGTCCCAAATAATCCACTTGAGTTTGACCAAAACTACATTTTTTGTTTGGATACAACTTTTGTGTTTCAAAAACCTTCAAATCTGTTGCCAGGTGTTGCTCATGTTCCTGCAGGCCTCTACGATACACCTAGATATCCTCAAAGAATACCAGCACAAACTTCCTCAAATATATATGGCCTAAAGACCTGATTCATCAAAGCTTGAAACGTAGCAAGGGCATTGGTCAGACCAAAAGGCATGACCAAAAATTCATAATGTCCATCATGTGTTTTAAAGGCAGTCTTCTCCACATCTTTTTCTAACATCCTTATCTAATGGTAACCAACCCTTAAATCCATTTTGGAGAAAATTCTTGCCCCATGTAGTTCATCAAGAAGTTGATATATCATAGGAATGGTAAATTTATCCAGAATAGTTGCCTTGTTTAGTGCTTTGTAGTCCACACAAAATTGTTATGATTTATCCTTCTTCTTTACCAATAATACCGAACTAGAAAAAGGACTTTGGCTTGGCCTAATGGTTGCAACACTCAGCATATGCTTCACCATCTCCTCCATTGCTTCTTTATGAGTGTGTGTGTGTGTGTATCTGTAAGGCCGAACACTTATTTTCTTGCAATCAGGAAGTAGATGAGTTGAATGTTCCTTAACCCTGACATGTGGTAATCCTGATGGTATCTCAAATAATGACTCAAATTGTACTAACACCTTTTTATCCTTGTTTGTACCACAAATGCATCTTGTATTTTTTTGTCATCATGACTTCTTAACTCCACATTCTTTGAAGGGATGATATCAATAGTAGATAAGGTCTTCAAGGAAATTTTCATGTCATGTGATGCATTTTTTCCTTTCAAAATCACCATCCTTCCTTGATGGCTAAATGAAAGTTCATTACTATCCTAGTTTATTTGGCAACTACCCAATGTTCTTAGCCATTGCACTCCTAAAATAAGATTTGCACTTTCCAGTTCTAGTGCTATGAAATATGTTTCAAACATCACTCTAGATAATCCAAAACTAACTCTTTTGCATACTTCCATGCCTTGTACTATTATGCATGTTCCCAACAACACTTTCAGTTTTTATCTTGAGTTAAACTGAGTTTTAACCGCTGCACTACTGATGGTGAAATGAAATTGTGAGTAGCTCCACTATCCCATTGCACTCCTAAAATACGATATGCACTTCCCAGTTCTAGTGCTATTGAAATATGCTTCAAGCATCACTCTAGATAACCCAAAACTAACTTTTTTGCATACTCCCATGCCTTGTATTGATATGCATGTTCCCAACAACACATTCAAATCTTTATCTTGAGTTAAAATGAGTTTTAACCGCTCCACTACTAATGGTGAAATGAAATTGTGAGTAGCTCCACTATCAAACATGACTAACACTTGTTGTTTAGCAATTTCCCCTTATATCTTTGTTGTTGTTGGTGATTTCAATGCCCAAGAAGGAGTTTAAAGACAACTCCATTTATTCACCCTGAGCTGGTTCTGTCTCCTCATCTGACAAATTATCATAGTCTCTAAACACTTCCATCTTATAGACATCAATCACTGTCAGGACTCGCAATTCTTTACTGATGCACACATGACATTTGTAATATTTTACATCACATTGGTAACACAATTTCAATCTTCTTTTCTCAGCTAGTTCCTCTAAAGTTAGCCGTAACTGAGGTCTCTGAATCTGGCCCTTATTATTCTCTTATGGCTTTTATGGTGTTTTAGTTGCTATTGTCTTCACCCTTCATGTACTACTTCCTGATTTCTATTCTCTTTATCTTCAAATCTTTTATGGTTTTTTCCACTCAACTGCCATTCCTTCTTCACTACCTATTGCAACATACTTGACTCCGTAGCTATTGCCACATATATCACCTCCGCTAAGAATTGTGGTTTCATTACATGAACCACTTCCCTCATCTCAATTGTTAAACCATTTAAGAAAATCCCTTCCAGTTTCAGATCATCCAATCCACTCACTTGCGAGGCTAAATCTTCAACCGGTGAACGTAATCAACCACTATTGTTGTTTGTTTTAAGCAAAATAGTGCTTGGGTTGGACCTCTGCTATGGAGATTCCCAAAACTCATTAACATTCTTTGCTTAAACTCATCCAAACCTTTAAATCTTCTTCTATTTACTTTATAGTTATACCAACTAAGTGCTTCACCAGCTAATTTGATTGATACTTGATATTTTGCATATTTTACATGGTTTAAACCATTTTAATCATTATATATAACTCATATAGATCACATTTAGTAGCATATAGGTTGCATTTGCATATGTTTCGTGATTTTCAGGTTTGAAGAGTGCGAAGACGGAGAATTCAGGCGAAAAGCGTCAAAAACAATATGTATCGGTTTGTTGTATCAGTCATACCGACATGTTGTATTGGTCGTGTGACCGATATTAACATATCGACATGTTGTATCGACAACAACAAGTCGATACAAGGAGGAGGAAAGCCGAAGGACCCGTATCGATATGTTGTATCGATTACTTGACCGATATAGATATGACGATATCGCAAAAGTGACAAATACAAAAGGCGAAAAAAGAAAAAGGAAAATTACATTTTTTCCTTTAAGAGACAAATTTTAGGGTTTTCTTTTCTTTATGTTTTATTTTCGTTTCGACAACTTTAGAGAGCTTTGGAGAAGAGATTTTTGAGTTTTGCAACAAGAATTCTTGTAACAATAATCTACAATAAGAGTTTCTTCTTTCCCTTAATCTATTTGAATTTTTGAATTTGTTTATGTTCTATTCATCCTCGATTGCTTTGATTTTCAATATGCATAGTGAGTATATCTAAATAGGCAATTGGGTTTGGGGAAAAAGGTTGATCAAATCTACGATTATCATTGTCTAGAACTTAATCTTTAAAGTTTTTCTCTTTGGTAATGAACCTAATGCTTTAATCGAGTTGGTCATTCGATTACAGAACATAGGAAACTTTACAACCGAAAGCTTGTAAAGGTTCTGATTAAATTACCCAAGAACTAAGCCTAGCTTAACCGAGATATTTGTGTTAATAAGCGTAGTGATTGAATTGAATTAAACTTAAGGTTTTCCGAGAATTGAACTTTCCAGACATTGTGTTAGTTAAATTATTAGGAAAAAGATCTCTACCACGAAAGTGGATTGATCTAAATTCGTTTTCAAAACCCAAAGTGTACCTTTTTAAAATACATTAAAAATCCGACGTTTGATCATCCGATCAAGTACCCGACCCGATTGTTTAGTTTTTTAATTAATTCTTTTAAATCATCTCTAATTTTGTTTTCAATCTTTATAATCTTTGCAAAACATAAAATCAATCTTTTCTTTTAAAACATAGACTAAACTAATTTCTCGTGGTGAAAAAAAGAAGCTAATTTCTCGTAAGTTTTACTGTGTTAATTGCTCCTTATTCGGATTGACATCTTAAGTACTACATTAAGATAATCGAAACAACGAGACGAAAAAACTCGTTTATCAAATTCGCGTCGTTGCCGATTTGGGAACTAATTTCATCTTGTTTCTTGTCTTATTCTCGGGAGCGTGAACTTTTGAAGTCAAGGACAAGAAAACCTCATACCGCTGTTTCAAGACATCAAATCAAACGAACGAACTATCTCCCGACTGAAAAAACAACAATAAGAAGTGTCTTACGAGAACGATTCGAGAGATGGGTGAACAAACAAGCGCACGTACAATCAGTACAAATGATATCCCTACCAACTTCAAAAATCGAAGCGGCATCCACGCACCAACTCTAGGCAACAACCACTTCGAGATAAATTCAAGTCTCATCACCATGGTGGCAAATCAAAAGTTTCATGGCTTTCCCAACAAAGATCTATTAAATCATCTTGATCTTTTTGATATGTTGTGTGGCACAGTAAAGATGAACGATGTCACTGAGGACATTTTCAAGCTAAGGTTGTTCCCTTTCTCTTTAGGGGCAAAGCCCGCCAATGGAAAAAGAACCTACCAAAGGACACAATCACGACTTGGGACGGTTGCAAGGAAGCCTTCTTGACAAAGTTCTTCTCCGTCGTTCGCACCTCGAAATTGCGAAACGAGATTTCGGGCTTCGCTCAACACAACAAGGAGACGTTTAAAGAAGCTTGGGAAAGATTGAAAGGGTATACGTTTAGTGAAGTCTCTTTCTAATCCTAACTTCGCCTAAAACAAAGGATTAAAGTCAAGCTAAGAGACTTAAAACAAGTTCACTTTGGAGGAAATCCCATGTCTATATTTGTAAATAAATTTTTAATTCTCATTTAGGTTTTAACTTACTTAGATTTTATTTCGTGTTGTATTGTTTAATGGTTTTCAGGTGAAAAAGAAGTAGTAAAAAACTATTTCTAATGTGTATCGGGATGTTGTATTGGTCTGTTGGGAGCGATACAAAAAACGAGGAAAACATGGATTCATATCGACCTATTATATCGGTCAAGTGTATCGTTCTGCTGGGACTGATACATAAGACGAAGAAAGCGATGATTCGTATTGGTTTGTTGTATCCGTCACATCTAACCGATACACGCAACCAGAGACATAACGACCACGACAATCCGATACAACAAACCGATATCGTCAATATCTGATTTTTTTTCTCTTATCTTCTTCTTCTTCCTTTGGCCGCGATTTTTACCCCATAAAACATAAAAATTAAAACTTCGATTCCTCTCTCGTTTCTTGATGGAATTATGTGATTTTTGGCTTAATCTCTTAGTTTCAACGTTCTCTTTCATGAGATACCAAGGATTTGTGCAATCGGTGAGAAAAGAGAAGAACCCAATCATTCATAAGCTTTAATGGCACCAAAGATAGGTGCAAATGACAAAGGCAAAGAGAAAGCAGTTGCGGAAGAACCACGAGTGAAGAGACCACGGGGAGGAGGACCGGTTATAAACGAAACAGTTGATGAACCTCAACGGAGAGAGCGTCAACGCGAATCGTAAAGATCTTCTCAAAAAAGAGACCATCAACTGTGCATCCTCGACGAGATAAGGATGATTTTGGATAATATGGGTATCGCGAATACTCTTGGTATGAGTTATGATGCGCACCAAGAAGAAACATGTATGCTCCTTGCAACTTTGGAAATGATTTTGGACAAGAAAGGTAGTCGAAGAGCTGAAGAAACCGGTGGGGGAACAACTCACACCAAGGACGCCAACAAAATCACACAACGCGCTACGTTTAACGCGATAGCAGAAGAGCTATACAAGTTTACAACCCAAGGTATCCCGGAGTTAGCCAATGAAACACGAGAAAGCGTACAACTTTAGAACATCATCGCGAATAGAGTGTATCAACCAGGGAGATCAAAGGGTAGCCAAATACATTACTTAGAAGTGATATATGTCAAAAGCTCATATCACACGCTTTCTTTCCTCGGCGCGAGACGGGTTCGGTTAACAACAACGAGGTGATGTTCTTGCAACAAGGACTGGTTCCGGTAATCAAACAATCACGAGGCCGAGACTACTTATTCCCCACAACAGAGGAGCTTCAACCTAGCACACAAAGGGTCTTCCTCCGAGTTTTGTTGGATATTCATAATTGGGCGGGGCATCGCACCGACTCGACACGAAACCGAGTATAGGAGGATGGGTCACTCTGATACTAAAGCTAATGCGTGTACCTCTCAGAGGTAAGTTCGAAAACGCAAGATTAATGGACATTCCATATTTAGCAAAGGTAGTAATCCTCGTCGGTGAATGGGAGGGGAGATATGGAAAGTCGTTTCAGTACAACGAATCTCCATGTATCGTCCTTATCCCGAACGAGGAATGCACTATTTTCGAGTACAATAATGCGATCGACTTCCGAACATTGTCTCAGTTCTTTCACGACCCGATCCAACAACCTCTCACATGAACCCGAGGACCTAGGAAGAAGGTGAGACCCGTGGGACCAAGAGAATACAAAGACAAACCGATCCACCGAACGGTTTATGGTAGTGAACACTATTGATCGCGCCCACCGTCCGCCCCGCGACAGCTACGTCCACTCCAAGAAATGTACGTGGAGATGAGGAGGATGTCGCATTGGAACAAGTTCCAAGACCGCGTTATTAGGAAGCTTGTCAACGAGGTAAATTCCTTGAGCCAATTTTCTCAACAGCCGAGGCAAAGGAGACCGCGACGCCACATCGGGAGTCCACCAACACCAGAATCCGACAACGAGTCCCCTACATTCTCTACGGACGACGAGGACTTCGACTCGTCGCGATACTACTAATAAGGTAACACATGAACCATGTACAAACGAATTGATTTTTCATATTAGGATCATTCATTATTGCATTTTAGGAATCTCCCTCGATAATTGTTTCACACGTAGACCGTGCGATTTAAGTTTGGGGGAGTAGTCAACATCACATTTAAAGAAAATAAAAAACATAAAAAAAAATTTAGTTCAAATCATGCATTTAGGATTAATTCATTGCACTTAGGTCATATGCATAGGGGATTTATGATGAGTTTGCCTTATAAAAAACGTCTAAGTGTTTTGAACTAGTATCTTAGGTGTAGTGTCTTCCGCAAACATTTTATAACTCGCCAAAAACATTAAAACCTTGACACTAGAATTTGATGTTTAAAAATCTAAGAGTGTGGTTATGAAGCTTGTTAATCTAAGTTTTCTTTGAATATATTTGAACTTAACTTGATTCATAATTACCATTGTTGATTGTTTCCGGGAGTATTTTATGGCTTTTAATGATTTCAACGAATTGTGGCTACCTAAACCGAAACAAATAAGCCAAATTCGGTCATCCTCATCTTTAGGATGATTCCCCTCTCACCCCTAAGCCTAAACCCAAACACTTGTGAGTTTGTATAAATTTGGTAAGTGATTGTTTGGTTTCATAAAAACTTGAAAGTATATGTAGTGACAAGAAAGAACATCCATTTGACTAGTTTATCATATATACTAGTGTTCCAGGATGGGAAATGGGGTTGAAAAATGCATCTTTGAGGTTTAAAGGGTAGATCATTGTTAAGACGAGTATTTTAAAACACCTAAGGGCGGAACAAAATGGCTAAGCAAAGAAAAAAATATAAAAAAAAAAAGAAAAGAAAACAAAAAGAAAAAGAAAAAAGTAAAAAAAGAACCTTAGCCAAAAAGAATAACCCCTTAAGGTAGTTAATCGAAAACATTTGAGAAAAGTTAATGAAAACTCGAAGTGTAATAGGTTGAAAAAAGGTCAACGGGTTAGATCATATTGATCTTTTCGATACGTTGTGTGGCACTTTAAAGATGAACGGTGTCATTGAGGAAATGTCAAGTTAAGGTTGTTCCCTTTCTCTTTAGGGGACAAAGCCCGCCAATGGCAAAAAAACCTACCAAATGACACAATCACGACTTGGGACGGTTGCAAGGAAGACTTCTTGACAAAGTTCTTCTCGAAATTACAAAAATATTTTAGAAAAGTTAATGAAAACTCGAAGTGTAATAGGTCGAAGAAAAGGGCAACGGTTAGTGGCTAGATTTGGTTAGAAATGGATCTTCGGATTTGTGTGCATAAATTGCTCCTTGTCTCTCTTGTTTTTACTTAACCCTTTCACTCCTTTTCGAGTGAACCAACCGTACATCGACCTTATTGACGCGAGTGTTAACCTCCTTTTTCTTTTCGAAATCACTTTTATACCTCGACAAATAGAAAACTCGTGACACTCTTGATAATGTTTCACACTTGTACTTAATTGAACGTGAAAGGCACTTAGACTAGATAGGTGGATCACATGCTTTTGGTAATGATAACGGATTTAGACGGTGTCTAAGGTGAATGGTTAATAGGTATAACTAGTTTGGTTGCGATTGGACATTAATTTTAAGATTCTAGTTCACTACACTTTTGCGTTGTTTTTGATTATGAGGTCCCCGCCTCTATACTCTCTTAAGCTTTATTCTTTGATATCTTGCTTGAGGACAAGCAAAGGATAAGTTTGTGGGAGTTGATATCTTGCATATTTTACATGTTTTAAACCATTTGAATCATTATAATTAACTCATATATATCACATTTAGTTGCATATAGGTTGCATTTGTATTTGTTTTGTGATTTTCAGGTTTGAAGAGTGTGAAGACATAGAATTCAGGCGAAAAGCATTAAAAACAATGTGTACCAGTTTGTTGTATCGGTCAGGTGACCGATATCAACATACCAACATGTTGTATCGGCAACAACAAGTCGATACAAGGAGGAGGAAAGCCGAAGGATCCGTATCAAAATTGGCCGAGATCTCTTCCGTACTCCATTGTTTCTTCCTCGTATTTGTTGTCTTCTTCGTCATAACTTCGTAGCATTGCTTCGTTAGATCACAAAAGCACCAATTTGATAAGAAAAGACTAGTATATTTCTGAATAATACTCTTTAGCAGATTAATCTCTAACTTCTTTTCTGAAGTTGTTGTAACTAACTTCCTCTTGTTACAACCACCTTGATCTTATCCACTCATACTCTTCTCCACAAGCTGGTCATGTGCCATCTTCTTTTTGGAATACACTATATTTAGCTTTTTTTGTCAAACACTATTTATAGCTTATTAGTATCATAACTTCGTGAAACTAGTACAAAGTCATTCGAGAAGTTAGAAGCCCTCATCTTTCTTTAAACTTCTTTTAGAGCGGTAGAAATTTTGTTGTTAGATGTTTCTTAAGTTCGTGAAACAAGTAAAAAGACTATTGAGGCACTTATAAGAATTCATCTTGCTTAAAACTTTGTTTAGAGTCGTAATAAACGTGTTGTTAGATGTTTCATATGTTCGTGAAACTTGTTCAAAGATCATTGAGGCACTTATAAGCAATAATCTTGCCTATAACTTGGTTTATAGTACTTGAAAACACGTTGTTAGTTGTTTTATAAGTTCTTGAAATGGTTACAAAGATCATTGAGGCACTTATAAGAACTCATCTTGCTTAAAAGTTGGTTTAGAGTCGTAGAAATTGGATTGTTAAATGTTTCATAATTTTGTGAAACTTATTCAAAGATCATTGAGTCGCTTATAAGAAATAATCTGGCTTACAACTAGGTTTCTAGTCGTAGAAAACGCGTTGTTAGATGTTAAATAAGTTCGTAAAACTTATTCAAAGATTATTGAGGCACTTATAAGGAATCATCTTGCTTAAAACTTGGTTTATAGTCGTAGAAAACGCGTTGTTAGATATTTCATAACTTCCTAAAACTTGTTCAAAGATCATTGACGCTTAAAAGCACTTATCTTGCTTAAAATTATTTCATAGTCGTATAAAACTCGTTGTTAGATGTTTCATAAGTTTGTGAAATTTGTACAAAGATCATTAAGATATTAAAAGCACATATCTTGTTTCTAACTTGATTTAGACTCATAGAAAATGTGTTGTTAGATGTGACATAAGTTCGTGAAACATGTACAAAAATCATTTAAACACCAATTAGAACTCATCTTGCTTAGAGTCGAAGAAAACGCGTTGTTAGATGTTTCATATGTTCGTGAAACTTGTACAAAGATCATTTATACGATTATAAACCAAGTTTTAAGAAAGATGATTGCTTATAAGTGAGCTAATTATCTTTGAAGAAATTCCACCAACTTATTAAACATCTAACAACACGTTTTCTACAACTCTAAACCAAGTTTAACCAAGATTATTTTTCATAAGTGCCTCAATGATATTTGAAAATGTTTCACGAACTTATGAAACATCTAAAAACGTGTTTTCTACGATTCTAAACCAAGTTTGAAGCAAGATGAGTGCTTATAAGTACCTCATTGATCTTTGTCATGAACTTATGAAAAATATAACAACACGTTTTCTACAACTCTAAACCAAGTTTTAAGCAAGATTATTTCTTATAAGTGTCTCAAAGATCTTTTACTAGTTTAACGAACTTATGAAACACCTAACAACGCAATTTGTACGATTTTAAACAAAGTTTAAAGGAAGATGAGTGTTTCTAAGTTCCTCAATGATCTTTGTACTAGTTTCACGAACTTATGAAACATCTAACAACATATTTTCTACGACTCTAACCCAATTTTTAAGCAAAATTAGTCTTTATAAATGCATCAATAATCTTTAAGTTATTTTACGAAGTTATGAAACATCTAACAACGGGTTTTCTCATAATACAAACCAAGTTTTAAGCAAGATGATTTATTATACGTGACTAAATAATCTATGAAAATTTTTCACGAACTTATGAAACATCCAACAACACGTTTTCTATGACGTTAAACCAAATATTAAACAAGATGAGTGAGTATAACTGCCTCAATGATCTTTGTACAAGTTTCACGAACTTATGAAACTTCTAACAACGCGTTTTCTACAACTATAAACCAAGTTTTAAGCGAGATGAGTTCTTATTTATGCCTCAATGATCTTTTTATAAGTTTCAAGAACTTATGAAAAGACTTAAACCCAAGTTTTATGCAATATTAGTGCTTTTAAGTTCCTTAATAATCTTTGTACAACTATCACAAACTTATGAAATATCTAACAACACAATTTTGACCACTCTAAAGTAAGTTTTATTCAATCTGAGTGCTTATAAGTGCGTAGATGATCTTTGTACAAGTTTCACGAACTTATTAAACATCTAACGACGCGTTTTCTAGGACTCTAAACATAGTATTATGCAATATGATTTCTTATATGTGCCCCAATTATCGTTGCAAAAGTTTCACGAACTTACGAAACATCTAATAACGTTTTTCTAGGACTCAAACCCATGTTTATGCAATATAAGTTCTTATACGTGTCTTAATGATCTTATGAAACATCTAACAACGCGTTTTATATGAATTTAAACCAAGTTTTATGAAAGATGATTGCTTATAAGTTTGTCAATGATCTTTGTAAAAGTTTCACGAACTTATGAAACATCGACAACACAATTTCTAAGACTCTAAACAAGGTTTTATGCAATATATTTGTTTATAAGGGCCTCAATGATCTTTGTACTTATGATACATCTAACAACACGTTTTGAACGACACTTATCAAAGTTTTATGAAATAAGAGTGCTTACAAGTGCCTCAATAATCTTTGTACATTTTTCACGAACTTATTAAACATCTAACAACACGTTTTCTAGGACTTTAAACAAAGTTTTAAGCAATATATTTGTTTATAAGTGCCTCAATGATCTTTGTACACGTTTCACAAACTTTAGAAAAATTTAATAACGTTTTCTAGGACTGAAACCCAAGGTTTATGCAATAAGAGTGCTTACAAGTGCCTCAATGATCTTTGTACAAGTTTCAGAATGTTATGAAACATCTAACAACAAGTTCCACGAACCTATTAAACATCTAACAATGCGTTTTCTAGGACTTTAAACAAAGTATTTTGCAATATGATTGCTTATATGTGCCTAAATGATCTTTGTACAAGTTTCACGATCTTATGAAACATCTAACAACGCGTTTTCTATGAATTTAAACAAGGTTTTAAGAAAGATGAGTGCTTATAAGAGTGCTTACAAGTTCCTCAATGATCTTTGTACATTTTTCACGAACTTATGAAACATCTACAAAACTGCTTTGTAGGACTCTAAACCAAGTAATAAGTGCCTACATGATCTTTGTAAAAGATTAAAGAACTTATGAAACATCTAATAACGTGTTTCTAAGATTCAAACCCAAGTTTTATGTAATATTAGTACTTATAAGTGCCTTAATCATCTTTGCACAAGTTTCAGTAACTTATGAAACATCTAACAACCCGTTTTCTACGACTCTAAACCATGTTTTAAGAAAGATGAGTGCTTATAAGTTCCTCATTGATCTTTGTAAAACTTTCACGAAGTTATGAAACATTTTAACAACGTGTTTTCTAGGACTCTAAACCAAGTTTTTATGCAATAGGATTGTTTATAAGTTCCTCAATAACATTTTAACAACGTGTTTTCTAGGACTCTAAACCAATTTTTTTTGCAATTTTATTGTTTATGCAATATGATAGTTCAAATACGCTAACCAAAGTTTTAATCAATATGATTGCTTATAAGTTGTGTCAATGATCTTTGTACAAGTTTCACGAACTTATGAAACATCTAATAATGTGTTTCTATGACTCAAACCCAAATTTTATGCAATATGAGGGCTTATAACACTACAAGAATTATAGCCTATAGCCACGGACAAGTTCGTTACTATAATTCATGGCTATGTCGTGTAAAAGTGATGACCAGCATGGAATTAATTTCGTTGCTATAGCGTCGTTAAATATTTTTATTCGCGGATGTTCGTTGCTAATGTTTTAACGAAATGTAACAAATAGTAACGAAGTAATTAGCAACGATTTTGTAACAGATATTTCGTGGCTAATTTGCAACATACCAAATTGTGAACCTTCGTTGCTTTAGTAGCCACAAAAAGCCAATACAAAATCTTTGCTTAGAAAGCCACGAATAAACCGTCACAAAAACGTTGCTTGAAGACACGAATAAATCGTCGCATAATCGTTGATTGAAGCCTTAAATAAATCGTTGCAAAATCGTTGCTTGAAGCCACAAATAAACCGTTGCAAAATCGTTTCTAATGTAGCAACAAAATTATCGTGAACATTTCATTGCTAATATAGCCACATATAGTATTTTTGCTAATTAGACCACGAATAATTTGTGGCTTATTTGTACCAAAATAGCAACAAAATTTTCCGAGGCTTTTTTATTTTTATTATAAAAAATTTTAAATTATATTTTTCTTTTATATGAAAATGTTTAATAAATTGAAATAGATTAAATGTTTTGAAAGTATGAAACGAAATATAATATCCAAAAAACATTTATCCAAAAAAACATTTAGTTTGATTTATGCTAAAAATATACTAATCAAATTAGTCCAAGTCATCGATCAGATTAGGATCGAGGGACGTGCACCAAGCGTCGAATATGTCGGGGTTGTCTTGTGTTGTTCCCGGTTCAGTAGCAGGGGCAAAAGATTGATTTTGGCTCAAGTTAGTGGTCAAAGAATTCATTTGAGGAGAGTGTGGGTGACACGGTATGAGATTCTTTGGATCAATGCCGAGGTTGCGAAGCATGACTTCCTGGGCTGTAAGTATCACTTTCTACGTATCCACGTTTATATTCACCGTCTCCACGGTCTTCTCCAAAGCGCCAACCCGTAGTTTCATTGAGGTGTTACGGACAAGAGAATTTTGAGTTGGTTCCTCCGGATCGACATGTATATCATGAGTGCTCCCAAGGCCATAGCATCGCCCTTTGTTAGGCTTAAAATCCTACATAATTAAACAATCAACAACTCAAACAAACAACAACGTAAACAACAACCAACATTAAATAAATAAAGGCAAACACAAACAACAACCAACATTAAGAATTAATGCATAAACATGTCTAAGGTAAAAAATTGTCATTACCTTAAGGTATGTGGAATTGATTCCCCACTTTAGCTGATTGGAGAACCGTCACCCTCAACTGCCCCAACCTCTGCCACTATCTCCTATGCTCGTTTATCAATGAATGTACCATCTTTGCGTGTATGCTTCTTACGAACAAGTTCTGTAAAAGATGGTGTTTCACTTGTTTTTGCCATCTACAAAAAGAACAAACCAAGAATTAAAACAACATAAAAAGTACAAATCAACAATCAAAACAACAAAAAGTACAAACCAAGAACCAAAACAACACAATATATGCAAATATCATATACCACGAACCAAGTAATGGGAAAAGAAACATACCATATCATACCCTATTTTGGCAAAAGAAACTGGACCTACACAATTCTTTTTTACCCCTAAACCATCAAGATCAGATAACCTATTTGGATAATTGGTATGTGTCTCGTTGCTCTCACATCACAAGGCAATCAGTCTCTAAAATGTACTTTGGCTTCTTCCAAACTCTTCTTCCGTCTAATTCTTTGGCTAATTGATAGCATCCACTCCTTCCACAACAAATAGAAAACTAGGATGTGATGAGCTGCTTCCCAATAATAATGTTGATGATTTTTAAATAAGCAACTAAAAGCAACAAATAGGGTCGTGGCTAATATTATCATATTTTAGGGTATTGAGTTTTTTTATATAAAACTATTTCAAAACACCTATGTTTCGATTTACACAATAAAAACAATATTTTCAATGTTTGTGTTTACCATTTTTCTATAATGGGGGTATATATATTAGATTTTAAGGTTTCATATACATAGTAAAGGGTTTTAGGTAAAAAGTGTTTGTGTATATTAGTCTTCTTCAACAATGTTTCTAGTTAAATGGTTGATATTTTTTTGAAACTAATTCTTGAAATATAAGCTTTAGTAGACACATTTAACAACTTAAAACATTACAACATATATATATATTTATACCTCTCATATGGAGCAAATTCTTCACAATTAAGCAACAAACACGTTTGAAGCCCGTTATAATCTTCATCATTTAACCAACCACTTATATTTTTCCCAGTAACTCGTCGAGTATCGTAGAATTTATTTGGCACAAATTTCTTAAGTTTCACGAACTTATTAAATATCCAACGACAAGTTTTCTATGAATCTAAATCAAGTTTGAATCAAGATGGGTACATAGATGTTCCTCAATGATCTTTGTACAAGTTGTACAACTTATGAAACTTCTAAAAACGCTTTTTCTACGACCTTTAGTCAAGTTTTAAGCAAGATTAGTGGTTATAAGTACCACAATGATCTTTTTACAAGTTTCATGAAGTTATGAAGCATTTATCAACACGTTTTAACGACTCTAAACCAAGATTTATGCATTATGATTGCTCGTAAGCACCTCAATGATCTTTTTACCAGGTTCCCAAAATTACGAAACTTAGAAGAACGTGTTTCTAGGACTCAAACCCAAGTATTATGTAATATGAGTGCTTATAAGTGCCTCAATGATCTTTGTACAAATTTCACAACTTGTTTTCACATCTTATGCAATATGATTGCTTAAAAGGGCCTTAATGATATTTGTACAAGTTTCACGAACTTATGAAACAACTAAAAACACGTTTTCTATGACTAACCAAGTTTTAAGCAAAATGAGTGATTATAAATTCCTTATGATCTTTGTATTAGTTTCGCCAAGTTATGAAATATCTAACAAATGGTTTTCTATGACTCTAAACCAAGTTTGAAGTAAGATAAGTTCGTAAAATTTCCTCAATGATCTTTGTACAAGTTTCACAACTTATGAAACATCTAACAACAATTTGTCTACGACCTTAAACCAAGTTTTAAGAAAAATTAGTGCTTATAAGTGCCTCATTGATCTCTGTCCAAGTTTCACGAACTTATGAAACATCTAAAAACTGGTTTTCTAGCACTCTAAATCAAGTTTTATGCAATATAATTTCTTATAAGTGCCTTATTGATACTTGTACAAGTGTCAAAAACTTATGAAACATCTTAAAACACGTATTCTATGATTCTCCCCAAGTTTTAAGAAAAATGAGTGCTTATAAATTCCTTCTGATTTACGAACAAGTCTCATGAACTTATTAAATATTTAACGACGCGTTTTCTATAACTCTAAACCAAGTTTGAAAAAGATAAGTGCGTATAATTTTCTGAATGATCTTTGTAAAAGTTTCACAACTTATGAAACATCTAACAATTCTTTTTCTACGACCTTAAACAAAGTTTGAATTAAGGATAGTGCTTATAACCGCCTCAATGATCTTTTTACAAGTTTCATGAAGTTATGAAGCATCTAAGAACACGTTTTTCACGAAGTTTGAAGCAAGTTGAGTACGTATAACTTCCTCCATGATCTTTGTACAAATTTCACAACTTGTGAAACATCTAACAACACTTTTTCTACAACCTTAAACCAAATATTAAGCAAGATTAAATCTTATAAGTGCCTCAATGATTCATGAAATTAAGAAACATCTAACAACACATTTTTACATTTCTAAATCAAGTTTTAAGAATAATATGTGCTTATAAGTGCCTCAATGATGTTTTTACAAGTTTCACGAAGTTCTGAAACATCTAACAATGCTTTTTCTACGACTCTAAACCATGTTATAAGTAAGATGAGTTCTTATATGTGCATCAATGATCTTTGTACAAGGTTCTAGAACCTATGGAACATCTAACAACGCGGTTTATACGCCTCAAAAACAAGTTTTAAGTAAGATGAGTGTTTATTAGTGCTTCAATGATCTTATTACAAATTTCACAATATTATGGAACATATAAAAACACGTTTTCTATGACTCTAAAGAAAGTTTTAATCAAGATAAGTGCTTATAAGTGCCTCAATGATCTTTTTACAAGTTTCACGAATTTATGAAACATCTAACAACGCGTTTTCTACAACTCTAAACCATTGTTTAAGCACGATGAGTGCTTATTAGTGCCTCAACGATCTTTGAACAAGTTTCACAAGGCTAAGGAGTTAGCTAGAAGAGCACAAGATATGATCTAGGAGGAGGAACAAGAAGAAACAACGGCTAGGAGTTTCTTCAACATCTCCATTTAGGCCTAGAAAGAACACCAAGCTAATAGACACTAAGTAACTAAGGTTTTTTCTAGGTATTCTTTCCCTTTGCATAGATCTGTGTCCATTGGCTTTGTTATGCAAGGGTTTTAATGAGGGCAAGAAGAACACTACGTCGGTTTCTTAGTTATATTAGCTTGAAGAGTGTGAGGCGATAACACTATAAACTACTCGCCATTGTATCCCAAAAACTACGTGTTGTTTTAAGTTTTGATTTTAAATGTTGTTTTGTGCACTTTCCTTTTTTTGTTTAAAACGTCAAAACCACTAAGAGAAAGCGCATGTGCTTGTCCTTGTAAGGGGTCACCATTTCTTTCATTACAGTTTAGTCAAGCTTTTTCATAAACAACTTATAAAAGTTCGACTCACAAGCAAGTCAAGAGATTTGAATCTGAGTCTCTTACAAGCTCTTCGCTTACAAGAGATTTTGTTAACCATCTAGTAAGCTCCTCATCGCTTGCTATTGACGTCCCATACCATTTATCACGCCTCCCTGTCAATCATACCACTCTGTTCTTGTGTTTCTACTGCCTCCGCATCCACCTTCATCAATCAAACCACCATAGAGACGATCTCACCTTGTTCCAGAGACCGAGTCCTTGGCAAGAGCATATCATGTGGTATCAGACCCAACTTTGTACCAAAGAGCATATCACCCTCCAACTCTCTTCCGATTCAATCTATGTTCGAAAGAACTTGGTAGAAACGATTAGCACTTGTCCGAAACTTTCTTGATCTTATTGCTATTAATCCTTAAAACTTGTTAGATTGATTGTTATGTTGATAGAAAGCTTAAGGTATGTTATTTAATGTTTGTTCTTGACCTGATTCAATTCGTTCTCGATTTAGACTATATAAGCACGCTTATGATTATGTCTTGGGTTTTCTTTGAATCGGTTTAGATTTAGTGTTTGTTTTGCATCGAAATATTTATATCAAGTTGTTGTTAGGTGTTAGATACTCTCGATCATTGTGTTCTTGTGTTTTTCGTGTGACGGCTGCAAGATAGGTTGTTAGATCTTGTAAAACCCTTGTTTGAATTTGACAAACCTATTTTATTAAATTTCCTTTTTTACAATACTTGTGTTTCCACAAAGAGGTTTTGAATTTCCTTTTGTTCTTGTCAACTTTTCCTTTTTGTTCCACATGCTTGTTCGGCTTAGAAACGTTGCTTGGGTGCTTGTCTATCGATCCTAGTCCATTGTTTGCTTATCTCATCCACTTGTGTGTTTGATAGAACTTTATGTTTTACAACTTATGCACATGTTTCTTTGCGTTCTCTTAAGTTTAGAAAAAAGCTTGTTGAAAACGTTTTTAAAACTTGATCATCACGATTGTTGGTTTTTTCAAATATGCCCTCCTTGCTTTTTACTTGTTGTTATCACATTTTGAACACATTACTTCAAGTTTTCTTTACTTAAATCAGGTACATGGCGCTTCCTATTGATACCATGGAAGATCTAAAGAAGCTCCTTGATGCCCAAATCACTAAGGAAATTCAACAAGTGCCCCCTCAACAAATAACTAAACAATTAGCCTTAGAATGTGAAAAACAATAAAAGAAGGCTATAAAGTGACTTCATAGTCCGAGAGTGAACACACACTAACCCCTTAGAGGCCATAAGGATAGCTAAGAAAAAAGACATTGCTAGTGCATCTAAATTCAGAGCCATCCTCAACATTCACTCAATCAATGCCGAGAAAGAGCAAAGAGCACCACGACAACGGGAATCGATGAGCCTAGTGAGCAAGAGGAGAGAGATCCAAGGACTTGAGAAAGAGGAGAGATCTCCAAGGCATTGAGCAAGAGGAGAGATCTCCAAGGCATAAAGCACATACTGGTCATAACAAGCAGAACATAGACTATTGATGGTCAAAACATCTATGTTGACTCCAAAGATGATTATTACAACTCCAATACCTCAGACCGTAGTGGGATAAACTATAGACGTGATATACGTGATAGGGATAAACATAGAGACCCGAAGAAGCAGAGCAACTGAAGCATATCAAAGCCAAATTTCCTCCTTTCCAAGGCAAGAATGATCCTGAAGCTTATTTGGATTGCGAGAAGAAAATGATCAAATCCAAATTTCCTCTTTTGTCATGGCACATACGCCTTTAACAAAGTGAAGACAGCCATATTGGAGTTCTGTGACTATGCTCTTCTATGGTGTGATCAATTTCGTACCACACGGAACCGTCACAATGAATCACCTATCACCACTTGGCTGCATCTCACTACAAACATAAGGAAACGGTTTGTGCGTAGACACCATCACTGAGAGATCCTCAGCAAGCTGAGGAAACTTACTCAAGGTTCCTGCAACGTGCGAGACTACTTCCAAGAGATGGAGTCACTTCGTATTAGAGCTTTCCTAGAAGAGGATGATGAGGTCACAATGGCCAGATTTATTGGTAGCCGTAGTAGAGACATTCAAGATACGGTTTAACTTCAATCCTATGTAGATCTTGAATAGCTTGTTCACGAAGCTGAGTTGGTTGAGAGCCAAAACAAGAGGAGGTATGCTAAGCCAAACTTCCCATCCACATCTATCAAGCCAAAAGACTACCGTGATACCAAACCAGCCTACACCAAAGACGAAAAGCCTACTCCTATGGTTAAAGAAGAAGCCAAATCTGATCCTAAAGGTCTAAGTCGCACCTCCCTAGGTGGTGTTAGATGCTTTAGATGTCAAAGCATTGGTCGGTACTCTAGAGATTTCCCCAATAAGAAGGTGTTTCTAATGCTTGACAATGTTGAAATAGTACCTCAAGACTCTTATTCTGAGGAAGAACAAGAAGAGGAAGAAGAGAAAACTTCTATTGGCGAGATGTTGGCTGCTAGGACGACATTGAGTGTTCAAAACCAGTCGGATGAGCTAGTGCAAAGAGACCATGTCTTTCACACCCGGTGCATCATCAAGAGGAAAGTGTGTAGCTTGATAATAGACGGTGGTAGTTGTACCAATGCAGCTAGTGATCTCATGGTCAAGAAGCTTAGCTTAGAGACCATCTCTCATCCTAGATCTTACAAGCTATAATGGTTGAACGAGAGTGGTGCATTAACGGTAACGCATCAGGTCAAAATCTCCTTATCCATTGGAAAGTATGAAGATGATGTTATTTTTGATTTTATACCAATGGGTTCGAGTCATGTGCTAATTGGGAGGCCACGACAATATGATCGCCGAGTTCACATGATGGCTACACTAACAAGCATTCCTTTGAGTTCAAAGGCAGAAAGATTACTCTTGTACTTCTCACACCAAGCGAAGTATACCAATATCAACTCTACCTCAAGATCAAAGAGGAGAAGGGGCTAGTCTTGAGCACCTACCTCTACATCAATCATAGGGAAGTATCTAAACTTTCAAAGTATGATTATCTTATACTAATGATTGTGTACAAGGAGACTCTTGTTAGTTCTAACCCTACACATGAGCTACCTATTTCAATGTCTAAGGTTTTGCAGGACTATAATGATGTCTTTCCTAACGAGATTCCACTATGCTTGCCTCCAATGCGCTACATAGAGCACCAGATTGATGGAGTACCCGACTCAGCTCTACCAAACATACTAGCTTATAGAACCAATACGATGGAGACTAAGGATTTACAAAAGCAGGTTGAGGAGTTGATGAGAAGAGAACACATCAGAGAAAGAATGGTTCCTTCTGTCGTACATGTCCTACTTGTTCCAAAAACACGGGTCATGGAGAATGTGTGTTGACTGTCGAGCCATCAACAACAACGGTGAAGTATCGCCATCCTAATCCTAGATTAGATGACATGTTAGATGAATTGTTTTGTTTAAACTTGTTCTCTAAGATTTATCTTAAAGGGGTTATCATCAGATTAGGATGAAGGAAGGTGATGAATGGAAATCAACTTTCAAGACTAAGCAAGGCTTGTATGAGTGGCTTGTCATGCCATTTGGACTAACTAATGCACGTAGCACGTTTATGAGACTAATGAATCATGATTAGAGATCTTTTATAGGTGTAGTTGTGGTAGTCTACTTCGATGAAATCTTGATCTTCAGCAAGAGCTTAGTTGAGCATCTTGACCATATACAATTTTCCCTTGATGTCCTAAGAAGGGAGAATCTCTTTCCTTACTTAGACAAATGTACTTTTTTCACTAATGAGATTGTGTTCTTAGGTTTTGTTGTAAGTACAATAGGTGTTAAAGTAGATGAGGAGAAGATCAAGACAATCAAAGAATGGCCAAGACCAATCACCATTGGAGAAGTCGGGACATTTCTTGGAATAGTTGGCTTCTATAGGTGCTTTTTCAAGGACTTTAGCACCATTGTTGCACCATTGAGCGAAGTTACCAAGAAGGATGTGGGCTACAAATTGGGAGATGCACAAGAACATGCTTTTCTAAGCCTCAAAGGGAATCTTATCAATTCTAATTTTTTTATGTTATCCGACTTTCTTAAGACATTTGAAATTAAGTGTGATGCTTCGGTGTAGGTATTGGGGCTGTCCTAATGCAAGATAAGAAGCCTATTGTTTATTTCAGTGAGAAGCTAGGAGTATCTACCTTGAACTATCCTACCTATGATAAGGAGCTTTATGCATTGTTGAGGGCATTACAGACTTGGCAACACTACCTATGGCCAAAAGACTTTGTCATTCACACCGACATGGCAGGTTTATAGAGTTCATTGAGACACTTCCCTACGTGATCAACTACAAGAAAGGTAAGGACAATGTAGTTGCAGTTGTATTGTCTCGTAGGTACACCTTACTCTCGGAATTAAACTCTAAGCTCATTGGTTTTGAGATGAAAAAGGACTTGTATGAATCTGATTTAGAGTTTGGTGAATTTTATCTAAAATGTTCTAAGTTTGCGTATGAGAGTTTCTTTGTTCGAGTTTTATGAAATTATAAAACATCTAACAACAGGTTTTCTATGACTCTAATGCAATTTTTAAGCAAGATGAGTTGTTATTAGTGCCTCAATGATCTTTGTACAACTTACACGAACTTATGAAACATCTAACAACGAGTTTTCTATGACTCTTACCAAGTATTAAGAAACGATCTTAGTAAAAGTTTCATGACTTTATGAAACTTCTAACAACTGGTTTTCTACGACTCTAATGCAATTTTTAAGCAAGATTAGTTCTTAAAAGTGCCTCAATGATCTTTGTAAAATTTTCACAAACTTATGAAACATCTAACAACTCGTTTTTTACATTTCTAAACAAATGTTGAAGTACTATGAGTGCTTATAAATGCACCATGATCCTTGTACAAGTTTCACCAACTTATGAAATATCTAACAACGCGTTTTCTACAACTCTAAACAAGTTTTAAGCAAGATGAGTGCTTATAAGTGCCTTAATGATCTTAGTACAATTTTCTCAAACTTATTAAACTTCTAACAACGGTTTTTGTACGACCCTAATCTAAGTTTTAAGCAAGATTAATTCGTATTTGTGCCTCAATGATCTTTGTACAAGTTTCAAGAACTAAGTAAACATCTAACAACGGTTTTTGTACGACTCTAAACCAAATTTTAACCAAGATGAGTTCTTACAAGTTCCTCAAAGATCTTTTTACTTGTAACATGTAACAACACGTTTTCTACAACGCGTTTTCTAAACATGTAACAACACGTTTTCTATGACTCTAACCAAGTTTCAAGCAAGATGAGTGTTTATAAGTGTCTCAATGATCTTTGTAAAAAAATCACGAACTTATGAATCATCTAACAATGAGCTTTCTACGACTTAAAAGCAAATTTTAAGCATAATGAGTACTAATTAGTGCCTCAATGATCTGTCCAAGTTTCACGAACGATGAAGCATCTAACAACATATTTTCTAGGACTCTAAACCAGGTTTTAAGCAAGATGAGTGCTTATAAGTTCCTCAATAATCTATGTACTAGTTTCACGAACTTATGAAACATCTACCAACGCGATTTATACGACTATAAACCAAGTTTTATGCAAGATGAGTGCTTATAAGTGCCTAAATGATATTTGTAAAAGTGTCACGAACTTATGAAACATCTAACAATGGGTTTTCTACGATTAAACCTTGTTTTAAGCAAGTTTCTTTCTTATAAGAACCTCAATGATCTTTGTACAAGTTTCACGAACTTATGAATCATCTACCAACGCGTTTTCTCCGACCCTAAACCAAGATTTAAGAATGATGAATGCTTATAAGTGCCTCAATGATATTTGTACAAAATTGACGAAATTATGAAACATCTAGCAACGCGTTTTCTACGAATTTAAACCAAGTTTTAAGCAAGAGGAGTGCTTATAAGTTCCTCTATGATGTTTGTAGAAGTTTTGAGAACTTACGGTACATCTTATAACCCAAGTTTTATGCAATATAAGTGCTTATAAGGGACTCAATAATCTTTGTACAACTTTCAAGAATTTATGAAAAATCTAACAATGTGTTTCTTGTAGGTGCCTCAATGATCTTTGAATAAAATTCACCAACGTATGAGACATCTAACAACGCATTTTCAACGACTCTAAACCAAGTTTTAGGCAAAACGAGTTCTTATCAGTGCCTCAAAGATCTTTAAACAAGTTTCACGAACTTATGAAACATCTAACAATTCGTTATCTATGACTCTAAACAAAATTTTAAGTAAAATGAGATGTTATAAGTTCCTCAATGATCTATTTACAAGTTTCGGGAACTTATGAAACATCTAACAACACATAATCTAGGAATCTAAACCATGTTTTATACAATATAATTGCTTATAAGTGCCTCGATGATCTTTGCATACGTTTCAAGAACTTATGAAACATCTAACAATGTGTTTTCGGCGACTCTAAACCAAGTTTTAAGAAAGATGTGTACTTATAAGATCCTCAATGTTGTTTTGAAAAGATTCACGAAATTATGAGACATCTAATAACACGGTTTCTACGAATCAACCCCGGGTTTTATACATATGAGTTCTTATAACACTACAAGAATTAGTCGGTATAGCCACATAATTTTCCGTGGCTATAGGGGAATATCCGTGGCTATAACCCCACACAGCCACGATTAGCCACGAAAATAATCGTGGCTATATCGTCGTAGCGGTTGGGTAGTCGTGGCTATCTGTGGCTATCATAGCCACGGAAAGCCACGACTAGCCACGGATGTCATAGCCACGAAATGGCCACGTATATATTTGCGGCTAGAATGCCACGGAATTATTTGTGGCAAAGTCGTGGCTAATGTAGCCACGGAAGCAGTGGTGGAAATTCGTGGCCATTTTTAGCCACGAAAGTGTTGGTGGCAATTCGTGACCATTTTAGCCACGAAAGTATTGGTGGTATTCCGTGGCAATTTTAGCCACGGTAAAATTCGTGGCTATTCTTGCAACAGAATGTTCCGTGGCAACCGTGGCTGCAGCCACGATTTATTTTCGTAACAAGGTCGTAGCTGATATTAGCCACGGATGTATTCGTTGCTCTTTCGTGGCTTATTTGCCACAAAATGTTCTGTTGCTAACCGTAGCATTTTTGCTACGACTAGCCACGGTTTTTTCGTGGCTTTCTACACGGTTGCCACGGAAATTTCCGTGGCTTTACATAATTTTCCCAAAAAAAAATAAAGATAAAAAAAATTGAAACTGAAACTCTTTTTTATAAAACCTAAACCTGATTCGAAAATAGCATAAATAGTATATGATTACAAACATTGTTCAAAATAGCATAAATAACAATTTTTCAGTTTTTAAAACACAAAACAACCAAGGCCTTGCCCTTCTTGCTCTTCCTCTTCATGGCTCTGTTCCTCACCAAGCTGATCTTCACGCCCTTGGTCTTGATCATTTTCTCCGAGCTGATCTTCACGGTTTACACTCGGTGCAAACTCTGGACTGGTGTTAGGTGTGGTGTTTGAAGCAGCTGCATGAGGAGAAGGGGTGGCATATGGATTGTTCGGTTGAGGATTGATCCCGAGATGATCGAGTATTGCCTTCTGCGACGCAAGCATTAGGCTCTGCGAGGCTAGAATGGCCTGCACGTTTGACTCGAGAGATCCCACCCTCATGTCCATGTCCACAGCCCGAGAGAGGGAAGCTGCTACCGGTTCAGAAGGTTCGAAAACCTCGAACTGCTTGCTTCCCAAACCGTAAATACGCCCTCGGTTTGGTTTCACTCGCCGATAGAATAAGTTAAATTCCAAATAACAAATACATACACGAAAGTTAAGTTAAAAATAAAAATCAAACTTACCTCCAAATATGCCTTGTTAGTCCGTTGCGATGAAGGAGTGGCCTCTTCCTCATATGTGACCTGTGAAGCAGCTGTCTCCACATCCGCCACAATTGCCTCCGCCCGACGGTCGACGAACGTGCCATCTTTACGGGTATGAGTCTTGCGTACGAGCTCGGTAAATGGTGGTTCAACACCACCATTCTGGTGCGTCTACAAAACAGAGGACAAAACATTAATCTAAGCACAAAAAACATCACAAAGCATTAACAAGATCACAAACTATTTATCAAAGTCAAAGGACATAACATTAATCTAAGCACAAAAACAGACATTCATGAAAGAGAATACTTTTACCATTTCATAGCCGATCTTGGCAAACCCTACAGCCCAACACAATGCTTATGCTCACCTAGACCATGAGGATCAAACATACGGTTCTCGGAGTTTGTCTTTGACTTCTTCGGCGAACATCGGTATCCCATTGCTCCTGCATCGCAGCCAAGCATCATCGGATATGAAACTTGGCTTCTTGTTGCCTCTCTTCTTCTTGACTCGGTCACGGATGGATTCCATGCACTCCTTCTTCCACATGAAGTACACCTGGTCATGGTGAGAAGGAGACCAGTAGTAGGCTTGCTGAAAAATGAAAACAAACATTAGAAAAAGTAAACAAAGAAATAAGAGAAATTGAAAGGCATATGGATTATTAACTTACCACAAAGTCTTGCCACCACTCCTTTGCTTTTGCATCTGGAACCATTGACCAGTTCCACCAAGCACCCATGTAGTTAGATTGCCACGTCGTCCTTACCGTTTTATTCACCTCAGGATCTATCCCAAACCTGCATCATTACAGAACAATTCACATCAATGGCTGAAAATGGACTAAACAATATATTTACTTACCAGAGAGCTCCATCAACCTTTTTTGGATGGAGAACAGGTTGGTTTCTTCTTGCAGGTGCATTAAGGAGAGCTTCTAGGCTGAGAGGCGTGGCTGCATTCGAAGAAGAAGAGCCAGCTTGACTTTCTCTTCCTCTTGAACCAGGTGGATTGGCTGTTGGAGTCTGAGAAGGTGGGGTTAGTGTGGTCTGAATTCTGGTGATGGGTGGCATTGGAGGAGTTATCTCCATCCTGTAGGATGGAGCATTTTTTCCTCTTCCTCTTCCTCTCCCATTTCCTCTAGGAGCCATAACTATCAAAAATAAAGTAAATAAGGCATCAAAAGTCAAGTAGACAAAGCATCACAGATTTAAATATCACAATATCACAAACAGTAGCAGAGAAAGACATCTAAATCATGAAACAGAGACCATTCATGAAACTCAACAAAACAGAACGGTAATACACGAAGAACACGATGAACACGATGAAGAAGAACACGATGATTTCGGTAAAACACGAAGAACACGACAAAACGATGAAGAAGAACACGGTAAAACACGAAGAACACGATGGAACACGATGATTTCGACAAAACGAAACCCTAAACGACGAAACCCTAAACAACGACGAAACCCTAAAAGACGGATCGAATTCAAAAATTAAATGGTTAAAATGAAGAGGGATAAACGGAGAAGAAGATTTGAGGAAGAACTCACCGTAAAATTAAACGATTGGCCGGATTTTGCGAAGAATCGCCGGAGAAGAAGAAAAGGGGGAAAAATTGTGCGGATAAGGAAATGAGATCCAGTTTCGCGATGAATTAGGTTTAACACGTATAGCCACGAATATAACCGTGGCTGTCCGTGGCTATATTTAAAATAACTATGCCATTGTCACGGAAAGTCCGTGGCTAATCGTGGCTAATAACATTAAAGCTACGACATAGCCACGAATACTTTCGTGGCTGACACTTAGAAAAATTAACGATTCACGTTTTGAAAGACATTATGAATAGCCACGCATCTTGTCGTGGCTAAACAGTGGCTACGTATAAGTTGAGCTACGAATAGCCACGAATGTATTCGTGGCTGGTACTTACAAATAGCCACGGATAAATTAGAGATTCAGTAGCCATAGATAGATTCATGGCAAAGTTGTGGTTGTAGTTGGATATAGCTACGAATAGACACGGATAAATTCGTGGTTACCTAGTTATCAGTGTTTAGGGTTTATATTTGTTTTAGAGGTTTCATAGCCACGGAAAATCCGTGGCCAATACGTGGCTGATAAACAATATAGCTACGAAATAGCCACGGATAATCCGTGGCTATGTCTTTTGGTTCTTTAGGGTTTGGCTAGGGTTTAGATATTACGTGACATAAACTATTGGATACAAGATTATAATAAATGTTTTACTTGAAAACAATGATTTTAATGTTTGTGTTAATTTTTTTTTTTTTAAAATAAATTATAAATTAAACATTAAGTAGTAGTGCATGTGATATTATGAAAAACATTGTTATAAGTGATTAGATTTTCATATAATGCTATTTTTGACTTTAATATTGTTAAATTTATAGTTTTTTGGTTTCATTGTATTAGATATGAGTAGATGTGAAGATATATAAAAGAAATTAAATATATAATACATCAATTTGGTGTAAAATTGAAAATTTTTGTATAGCTACGGGTATAACCGTGGCTAATCCGTGGCTAACACAGTCACGGAAATTGGTGTGTAGCCACGGATTCAATCGTGATCCGCCGTCTTCGGTACATGTGAATCTGGACTTTACTATGTCCAGATCCACTTTAGACGTGTGTTTGTGTTAGCCACGGATTATTCCGTGACAATCCGTGGCTATTGTTATGTTGTTGAATGTATGTGGACTATAAGGTGTCCATATACATATATTACAAAATCATAAATTATAATTACACAATAAGTTCCATAGTAAAAATTTCATAACCAAAAAACCATAAATCAACACAAGTTTCACAATATATTATAGGCATGGGCAATCGGGTACCCAACCGTGTTTCGGATCCACCCAATCGGGTTTCGGCTTTTTCGGTATAAGGCATCATGATCCCAATCGGTATATTTAAAAAAAATCGGTTCGGTTCGGTTTGGAGCTATTCGGGTTCGGATCGGTTTTGTACTTCAATCAAAGATCCGATTAATACCGAATTATTCTTCGGTTTTCAACGGTTCGGTTAATTTTGTAACCGAAGTACTAAAAGAACCGAACAAGTACTAGAAATAACCGAATAAATGAAAACATTTCGAGTATTTTTATCCAAAACCCGAAAAAATTACCCATTTACCCGAAAAATACCCAAATCTGAAAATTTTGGATATAAATGTATTTATAGTTCGGATTTACCCGATACCCACGGATCCATGACTTTAGGATCCAATAGGGTAATATTGTATTACCCGTACCCGACCCGAACCGATTTTTTCGGGTCGGTTTCGGTTCGGATTTTCGGGTTATGAATCATCAAATAACACATTTTATATGACTGATAACAAAGTTTTAAGCAATACGAGAAAATATAAGAGCCTCAATGATATATATACAAGTTTCACAAACTTATGAAACATCTAACAACATGTTTTCTGCGGCTCTTAAAAAGGTTTTAAGCAAGATGAGTGTTTATAAGTGCCTCAAAGATCTTTGTAAAATTTTCACGAACTTATGAAACATCTAATAACGCATTTGCTATTACACTTAACCAAGTTTAAAGCAAGATGAGTGCTTATAAGTTCCTCAATGATCTTTTTACAAGTTTCACATAAGTTCTAACAACGCATTTTTTCCGACTATAAACAAAGTTTAAGCAAGTTGAGTTTTATTACTGCCGCAATGATCTTTGTACAAATTTCAAGAACTTATGAAATATCTAACATCACGTTTTCTATCACTCTAAACCAATTTCTATGCAAGATGATTTCTTATAAGTTCCTCAATGATTTTTTTACAAGTTTCACAGACTTATGAAACATCTAAAAACGCATAATCTAGGAGTCTAAGCAAATTTTTATATAATATGAGTTCTTTTAAGTGCCTCAATGATCTTTCAAAAGTTCCACGAACTAATGAAACATCTAACAACGCATAATCTTGGACTTTAAACGCGTTTTCTACGAATTTGAACCAAGTTTCAAGTTATATGAGTGCTTATAAGTCTCTCAATGATCTTTGTACAAGTTTCACGAACTTATGAAACATCTAACAACACGTTTTCTAAAACTCTAAACCAAGTTTGAACCAAGATGAGTGCTTATACGATCCCCAATGATCTTTGTACAAGTTTCGCAAACTTATGAAATATTTAACAACGTGTTTTATACGACTCTAAACCGAGTTTTAAGGAATATGGGTTCTTATAGGCATCAATGATCTTTTTACAAGTTTCGCAAAAATTTGAAAAACATCTAACAACACTTTATCTACGACTCTAAACCAAGTTTTAAGCAAGATGTGTGCTTATAAGTGCCTCAATGAGCATTGTACAAGTTTCACAAACTTATGAAACATCTAACAATGTGGTTTGTGCGACTCTAAACCAAATTTTAAGAAATATGAGTGCTTATAAATGTCTCATTGATCTTGTTACAAGTTTCAAGAACTTACGATGTATCTAGTAACGTGTTTCAAGGACTCCAAGTTTCATGCCAAATGAGTGCTTATAAGTGTGCCTAAATGATCTTTGCACAAGTTTCACGAACTTGTGAAACATGTAACAATGTGTTTCTAGTATTCAAACCACAATTTTGTGGAGTATGAGTCCTTATAAGTTTCTCAATGATCTTTGTACAAGTTTCACGAATTTATGAAACATCTAACAACAATTTTATGCAATATGAGTCCTTATAAGTGCCTCAATGACTCTAAATCAAGTTTTAAGCAAGAGGAGTGCTTATAAGCTCCTCAAACTACCGGTTTTCTACGACTCTAAATCAAGTTTTGTACAAGATGAGTGCTTACAACTGCCTCAATAATCTTTGAACAAGATTCATGAACTTATGAGACATCTAACAAAGCGTTTTCTACGATTCTAAACCAAGTCTCATTTATAAGTGTACAAGTTTCACGAACTTATATAACATCTAAAACAAGTTATCTATGACTTTACACTAAATTTTAAGAAAGATGAGTGCTTATAAGTTATTCAATGATCTTTGTACAAGTTTCACGAACATTTGAAACATGTAACAACACATAATATAGGACTTTAAACCAATCTTCTATAATATGAGTGCTTATAAGTGCCTCAATGATATTTGTACAAGTTTCACGAACTTATGAAACATCTAACAACACGTTTTTTACAAATCTAAACCAAGTTTTAAGCATGTTAAATGGTTTTAAGTTCCTCATTGATCTTTCTACAAGTTTCATGAATTTATGAAACATCTAACAAAGCAATTTCTACGACTCTAAACAAGATGAGTGCTTATAAATGTCTCAACAATCTTTGTACAAATTTCACGAATTTATGAAACATCTAACAATACGTTTTCTACGACTCTAAACCAAGTTTTAAGCAAACTGACTTCTTATTAGTGCCTCAATGATCTTTTTACAAGTTTCAAGAACTTATGAAACATCTAACAACGCGTTTTCTATGACTCTAAACCAAGTTTAAGCAAGATGAGGGATTATAAGTTCCTCAATGATCTTTGTACAAGTTTTACGAACTTATGAAACATCTAACAACACGTTTTCTACGACTCTAAACACAACTTTAACAAAGATGAGTTCTTATTAGTGCCTCAATGATCTTTGTACAAGTTTAACAAACTTATGAAACATCTAACAACGTGTTTTCAACGACTCTAAATCAACTATGAAGCAAAACGAGTGCTTAGAAGTACGTCAATGATCTTTGTACAAGTTTCACGAAGTTATGAAATATATAAGAATGTGTTTTCTACGACTCTAAACCATGTTTTAAGCAAGATGAGTGCTTAAGTTCCTCAATAATCTTTGTACAAGTTTCATGTACTTATGAAAGATCTAACAACATGTTTTATACGAATCCAAACCAAATATTAAGCATGATGAGTGCTTATAAGTGTCTTAATGATCTTTCTACATTTTTCACGACCTTTTGAAACATCTAATAAAGAGTCTTCTACGACTCAAATTTAAGTTTTAAACAAAATTAGTACGTATCAACGCCTCAACGAACTTTGTAAAAGTTTTAGCATGATGAGTGCTTATAAGTGTCTCAACAATCTTTGTAAAAGTTTCACGAACTTATGAAACATCTAACAACACATTTCTATTACTCTAAACCAAGTTTCAAAGGAAGATGAGTTCTTATTAGTGTCTCAATGATTTGTGTACAAGTTTTACAAACTTATGAAACATCTAATAACATGTTTTTAACGACTCTTAACCAACTGTTAAGCAAGACGAGTGCTTATAAGTGCATCAATGATCTTTGTACAAGTTTCACGAACTTATGAAACATCTAACAACTGGTTTTCTACGACTTTAATTTAAAAAAAGTTGTAAAGAGATATATATTCGTTTTAACTATCAAGATCAAACCTCTTTATTACGACGAATGAAGATATATATATATATATATATATTATTTTTCTGTCAAACATATATATATATATATATATATCATTATATGGAAACTTAAATTAAACACCTAGGTATACGTATGTATATTAGGAAATATGTATATGTTATGTGTTATGTATACGTTTATATATGGATACCAATTAAACCATCGAACACTTGTCTCTTGTCGCTTTTGTTTTTGGAAGACGTCTAGTTTTTTGTTCATTTGTTTCTTTTACTCTATTTTTTTTATTAACATAGATGTTAAAAAATATAATTTGACATGGTTGTGTTTTACGCTCCTGTTATAACTAATAAACATTATATATGGTTCAAATTAATGAAAATATAACTCTTTTTAGACCTTGGTCTTTTTAAATATTTGATAGGAACATATATATTATGTGATATTGAAATCTTATCTGAAAATTATGATAAATTAAAATCAAAGTTGTTGACAAGAATTTACGTTCCACCTTTTGTCATACACAATATATTATGTTTCTTTTTAGCAAAAATCCCATAAAAACCACCAAATTGACTTGCATTTACACTTTAAACTTCAAGTTTAGCACTACCAACATAAACCTCCAAAGTGAAAATTTTAATTTTTATACTTCGAATGTGGCTTTTTTGATCGTGACTCGGGTTGTTGTAACGGAAATCGTCACAATGTTAACAGAACAGTAAACTCCGTTAATTTTATTAAACATGTTCGCCGTTTTTGTCTTTAAAATTTAGAATTTTTATTTGATTTATTATATTGACTATAACTTATATTTCAACAAAACAAATATAAAAAGAAACAATAAATTTTATGAAGGAAACCTAAATCAATTTGGGAATTAGGGTTCTCGAAAGAAAGAGAATGAGATGAGGCTTTGAATCATAATCGAAAGTTTAATATAAATAAATAAAAGTTTGATGAAAGGTATATTATGGATGTTTGGTCAGTCTTCTCGGTCCACCTAAAACAAGGCTTACGAAACTCCATAAAAGCCATGTAAATCAAGGTTGTTATCGTCTTATATATGGAGAGCTCGATTTTGTGAACTTCATGGGAGATTTTGTGTTAGGCAAGGAAATTGCAAAGTATCTCATTACACAACATCAAAAAATGTTGCATATATAATTAATTCATTATGGGTTTGTGCATGAAAACGAAATCATAGTAAATTGCATGTACAATTTAGTTTTTATTTGGGATCATCAATTCATCATATGTGTTTAATAGTTTCTCTCCTTGCACTAGTTGCTCTCATTCACTATTATATATGTGATGCATAGACATATTTGGAAGATTTACAAATATCTTTATATTTACATTATTAGTGATTTTATTATTAAGATGTTTTCCTCTTCTTATTTGGAATATTCTAGGGCATTCAATATTTTATTATAAATAGGTCATTTAGACTTATGTTGTAATTCATACTTTGATTGATTAATAAAGAGCTTTGGCTATTGAGAGAAGAGATTCTCCGAATCCTTCTTATTGATTTGATTTGATTCATCAATACAAGAAGACCAGTCTCAAACGATCCTTACGGATCCTTTGATTGAGCGACGCAGGTCCCAAGTGAGGATTCTCTGGAATCCCTTGGTTGAGATGGCAGGTCCCAAGAGTGGATTCTTGAATCCCTTAGTTGAGATGTGTTTATCTTTTATCGGGTTCCTTCGCTAGATCAATTGGTATCGAGTAGTCGTGTTTCTTTCGTTTCTCAATCGAAAAACGATTATGGATGTCATGTTGTTCGGAAACATCTATCCTATCATAGACGTCTCTTTTCCGCAGAAGAAGAAAACTATGAGTTTCATATCGAAGACCACGATAAAGATTCGGGACGAATCTTTTCTTCGTCGGAGAGAATGATACAGAGAGATATTTGGACGATTTACAAATATATTTATATTTACATTATTAGTTATTTTATTATTAAGATGTTTTCCTTTTCTTATTTGGAATATTCTAGAGCTTTCAATATTTATTATAAATAGGTCATTTAGACTTATATTGTAATTCAGACTTTGATTGATTAATAAAGAGCTTTGACTTTTGACAGAAGAGATTCTCTGAATCCTTGTTATTGATTTGATTAGATTCATCAATACAAGAAGACCGGTCTCAAACGATCGTTACGGATCCTTTGATTGAGCGAAGCAGGTCCCAAGTGAGGATTCTCTGGAATTCCTTGGTTGAGCTTGCAGGTCCCAAGTGTGGATTGTTGAATCCCTTGGTTGAGTTGTGTTTATCTTTTTAGCGGGTTCCTTCCGCTATATCGATTGGTAGCGAGCCGTGTTTCTTTGGTTTCTCAATCGAAGAACGATTATGGATGTCATGTTGTTCGGAAACATCTATTCTATCATAGGCGTCTCTTTTCCGCAGAAGAAGAAGATTATGAGTTTCATATCGAAGACCACAATTAAGATTCAGGAAAAATCTTTTCTTCATCGGAGAGAATGATGCGAGAGATATTTTGAAGGTTTACAAATATCTTTATATTTACATTATTAGTTATTTTATTATTAAGATGTTTTCCTTTTCTTATTTGAAATATTCTAGGGCTTTCAATATTTATTATAAATAGGTCATTTAGATTTATGTTGTAATTCAGACTTAGATTGATTAATAAAGAGCTTTGCCTTTTGAGAGAAGAGATTCTTCGAATCCTTGTTATTGATTTGATTAGATTCATCAATACAAGAAGACCGGTCTCAAACGATCCTTACGGATCCTTTGATTGAGCGAAGCAGGTCCCAAGTGAGGATTCTCTGGATTCCCTTGGTTGAGCTGGCAAGTCCCAAGTATGGATTCTTGAATCCCCTTGGTTGAGATGTGTTTATCTTTTATCGGGTTCCTTACGCTACTTCAAGACGGTTCTCACAAAATATTGTGATATTTCCTTCTAAGTATGTAGATTTTTACCCTTTAAGGTACACTATACAACGAGAGTCCAAAAATCTTATCTTTTAGTGGGCACTCCAAATCAAGATTGGCTTACTTCCAAGTAATTGGTTTCCATCCTACTAAATAACCATGTTGATGACATAATATTCGTTTTCTAAGGAAAAAATATTATGTTATATGATTTCTATTAGGTTTGGGGAAATTAGCATGTCGGTTCAATACCAATACCGAAGAAAAGGGGTTACTCAGGAGAAAGAGATTGGGCTGTCAAGAGAGAAGAATGGACTAAGCATTTAAGGTGGATCCAATGGCTGGCACAACTCAAGTAATAGTTTTTGAAAGTGTTGCATTTTTGTGACGTACACAACTAATGTGGGCACATTGTTGTTTCTGATTGTTATTTAAGGGAGGAAAGAGAGTAGGAGAGAGGTATCAAATCTTTGGGTGATATTGATCAATTGTAAGGGGAGAGATCCTTTGAAATCTATCTTGTCTGTAAATATTTGAAATCTATCTTGTCTGTAAACGATTGGTTTCTTATATCTTGAATAAACCTTTTTTATAATATGTGTTTCCATTACTCTATATGGAGAAATTTAACATTTATAAATTTCCCCCTTATTTACCATGGAATGTATGAAACAAAGAAGCAATCGACACTGTGTTGAGCTCTCTTTTATTGGCATTTGCATGGACAAAGACAATATTAGTAGTTGTTGATTTCATATATAGCAATTGGAGTATATATTGATAGGTAACACTTTTTCTTTCGCTTAGTAGTCAATCTATGACTAAAGATGATGCACCATTAACCCATCATTTCTCCAATTAAAGATTGAATTTTTTTGAAACCACCGTGCTAATTTTTGCATTCGTACTAAAAAAGTGACTATTACAATCTTTTATATTCCCTCCTGGTCGGATAAAGCGGGAAGACTTCTAGCCGAAGTACTACGAAACGACTTGCAAGGGAATAGATATACAATTTGATACATGTTAGAAAGTTAGATTCATCCAAGGTTCTTTTGTTGTTTATATCTCTTAGACACTACAAAAATTTCAAACCCATAACCCTACTAGGATTTTCGCTTGGTGCTCGTGTCATCTTCAAGTGTATCCAAACTATAATGTTTTTGGGTTAAACATGATGTGAATCCAAGCTATTGAATGATGATAAATAACATTTAAATAGGCTTGTTGTTTGATGTTCACAAGTTTTGTTGATTAGTAGTAGAATATATATACTATTAATTGGGAAGAACGTATTTTGAAAAGACCTTAATTTTTTTTTTAAATACATGTAATGCCATTGTATAAAAAAATTTTGATTATAATTTTTGATGAAAAAAATATTCCTATTTAATAGGATTAAAAAACGAAATTAGAAAAATAAATAATATAAATATAAAAATAATCCTAATTAATAGGATTACAATTAAAAACCGAAAATAAAAATAAATAGGTAACATAATGAAAATATAAAATAGTATAAATATTCCAATTTTATGATAATCCATTGTACAATATTAATAATATATTTTCATTATTTAAAATTTTCATTATTTAAAAGTGTTATTTTAGAATATTCAAATTGATGATGTAAATAAAAAACCATAACCATCAAAAAATAATTAAAAAATTAAAATTTTTAATACTTTTAGATACCTTTGTGTGACGTCTTGCACAATTTTGCGACGGGTCAAAATATATCATACATAATTTATTAAATATAAAAAATATTTTTAATATTAGAACATACACATATATATGATTAAAAAATTTATTCAACATTCATTAAGAAAAAAATAATTTAAAATTATATCAAATTAATATTTTCTAAATATTATTCCCGTGCGGGACGCACGAGTAAAAATCTAGTATATATATAAGTCCAGACAAATTCATCTTAGAATCAATGCATTATTATTATTATTATTATTATTATTATTATTATTATTATTGTTGTTGTTGTTGTTGTTATTATCTATTTCCCTTAATCAGTTTATGATTATTTACGTTTATTGCATTCTCAACGAATCGGTGTGTTAGTTTATTGTAAGAATGTTGGTGAGGACTCTTAAAAGTGAATATACCAAAACTCTTAAGGAATGAGTTTTGTGCAATTTGTTGAACACATATGTTTAAGATGGGGAAAACTGTCAAAAAAATCTTCAACTTTTTGGATTTCACCGATTTAATCCTCAACTTTGACTTTGCTTTTTAAATCCCTAACTTTTTGTTGACTTTATCTTTTAACATATAAGTTTTGTTGACTTCGCCAATTCAGTCCCAGCGTTAAGTCAACAGACTGTCAACGTTGACAATATTAAAATATGTGAAATAACAATGTAAAAAAAACATCAACTTTTAAATTTGAGACGACTAAATCATCAAAATGTCAAACATTCGTACACTAGTTCGTTTTGGGCACGTACATTGATTGTGGTTGACCAAATTAACCGAAAACCAAAATTAGCTGATTTGAAACTGAAATTAGTTGATTCAAAACCGTATTAAATAACATTAATATTCTTATGGATTCAAATTAAAATGGTATCCGGAGAAATTGGTATTAAACCTCAAACTTGGAAAATTTGAGATATATTTGGATAATTTAATTCAATTTTGAGTAATCGGATAATTCAGAGGGTTTGATTACCAAATTAACCAAACAAAACTACACCTAAAAAATTATTTGGTTTCATATCGAATACTTTTATTTTAATATGGTCTAATTTTTGGTTATCTCATGACTTTTTTATAAAACTATCAAACTTTTCGTTTGACTGTTCAATTTCTGATCGGGTAATTTTGGTTGGTAGGGTTTTTCTTTTTGATTTTCGGTTAATTTGGTCAACCACAATCAACGTATGTGCCCAAAATGGACTATTGTACGAAAGTTTGGCATTTTAATGAATATTTTCAAAGTTAGGAATTTACTCGTCTCAAGTTTGACAGTTATGGATTTTTTTTAGTTTGCTATTTAACAAATTTTAACACTGTCAACGTTGACCGTCTGTTGACTTAACGTCGGGAATAAATTGGCGAAGTCAACAAAACTTATATGTTAAAATATAATGTCAAAGAAAAGTTGGAGATTTAAAAAGCAAAATAAAAGTTGATGATTAAATCGGTGAAATAAAAAAAGTTGATGATCTTTTTGGCATTTTTCCCATTTAAGATGTTGTTCTTGGGTCATTTCAGTTTATATGAACCCAAATAGAGGAAATATTAATGAGTACTAATATATCAAATAAGGGAAAGAAACGTAACAGGGGTCTATGTCGATAAGTTAGGTGATCATCGCCTTTACTTCGGCTCACAAAGAGAGGGAATTTGATCTCAGTCCATAAGCTTATCAAATAGAGTCTTTTTATGTGTCTTTAGTTGTTTTACAGGTAATAAAACGCATAATGACGTCCTGATGCACTAAGGATGGACTTATGGAGTTTTCAAAGCAAAAGAACGAAGAATGCAGAAGAAAGGAAAAGGATCGATCGATCCTCATCAGTGATCGATCGATCCCTGATTGCGTAAACTTACGAAGTTTTTTTGGATCGACCAAGAGCCGAAATATGATCGAACTTCATGAGGATCGACTGATCCCTTGATAGATCGATCGATCCCTATTAAGGAAAACTTGCAGAGAAAAATCCCTAGAGGTAAATGTTTTCACCATGTCATCCTTCATTAGCTCGAGGGATTGATTTTCCAAGCCAATGGGTAGCTAGCGCAAATATTTCTTCTTGAACACAATGCTCGACGATAGACCCTCCGATTTGTGCCTTGTTCCTAACCTTTTTTAAGTGGTACATGTACCGCTCAAATGGATACAACCACCTATATTGTACCTGTCCACCTAAGATTGCCTCTTCCGGAAGGTGTACCGGTAGATGCTCCATGACATCAAAAAACGAAGGAGAAAATATCTTCTCCAAGTTGCATAATTTGACAGCTATATTTTCCTTCATTGTTTGAACATCTTGTTCTTTTAATGATGGGGGCAGCAATGTCTCGGAAAAACAAAGCGATTTCTGTGTAATAATAGTAACAACCCAAATTATATGACAAAATTAGTCATATATATATTTGTATGATAAAAAATTTAAAAACATACTTGAAATCGCTACATGTACCGACTTGGAGAATAGTTCCATCAAAGCGAAAGGTAGAAGCCTTTCCATAATAACATGACAATCATGGCTTTTGAGACCAGAAAGAGTACCATTAACTTCGTTCACACATCTACCAAAGTTGGAAGCATACCCGTCTGGAAAACGAATTTCTTTCTTCAACCAAGTTATAATTTTCTTTTTCGCTTCCTTTGGCATGCAAAATATTGGAACCTGAACAATTCCAGTTGAAGTAAGCTCCAACGCTCTACGGTTGCATATTATCGCCATATATAGCCTAGATTTTATGTTATCCTTTGTTTTCCTCAGGACGTTCAAGATAGTTTTGATAATATTATCAAAGAAATTTTTCTCAATATACATAAAATCTAGGTTGTGTTTAAGCAACATATTCTCCCAATACGGCAAAGACCAGAAAATCGATTTTTGTACCAATTATGATATTGACCATAACCATGTACAGTTTTAGATGGTTCGTTGTGTCCGTTGCCACCACACTCAACACTCATTTGCATACCTTCTATATGGTTGATGGAGTGCAATATTTCTCTTCCACTAAGCCATAACGGTGCTTCATCTTGAACTTCCTTAGACTTAGTGAACGCAACTACATTCCGCCTGTATCGGTGATCGTTCTTCAAAAACTTCCGGTGACAATCAAACCAACAATGTCTTCGACAATTCGTTAACCAGAACGAATTGGTTGAATCCATACAGTATGGACATGCGAGGCGTCCGTGAATCATCCACCCTGGTAACATCTCGTAAGCTGGGAAATCACTTATCGTCCACATAAGCACTCTTTCATTTTAAACGAATTGTGTGATGATATATCATACACACCAGCGCCATGCATCCACAATTGTTGAAGTTCGTCGATTAAAGATTGAAGGTACACATCTAGACTTTTTCGGGTGTGTTGGACCAGGAACGAAAATCGAGAGGAATAAAACTCTCGGTTCATACACATACCAGGAGGTAGATTGTATGGTGTGACTATCACCGGCCATATTGAGTGTGTCTGCCCACTCATGCCTAGTGGAGTAAAACCATATGTTGACAATCCAAGGTAGATGTTTCTTGGTTCCGAAGAAAACCCCAGATAAACGCTCTGGAAATGTTTCCACGCGGCCCCGTATGATGGATGAATCATTTCGCCTTCAACATTAATATGATCGGCGTGCTAATGCATATGTCCCGCAGTTGATTGACATCGGTATAGTCTTTTCAAACGATCGGTAATGGGGAGATAAAACATTCGCTGTTTTGGAATCTTTTTGCCATGACCATTCCACGGATGATATCGATCCGTAAGACAAAACCGACATTGATCGAGCGTCGCATCTTCTCCCCGCCAAAATAACATGCAATTGTTTTCGCATACATCAATTTTATGAACGGGTAAGCCAAGGGTCTTTGTAATTATTTTTGTTTCGTAGTACGACTCTAAAGCAGTATTCGGGCCTGGTAAAATCCTTTTGATAGTACTAGCAATGTCGTCTACAACACCCGTTGATATATTGTGGTCCGTCTTCCAACGTAAAATACTTGACGCCAAATATAATTTTGTATTCTCTGTTTTGCAACCTTCGTATAAAGGTTGATTAGAAGGTTGATTAGCTTCCATGAAGGCCTCATATGACATGTCCACACACGCCGGAACTTGGACTTCTTCACTATATTGTTGATCTTGCATCTCTGGATTATAATGAACATCTACGAATACTTCATGAAATGTTTCTTGTACATCAACACAAGGATGATGATAACGTTCTTGGTTGGCTATTCCATCAAATTGTGTTCCACCAGAGGATTCGCCCGTAACCATGAAAGATTCTTCATGATTACTCGAAACATAGTAATTGCCTTTGAATCCAACTGTGTTAAGATGACGGGTCACCACCCTCGCTGTTTATTGCTTTACATTCTTGAAAATGAGTTTTCCGGTTGCCTGAAATGATGGTTGTTGACAAGCAAATGCGATGAACACATTAATCCCAATACAAAATTCTTCGGTGACAATATTTGTTGATGGATCAATCCGGAGATTTGGTTCATATTCTAGAATGGTTCTAGAAAGAAATAACAAATTTTTAAATGATTTGGAATTGCTGGTGTTATGTGTTACAAATTCTGAACATATAAACAAAGTATTTATAATACCATGAATAATGCGAAAAGTATACTCCTACCCACGAAAAATTTCATGGGTTTTTAATAAGTTCGTTTAGATTCATATAATATGGTTTAGAGTCATATAATATACGTTGTTAGATGTTTCATATGTTCGTGAAACTTGTACAACGATCATTGAGACACTTATAAGAATTCATGTTTCATGAAACTTGGTTTAGAGTCTTTCATTATGAGTTGTTAGAAGTTTCATAAGTTTGGGATTCTTGTACATAGATCATTGAGGCACTTATAAGAACTCATATTGCATGAAACTTGGTTTAGAATCCTAGAATCACGTTGTTAGATGTTTCGTAAGTTTTCTAAACTTGTACAAAGATCATTGAGACACTTACAAGAACTCATGTTGCATGAAACTTTTAGAGTCCTAGAATCACGTTGATAGATGTTTCGTAAGTTTGTGAAATTTGTACAAAGATCATTGAGACACTTATACGCACTCATGTTTCTTGAAACTTGGTTTAGAGTCCTATAACAAGTGTTGTTAGATTTTTCATAAGTTCGTGAAACTTGTAAAAATATCATTGAGGCACTTATAAGAATTCATGCTGCATGAAACTTGGTTTAGAGTCCTATAATATGCGTTGTTAGATATTTCGTAAGTTTGTGAAACTTGTACAAATATCATTGAGACACTTTCAAGAACTCATGTTGCGTAAAACTTGGTTTAGAGAACTAGAATCAAGTTGTTAGATGTTTCGTAAGTTTGTGAAGGTTGTACAAAGATCATTGAGGCACTTATACGCACTCATGTTGCTTGAAACTTGGTTTAGAGTCCTAGAATATGAGATGTTAGATGATTCATAAGTTTGTAAAACTTGTACAACGATCATTGAGGCACTTACAAGAACTCATGTTGCATGAAACTTGGTTTAGAGTCCTAGAATCACGTTGTTATATATTTCGTAAGTTTGTGAAATTTGTACAAAGATCATTGAGACACTTACAAGAACTCATGTTGCATGAAACTAGGTTTAGAGTCCTAGAATCACGTTGATAGATGTTTCGTAAGTTTGTGAAACTTGTACAAAGATCATTGAGGCACTTATACGCACTCATGTTGCTTGAAATGTTGCTTGAAACTTGATTTAGAGTCCTATAACAAGTGTTGTTAGATTTTTCATAAGTTCGTGAAACTTGTACAAATATCATTGAGGCACTTATAAGAACTCGTGTTGCATGAAACTTGGTTTAGAGTCCTAGAATCACGTTGTTAGATATTTCGTAATTTTGTGATACTTGTACAAAGATCATTGAGACACTTACAAGAAGTCATGTTGCATGAAACTTGGTTTAGAGACCTAGAATCAAGTTGTTAGATGTTTCCTAAGTTTGTGAAAGTTGTACAATGATCATTGAGGCACTTATACGCACTCATGTTGCTTGAAACTTGGTTTAGATTCCTAGAATATGCGTTTTTAGATGTTTCATAAGTTTGTGAAACTTGTACAACGATCATTGAGGCACTTATAAGAACTCATGTTGCATTAAACTTGGTTTAGAGTCCTAGAATCATGTTGTTAGATGTTTCGTAAGTTTGTGAAACTTGTACAAAGATCATTGAGACACTTACAAGAACTCATGTTGCATGAAACTTGGTTTAGATTCCTACAATAGGCGTTGTTAGATGTTTCATAAGTTCGTGAAACTTGTACATCGATCATTGAGGCACTTATAAGAATTCGTGTTGCGTAAAACTTGGTTTAGAGTTTTTCATTATGCGTTGTTAGAAGTTTCATAAGTTTGGGAATCTTGTACATAGATCATTGAGGCACTTATAAGAACTCATGTTGCATGAAACTTGGTCTAAAATCCTAGAATCACGTTGTTAGATGTTTCGTAAGTTTTCTGAACTTGTACAAATATCATTGATACACTTACAAGAACTCATGTTGCATGAAACTTGGTTTAGAATCCTAGAATCACGTTGTTAGATGTTTCGTATGTTTGTGAAACTTGTACAAAGATCATTGAGGCACTTATACACACTCATGTTTCTTGAAACTTGGTTTAGAGTCCTAGAATATGTGTTGTTAGATGTTTCATAAGTTTGTGAAACTTGTACAATGATGATTGATAACAAGGACTTACAAATACATAGTTTAATCGACTTCATGCACATCGAGAAAAACTTTTTCGACAATCTCATCCACACTCTTCTGAATACGAAGGGGGAGACGAAGGACAATATAAAATCATGGTTGGATCTGATTTACAAATAGGAGCTAATGGAACAGTTCCTATTCCAAGGTTCAGATTGACGAACGTAGCAAAACGGAAGTTTCTCTCATGGTTGAGAAATGACATCAGATTTCCGGATCGGTATGCATCTAATTTCACTAGATGTGTTGATGAGAGTTGTGGGAAACTATCGGGGCTGAAAAGTCATGATTCTCATGTGATCATGCAACGCCTACTTCCATTTGCGATGTTAGAGCTTTTGGATTGTGAAGAATTGTGAAGAATTTGTGATGGGTGGCTAAAAGATCCAGATTACAACATCATCCAAACATTCATGTTGCTTAATTGTGAAGAATTTCCGTCTTATGAAACGTAAGCGATTAAATGGTAAATTTTGTTTACTTTAAAGACTTAAATTCTAATAAGATGAGTATTGCATTTTCGTTACAGGATGTTTGCGGAAGCGATGAGAGTGAGTATGCCAGGTATTACAGATGATGTAATGGGCAAAGCTAAAGACGCCCATTACGCGAAATGGTGTCGGGACTACGTGGGTACTTTATATGCTAATGATGTCTCTATATATCAAGTTCTCGACAATAAATTAATTGTGTACTTTTGCAGATAAATGAAGCGAGTAAGAATTATGAATTTCCATTATGGATTTTGGAATTTATACAAGGTCCGAGAAACAGTTACACGTCATGGCCTATGTATTTCACTCGTGGATACCATTTCCATAATCACAGACACGGTCATGATAAAAGAACTCAAAACTATGGAGTTGTTGTACGCGGTACAATAGAAACTAATTATTACAGTCTTATAGAAGAGATAATAAAGATCGAGTATCGCGGTGGAGGTTGTCTTAAAGCGATGATTTTCAGATGCTCTAGGTTCGACAATACAGACGGTATCGGATTGCGTAGACACCCATTTGGTTTAGTTGATGTGGCCCCGCGTAGACGATACGATAAATATGACCCTTTCGTTCTAGCTGGTCAATGTGACCAAGTGTGTTACATTCCGTATCTACGCGTATCAGGCTCAGTGAGAGACAATTGGTGGGCATGTGCAAAAGTTATGCCGAGGGGTTATCGCGAGAATGACTAAATTTCTTTGACAGCCCTTCAGGATAATACAGTCAACAACGTCGTTGTTACTAGTTTAATGATTCGAGTAACAACACGTGTCGTTGATGAAAATGCTTCTGATTATGATGATTTGGCAGATGTGGAGCCTTTGGATTACAAAAATGTCGAAGACGATGGTTCTGGAAAGTCTTCAGGGGATTCGGATTCGTCAACATATTCTGAAATTTAATTAATAAGAGTGTTTAATCATATATTATATTATGAAACTTGTTGTATTATTTCTGAAACTTTTTGTACCATATTCTGAAACTTTTTGTATTATATTCTGAAACTTTTTGTAATATATTGTGAAACTTGTGTTGATTTATGGTTTTTTGGTTATGAATTTTTTAGTATGAAACTTATTGTCTAATTATAATTTATGATTTTATAATTTTGTAATATATGTATATGGACAGCTTATAGTTCACATACATTTAACAACATAACAATAGCACCAAAGCCACGGATTTCCACGGTCTATTCCGCGGCTAGTTGACAAAAAACTCGCATGTACCTGGTCACAGTCAGGTCCAGATTCGATGATAAGAAAACGGCTAGTCACGACTTTAACCGTAGCTACTGGAATATATTAGTGGCTACAATAGCCACAAACTTCGCCACGGACATATCCATGGCTATAAGGACAATATCAAAATTACATGAAATTTATGCGTTTCAAATCTAATTTCTCATACATATATTCACATCTTTGCATATATAATGCAATGCAACAAAGAAAATTAAAAATTTCAAAATATATAACTCTAAAAATGCATAACAAGAGAATGTGATGACTTCATATGAATGTTCTTCATAAACTTATATATAATACTACTTGTTGTTTCATTTATATTAATGTTTTGAAAATTATTTTTCGAAAAACATTCAATTTACTATTTTTTTGTTGTTGTAATACATTCAATTGAGTCATGTTTTAAGGATTTAGAACATGTAAAGTCTAAACCCTAAACAAACCCTAAATATATACTTCCTAGCCACGGACTATCTGTGGCTAAACCGTAGCTATAGCGGTAAATACCCACAGATTGATCACGTTTTATTTCCATGGCTGAATAACCACTAAATAAATTACGGACTTGAAACTAGCAGCCACGATAGTTTCGTGGCTAATCCGTAGCTATATGCTCGTTTAGCCACAATTTGGCCATGTTTCCATCTGTGGCTAACTAACCTCTAAATAAATTATAAATTTCGATAAATTGACGAGGCATAGCCACGGAAAATTTGTGGCTAAGTCGTAGCTATATGTTAGTTTAGCCACGGTTTATCCACGTTTCATTCCGTAGCTAATTTCCCCCTTAAATAAATTTAAAATTCGATAATTTGACAAGGCAGAGCCACAGAAAATTTGTGGCTAATTCGTAGCTATATGCTACTTTAGCCACGGTTTTGCAACGTTTCCATCCGTAGCCAAATAACCACTAAATAAATTGACAAGGCACAACCACGGAGGATTCGTGGCAAATTCGTAGCTTTATATAAGATAGCCACGGTTTAGTCACAATTGTTTCGTGGCTACCTAATTCATTGGACTATTGGGCCAAAATTTTTAGTCTTTGTCCAACTTATAGCGACCCATACTTAATATTTAGCTACGGATGGCCACAGATATTACGTGGCTATCACTACAAGAAATACGACAAATAGCAACGCCATATTTCGTCGCTATACGCTCGTCGCTATTCAAAATTCGTCGCTAAATCGTCGCTATTTTCGAATCGTCGCTATTTTGTCGCCAATGTAGCGACGCCGAATAATCGTCGCTAATTATGTGTCGTCGCTAATTCGTCGCTAATTTAGCGACGAATTAGCGACGATATATAAAAAATAAATTTCCAATTTAAAGATTTTGCGAAAACAAATCGTTGCTAATTCGTCGCTAAATTAGCAACGAATTAGCAAGGATGGCTTGACACGTCCTTGCTAATTCGTCGCTAAATTAGCGACGAATTAGCAACGATTTAAAAAAAAAATTAAAAAAAAACCAAATAAGTGCATTAATGATCTTTGTAAAAGTTTCACGAACTTATGAAACATCAAACAACGCATAATGAAGGACTCTAATCCAAGTTTCATGCAACATGAGTTCTTATAAGTGTCTCAATGATATTTGTACAAGTTTCACAAACTTATGAAACATCTAACAACGTGATTCTAGGACTCTAAACCAAGTTTCATGCAACATGAGTTCTTAAGTGCCTCAATAATCTTTGTACAAGTTTTACGAACTTATGAAACATCTAACAACGCATAATGAAGAACTCTAAACCAAGTTTCATGTAAGATGAGTTCTTATAATTGTCTCAATGATCGTTGTACAAGTATCACAAACTTATGAAACATCTAACAACGCATATTTTACGACTCTAACCCAAGTTTCATACAACATGAGTTGTTATAAGTGTCTTAATAATTGTTACAAATTTCGCAAACTTATGAAACATCTAACAACACATATTGTAGGACTCTAAACCAAGTTTCAAGCAACATGAGTGCATATAAGTGCCTCAATGATCTTTGTACAAGTTTCACAAAATTACGAAACATCTACCAACGTGATTCTAGGACTCTAAACCAAGTTTCATGCAACATCAGTTCTTATAAGTCCGCAAAGGATCTTTGTACAAGTTTCACAAAATTACGAAACATCTACCAACGTGATTCTAGGACTCTAAACCAAGTTTTATGAAACATCAGTTCTTATAAGTCCGCAAAGGATCTTTGTACAAGTTTCACGAACTTATGAAACATCTAACAACTCATAATGAAGGACTCTAAACTAAGTTTCATGCAACATGAGTTCTTATAAGTGCATCAATGTTCGTTGTACAAGTTTCATGGACTTATGAAAAACATCTAACAACGCATATTGTAGGGATTTAAACCAAATTTCATGCAACATTAGTTCTTATAAGTTTCTCAATGATCGTTATAAAACTTTCACAAACTTATAAAACATCTAACAACGCATATTCTAGGACTCTAAACCAAGTTTCAAGCAACATGAGTGCATACAAGTTCCTTAATGATCTTTGTACAGATTTCACAAACATACGAAACATCTAACAACGTGATTCTAGGACTCTAAACCAAGTTTCATGCAACATGAGTTCATATAAGTGCCTCAATGATCTTTGTACAAGTTTCATAAACTTATGAAACATCTAACAACACATAATGAAGGACTCTAAACCAAGTTTCATGCAACATGAGTCCTTATAAGTGTCTCAATGATCGTTGTACAAGTTTCACAAACTTATGAAACATCAAAAAACGCATATTCTAGGACTCTAAACCAAGTTTCATGCAACATGAGTTCTTGTAAATGTCTCAATGATTGTTGTACAAGTTTCACAAACTTATGAAACATCAAAAAAGCATATTCTAGGACTCTAAACCAAGTTGCAAGCAACATAAGTTCTTTGTACAAGTTTCAAAAACTTATGAAACATCTAACAACGCATATTGTAGGACTCTAAACCAAGTTTCAAGAAACATGAGTGCGTATAAGTGCTTCAATGATCTTTGTACAAGTTTCACAAACTTACAAAACATCTAACAACGAGATTCTAGGACTATAAACAAAGTTTAATCGAACATGAGTTCTTATAAGTGTCTCAATGATCTTTGAACAACTTTCACGAACTTATGAAACAACTAACAACACATAATGAAGGATTCTAAACCAAGTTTCATGCAACATGAGTTCTTATAAGTGTCTCAATGATCGTTGGTTGAAGAAGTTTGACGAACTTATAAAACATCTAACAACGCATATTGTAGGACTCTAAACCAAGTTTCATGCAACATGAGTTCTTATAAGTGTCTCAATGATCGATGTACAAGTTTCACAAACTTATGAAACATCTAACAACGCATATTCTAGGACTCTAAACCAAGTTGCATGCAACATGAGTTCTTATAAGTGTCTCAATGATCGTTGTACAAGTTTCACAAACTTAAGAAACATCTAACAACGTGATTCTAGGACTCTAAACCAAGTTTCATGCAATATGAGTTCTTATAAGTTCTTCAATGATAGTTTTACAAGTTTCACGGTTTTATGAAACATCTAACACCGCATATTATAGGAATTTAAATCAAGTTTCATGCAACTTGAGTTCTTAAAAGTGTCTCAATGGTCGTTGTACAAGTTTCTCAAACATATGAAACATCTAACAACGCATATTCTAGGACTCTAAACCAAGTTTCATGCAACATGAGTTCTTATAAGTACATCAGTGATCGTTGTACAAGTTTCACGAACTTATGAAACATCTAATAACGCATATTGTAGGACTCTAAACCAAGTTTCATGCAACATGAGTGTTTTTAAGTGTCTCAATGATCTTTGAACAAATTTCCCAAACTTACGAAACATCTAACAACGCGATTCTAGGACTCTATACCAATTTTCATGCAACATGAGTTCTTATAAGTGGCTCAATGATCTTTTTACATGTTTCATGAACTTATGAAATATCTAACAATGCATAATGAAGGAATCTAAACAACGTTCATGTAACTTGAGATCTTATAAGTGTCTCAATAATCGTTGTACAAGTCACAAACTTATGAAACATCTAAGAACCCATATTGTAGGACTTTATACCAAGTTTCATGCAACATGAGTTCTTATAAGTGTCTCAATGATCGTTGTACAAGTTTCACAAACTTATGAAACAACAAACAACGCATATTCTAGGACTCTAAAGCAAGTTTCAAGCAACATGAGTGCGTATAAATGCCTCAATGATCTTTGTACAAGTTTCACAAACTTACGAAACATCTAACAATGTGAATCTAGGACTCTAAACCAAGTTGCATGCAACATGAGTTCTTATAAGTATTTCAATGATCGTTGTACAAGTTTCACGAACTTATGAAACATCTAATAATGCATATTGTAGGACTCTAAACCAAGTTTCATGCAACATGAGTGTTTTTAAGTGTCTCAATGATCTTTGAACAAATTTCCCAAACTTACGAAACATCTAACAACGCGATTCTAGGACTATATACCAATTTTCATGCAACATGAGTTCTTATAAGTGCCTCAATGATCTTTTTATATGTTTCACGAACTTATGAAACATATAACAATGCATAATGAAGGACGCTAAACCAAGTTTCATGTAACTTGAGATCTTATAAGTGTCTCAATAATCGTTGTACAAGTTTCACAAACTTATGAAACATCTAAGAACCAATATTGTAGGACTCTAAACCAAGTTTAATGCAACATGAGTTCTTATAAGTGTCTCAATGATCGTTGTAAAAGTTTCACAAACTTATGAAACAACTAACAACACATATTCTAGGACTCTAAACCAATTTTCAGGCAACATGAGTGCGTATAAATGCCTCAATGATCTTTGTACAAGTTTCACAAAATTACGAAACATCTAGCAACGTGATTCTAGGACTCTAATCCAAGTTTCATGAAACATGAGTTCTTATAAGTGCCTCAATAATCGTTGTACAAGTTTAACAAACTTACAAAACATCTAACAACGAATATTCTGGGACTGTAACCAAGTTTCAAACAACATGAGTGCGTATAAGTGTCTCAATGATCTTTGTAAAAGTTTCACAAACTTGTGAAACATCTAACAACGCATAATGAAGGACTCTAAACCAAGTTTCATGCAACATGAGTGTGTATAAGTGTCTCAATGATGGTTGTACAAGTTTCACAAATTTATCAAACATCTAACAACACATATTCTATGACTCTAAATCAAGTTTCAAGCGACATGAGTGCGTATAAGTGCCCCAATGATCTTTGTTCAAATTTCACAAACTTACGAAACATCAAACAACGTGATTCTAGGAGTCTAAACCAAGTTTCATGCAACATGAGTTCTTATAAGTGTCTCAATGATCATTGTACAAGTTTCACAAACTTATGAAACATCTAACAAAGTATATTCTAGTACTCTAAACAAAGTATCAAGCAACATGAGTGCGTATAAGTGACTCAATGATCTATGTACAAGTTTCATCCAACATGAGTTCTTATAAGTGCCTCAATGATATTTGTACAAGTTTCACGAACTTATGAATAATCTAACAACGCATAATGAAGGAATCTAAACCAAGTTTCATGCAACATGAGTTCTTATAAATGTCTCCATGATCGTTGTACAAAATTCACAAAATTATGAAACATCTAACAACGCATATTTTACGACTCTAAATCAAGTTTAATGCAACATGAGTTGTTATAAGTGTCTCAATGATTGGTTTACAAATTTCACAAACTTATGAACCAAGTTTCAAGCAACATGAGCGCATATAGGTGCCTCAATGATCTTTGTACAAGTTTCACAAACTTATGAAACATCTCACAACGTGATTCTAGGACTCTAAACCAAGTTTTATGCAACATTAGTTCTTATAAGTGTGTCAATGATCTTTGTACAAGTTTCACGAACTTATGAAACATCTAACAACGCATAATGAAGGACTTTAAACCAAGTTTCATGCAACATGAATTCTTATAAGTGCATCAATGATCGTTGTACAAGTTTCATGGACTTATGAAACATCTACCAACGCATATTGTAGGAATTTAAACCAAGTTTCATGCAACATTAGTTCTTATAAGTGTCCCAATGATTGTTGTACAAGTTTCACAAACTTATGAAACATCTAACAACGCATATTCTAGGACTCAAAACCAAGTTTCATGCAACATGAGTTCTTGTAAGTGTCTCAATGATCTTTGTACAAGTTTTAAAAACTTATGAAACATCTAACAACGCATATTGTAGGACTCTAAAACAAGTTTCAAGCAACATGAGTGCGTATAATTGCCTCAATGATCTTTGTACAAGTTTCATAAAATTACGAAACATCTAATAACGTGATTTTAGGACTATAAACCAAATTTCATGCTACATGAGTTCATATAAGTGCATCAATGATCTTTGTAAAAGTATCACGAACTTATGAAACATCAAACAACGCATAATGAAGGACTCTAAGCCAAGTTTCATCCAACATGAGTTCTTATAAGTGCCTCAATGATATTTGTACAAGTTTCACGAACTTATGAAAAATCTAACAATGCATATTCTAAGACTCTAAACAAAGTTTCAAGAAACATGAGTGCGTATAAGTGCCTCAATGATATTTGTACAAGTTTCACAAACTTATGAAACATCTAACAACGTGATTCTAGGACTCTAAACCAAGTTTCATGCAACATGAGTTCTTAAGTGCCTCAATAATCTTTGTACAAGTTTTACGAACTTATGAAACATCTAACAACGCATAATGAAGGACTCTAAACCAAGTTTCATGTAACATGAGTTCTTATAATTGTCTCAATGATCGTTGTACAAGTATCACAAACTTATGAAACATCTAACAACGCATATTTTACGACTCTAACCCAAGTTTCATGCAACATGAGTTGTTATAAGTGTCTCAATAATTGTTACAAATTTCACAAACTTATGAAACATCTAACAACACATATTGTAGGACTCTAAACCAAGTTTCAAGCAACATGAGTGCATATAAGTGCCTCAATGATCTTTGTACAAAATTCACAAACTTACGAAACATCTACCAACGTGATTCTAGGACTCTAAACCAAGTTTCATGCAACATCAGTTCTTATAAGTCCGCAAAAGATCTTTGTACAAGTTTCACGAACTTATGAAACATCTAACAACGCATAATGAAGGACTCTAAACCAAGTTTCATGCAACATGAGTTCTTATAAGTGCATCAATGATCGTTGTACAAGTTTCATGGACTTATGAAAAACATCTAACAACGCATATTGTAGGAATTTAAACCAAGTTTCATGCAAAATTAGTTCTTATAAGTTTCTCAATGATCGTTATAAAACTTTCACAAACTTATGAAACATCTAACAACGCATATTCTAGGACTCTAAACCAAGTTTCATGCAACATGAGTTCTTATAAGTGTTTCAATGATCATTGTACAAGTTTCACAAACTTATGAAACATCTAACAAAACATATTCTAGTACTCTAAACAAAGTATCAAGCAATATGAGTGCGTATAAGTGCCTCAATGATCTATGTACAAGTTTAACAAACTTAGGAAACATCTAATAACGTGATTCTAGGACTCTAAACCAAGTTTCATCCAACATGAGTTCTTATAAGTGCCTCAATGATATTTGTACAAGTTTCACGAACTTATGAATAATCTAACAACGCATAATGAAGGAATCTAAACCAAGTTTCATGCAACATGAGTTCTTATAAGTGTCTCCATGATCGTTGTACAAGTTTCACAAACTTATGAAACATCTAACAACGCATATTTTACGACTCTAAATCAAGTTTAATGCAACATGAGTTATTATAAGTGTCTCAATGATTGGTTTACAAATTTCACAAACTTATGAACCAAGTTTCAAGTAACATGAGCGCATATAGGTGCCTCATTGATCTTTGTACAAGTTTCACAAACTTATGAAACATCTCAGAACATGATTCTAGGACTCTAAACCAAGTTTTATGCAACATTAGTTCTTATAAGTGTGTCAATGATCTTTGTACAAGTTTCACGAACTGATGAAACATCTAACAACGCATAATGAAGGACTTTAAACCAAGTTTCATGCAACATGAATTCTTATAAGTGCATCAATGATCGTTGTACAAGTTTCATAGACTTATGAAACATCTAACAACGCATATTGTAGGAATTTAAACCAAGTTTCATGCAACATTAGTTCTTATAAGTTTACCAATGATCGTTGTACAAGTTTCACAAACTTATGAAACATCTAACAACGCGTTTCCTTGGACTCTAAGCCAAGTTTCATGCAACATGACTTCTTATAAAATGCCTCAATGATCGTTGTACAAGTTTCACAAACTTATGAAACATCTAACAACGCATATTCTGGAACTCTAAACCAAGTTTCAAGCAACATGAGTGCGTATAAGTTCCTCAATGATATTTGTACAAGTTTCACAAACTTACGAAACATCTAACAACGTGATTCTATGACTCTAAACAAAGTTTCAAGCAACATGAGTTCTTATAAGTGCCTCAATGATCGTTGTACAAGTTTCACAAACTTATGAAACATCTAACAACACATATTCTAGGACTGTAAACCAAGTTTCAACCAACATGAGTGTGTATAAGTGCCTCAATGATCTTTGTACAAGTTTCACAAATTTACGAAACATTTAAAAACGTGATTCTACGACACTAAACCAATTTTCATGCAACATAAGTTCTTATAAGTGCATCAATGATTGTTGTACAAGTTTCAAGAACTTATGAAACATCTAAAAACGCATAATGAAGGACTCTAAACCAAGTTTCATGCAACATAAGTTCTTATAAGTGTCTAAATGACCGTTGTATAAGTTTCACAAACTTATGAAACATCTAACAACGCATATTGTAGGACTCTAAACCAAGTTTCATGCAACATGAGTTCTTATAAGTATATCAATGATCGTTGTACAAGTTTCACAATCTTATGAAACATCGAATAAAGCATACTCTAGGACTCTAACCCAAGTTTCATGCAACATGTGTTCTTATAAGTGCCTTGATTATCTTTTTACAAGTTTCACGAACTTATGAAACATCTATCAAAGCATAATGAAGGACTATAAACCAAGTTTCAAGCAACATGAGTTCTTATAAGTGCCTCTATGATCTTTGTACAAGTTTCACGAACTTATGAAACATCTAACAAACATACTGTAGAACTCTAAACCAAGTTTCATGAAACATGATTTCTTTTAAGTGTCTCAATGATCGTTGTACAAGTTATACAAACTTATGAAATATCTAACAATACATATTCTAGGACTCCAAAGCAAGTTTCAAGCAACATGAGTGTGTATAAGTGCCTCAATGATCTTTGTACAAGTTTCACAAACATACAAAACATCTAACAACGTGATTCTAGGACCCTAAACCAAGTTTCATGCAAGATGAGTTCTTATAGGTGCCTCAATGATTGTTGTACAAGTTTCACGAACTTATGAAACATCTAACAACGCATATTGTAGAACTCTATACCAACTTTCATGCTACATGAGTGCTTGTAAGTGCCTTAATGATTTTTTAACAAGTTACACGAACTTACGAACCATCTAACAACGCATATTATAGGACTCTAAATGATACGATCATGGACGAGGACACGAACAATACCACGGAAAAGAAATGCAATGCCAAAGAGGAGGAGCTAAAAAGAAGAATCACTCGGTCAAGAGCTAAGGAGCTAGCTAGAGATGCACAAGCTTTGATCAAGGAGGAGGAATGAGGAGGAGGAGCAGCGAGGAGATTCTACAACATTCTTATCCATACCTCCAAGGAAGACGTACTTAAGGTGTTGTTTTTGTACTCTTTTGTCCTTAGTAGAGAAGGTTTTTATCCCACACCGGGTTTTCCTATCATTAAAGTTTTAACGAGGCAAAACAACTACTTCATTGGGTACTTAACCGTGGCTTGATCTTCGTGTAGGCGAGGCACAACTACACATTGTTTCTATCTCACATAGCTTTCCATTCATCCATCATATCTTGCACTACTCTTTCTTTTTCTGTTTCTTTTAAAAACGTTGTGTTGTTTTACTTATTTCCTTTTTTGGGACTGTCTCAGAAACCCTAGAGAAAGGGGACGTGTTTGTGTCTCCTTCTCTATAAATTTTCGTCCTTAATGAATAAGAAAATGAGTCAATCTTTTATCTAAACAACTTCTAAATGTTTTGACTCAAAACTGATTCAGAGATTTAATTCGAGGCTCTTACAAGATATGTTCTTACAAGAGGCTCTACTAACCATCAACCAAGCTTTCATCACTTGTTTGAAACGACCACAATCCATCTTCATACCTTCATCATCATCCGCTGCCTCTTTTCCGTGACTAATCCACCTCCATTTACTTTTTATTCACCCACACGCCCCAGCTGTTATCTCAGCCTCGTCCAGAGCTTAGATCCGCCTAGAGAGATCATATCATGTGGTATTAGAGACGACTCAGAACCAAGGCTGAGTTTCTTAAACCATTAGATCTCTATTCTTTTGATTTGTGGTGTTAAGAGCTGATTTCGTTTTGTGTAGAACACTAGTGATACGAGCTTAATTTTGCTAAGAACCCTAGTTTATGATTTGCTTGTTTGAAATATCTTTCGACTGTGTGTTTGAATCCAACTTGTTTAATTTTCATAAATCCGATGTTAGGTTGTTAGTGAATCAAGGAATCCTTATAACTCGTGCATCATTGGTTAAAATCTGATATGCTTTGTTAATCTTAACTAACTTATGAAACACCTAACAACCCATAATGAAGGACTCTAAACCAAGTTTTATGCAACATAAGTTCTTATAAGTTCCTCAATGATAGTTGTGCAAGTTTCACGAATTTATGAAACATCTAACAACGAATATTGTAGGACTCTAAACCAAGTTTCATGCAACATGAGTTCTTATAAGTGTCTCAATGATCGTTGTACAAGTTTCACAAAGTTATGAAACATCTAACAACGCATATTCTAGGACTCTAAACCAAGTTTCAACCAACATTAGTGCGTATAATTGCCTCAATGATCTTTGTACATGTTTCACAAACTTAAGAAACATCTAACAACGCGATTCTAGGACTCTAAACCAAGTTCCATGCAACATAAGTTCTTATAAGTGCCTCAATGATCTTTGTAAAATTTCACGAACTTATGAAACATCTAACAACGCATCAAAAAGGACTTTAAACCAAGTTTCATGCAACATGAGTTCTTATAAATGCCTTAATGATCGTTTTACAAGTTTCACAAACTTATGAAACATCTAACAACGAATATTCTAGGACTCTAAACCAATTTCAAGCAACATGAGTGCGTATAAGTGCCTCAATGATATTTGTAGAAGTTTCACAAACTTACGGAACATCTAACAACGTGATCCTAGGACTCTAAGCCAAGTTTCATGCAACATGACTTCTTATAAATGCCTCAATGATCGTTGTACAAGTTTCACAAAGTTACAAAACATCTAACAACGCATATTCTGGAACTCTAAACCAAGTTTCAAGCAACATGAGTGCGTATAAGTTCCTCAATGATATTTGTACAAGTTTCACAAACTTACGAAACATCTAACAACGTGATTCTATGACTCTAAACAAAGTTTCAAGCAACATGAGTTCTTATAAGGGCCTCAATGATCGTTGTACAAGTTTCACAAACTTATGAAACATCTAACAACACATTTTCTAGGACTGTAAACCAAGTTTCAACCAACAAGAGTGTGTATAAGTGTCTCAATGATCTTTGTAAAAGTTTCCCAAATTTACGAAACATTTAACAACGTGATTCTACGACACTAAACCAAGTTTCATGCAACATAATTTCTTATAAGTGCATCAATGATTGTTGTACAAGTTTCAAGAACTTATGAAACATCTAACAACGCATAATGAAGGACTCTAAACCAAGTTTCGTGCAACATAAGTTCTTATAAGTGCATCAATGATTGTTGTACAAGTTTCAAGAACTTATGAAACATCTAACAACGCATAATGAAGGACTCTAAACCAACTTTCGTGCAACATAAGTTCTTATAAGTGTCTAAATGACCGTTGTATAAGTTTCACAAACTTATGAAACATCTAACAACGCATATTGTAGTACTCTAAACCAAGTTTCATGCAACATGAGTTCTTATAAGTATATCAATGATCGTTGTACAAGTTTCACAAACTTATGAAACATCGAACAAAGCATACTCTAGGACTCTAAACTAAGTTTCATGCAACATGAGTGCATATGAGTGATTCAATGAACTTTGCACAAGTCTCAAAAACTTATGAAACATCTAACAACACATATTCGAGGACTCTTAACTAAGTTTCATGCAACATGAGTGCTTATAAGTGCCTCAATGATGTACAAGTTTCACGAACTTATGAAACATCTACCAACTCATATTCTGGGACTCTAAACCAAGTTTCACGCAACATGAGTGGTTATAAGTGCCTCAATGATCTTCGTACAAGTTTCACGAACTTATGAAGCATCTAACAACGTTTTTCTGGGACTCGGAACAAAGTTTTACTTAACATGAGTGCTTATAAGTGTCTCAATGATCTTTGTCCAAGTTTCCCAAACTTTTGAAACATTTAACAACGCAAATTCTAGGAATTTAAACCAATTTTCATGGAACATGAGTGCTTATAAGTGTCTCAATGATCTTTGTACAAGTTTCACGACATTATGAAACATCTAACAATGCATATTCTAGGACTCTATACAAAGTTTCATGCAACACGAGTTCTTATAGAGTACTCAATGATGTTTCTATAGGTTTCACGAACTTATGAAACATCTAACAACGCATATTCAAGGACTCAAAAACAAGCTTCATGCAACATGAGTTCTTATAAGTGCCTCAATGCTCTTTGTACAATTTTCAAGAACATATGAACTATCTAACAATGTGTTTCTAGGACTCTAAACCAAGTTTCATGCAAAATGAGTTATTATAAATGCCTCAATGATCGTCGTACAAGTTTCAAGAACTTACGAAACACCTTACAACGTTTTTATAGGACTCAAAACCAAGTTTCATGCATCATGAGTGCTTATAATGCCTTAATGTTCTTTGTACAAGTTTGACGAACATATGAAACATCTAACAACGCATATTATAGGACTCTAAACCAAGTTTCATGCAACATGAAAGCTTATAAGTGCCTCAATGATATTCGTACAAGTGTCGCGAACTTATGAAACATATAACAACACATATTCAAGGACTCTAAACCAAGTTTCATGCAATATGAGTACTTATAAGTTACTCAATGATCTTTCTACAAGTTTCACGAACTTATGAAACATCTAACAACGCATATTCTAGGACTCTAAACCAAGTTTCATGCAACATGAGTGCTTATAAGTGCCTCAATGATCTATGTACAAGTTTCACAAACTTATGAAACATCTAACAACACATATTCTAGGATCATAAACCAAGTTTCATTCAACATGAGTGCTATAATTTCCTCAATGATCTTCGTACAAGTATAAAGAACTTATGAAACATCTAACAACATGTTTCTAGAACTCTAAACTAAGTTTTATGAAACATGAGTGCTTATAAGTGTCTCAATGATCATTGTACAAGCTTCACGAACTTATGAAACATCTAACAACGCATATTATCGGACTCTAAACCAAGTTTTAGGCAACATGAGTGCTTATAAGTGCCTCAATTATCTTTCTACAAGTTTCACGAACTTATGAAACATCTAACAACGCATATTCTTGGACTCTAAACAAAGTTTCATGAAACATGAGTGCTTATAAGTGCCTCAATGATATTTTTCCAAGTTTCACGAACTTAAGAAACATATAACAACACACATTCAAGGACTCTAAACAAAGTTTCATGCAACATGAGTGATGATAAGTGCCTCAATGATCTTCATACAAGTTCCAAGAACTTACGAAAAATCTGACGTGTTTCTAGGACTCTAAACCAAATTTCATGCAACACGAGTGCTTATAAGTTACTCAATGATCTTTGCAAAAGTTTCACGAACTTAAGAAACATCTATCAACTCATATTCTAGGACTCTAATCCAATTTTCCTGAAACATGAGTGCTTATAAGTGCCTCAATTAGCTTTTTACAAGTTTCACGAACTTATGAAACATCTAACAACGTAAATTCTAGGACTTTAAACCAAGTTTCATGCAACGTGAGTGCTTGTAAGTGCATAATTATCTTTGTACAAGTTTCACAAACTTATGAAACCTCTAACAACGCATAATCTAGGACTCTAAACCAAGTTTCATGCAATATGAGTGCTTATAAGTGTCTCAATGATTTTTGTACAAGTTTCAAGAACTTACGAAACATCTAACAACGTGTTTCTAGGATTCTAAACCAAGTTTCATGAAATATGAGTGCTTATAAGTCCCTTAATGAACTTTGTACAAGTTTCACGAACTTATGAAACATCTAACAACGCATATTCTAGGACTCTAAACCAATTTTTATGCAACATGAATGCTTATAAGTGCCTCAATGATCTTCGAACAAGTTTCAAGAACTTATGAAACATCTAACAACGTGTTTCTGGGAATCTAAACCAAATTTCATGCAGCATGAGTGCTTTATAAGTGCCTTAATCACTACAAGAAACTGCATGTATATCGACGATTTGTTGCATCGAATTAGCGACAAATATATATAGCGACGATGAAAATCGTCGCTAATATTTTCAGTAGGTAAGCACATGTTTGTTAAGTTTTTAGACTTAATAGCGACGAATATATCGTTGCAAAAACGTCTCAAAATCGTTGCAAACCGTCATTCGTTGCAAAATCTTTGCTAATATTGCTTGCTATTTCGTTGAAAATTCATTGCAAACCTTCATTCGTTGCAAAATCGTTGCTAATATTCCTTGCTATTTCGTTGCAAATATTTGATAATATGCCTATATAAACTCATCAAAATCACAATTCAAACTCACAAAACTCTCTCTTCCAATTCAAAACACATTTATACAAACTTATAAAAAATGTCTCATGGTAATAACGACATATACGAGTTACATGCTTGGATGTACACACGTAAAGATACAAGTGGGCAAGTGACAACGGAGTTCACGGAGGGACTTCGAACATTCATGTACCAGGTTGAAAACATGCAAAATACACAAAATACCGGTAAAATGTATGGTCCATGTAAGAAGTGTGTGAACACTAAATACATTCATGTTGAAACCTTATGGAAACATCTTTTTAATAGATGTTTTATGATGCGGTATTTTGTTTGGTTTAAACATGGGGAAGGGTATAGTTATAATAATAATGTAGTTGGAGACCGTAGTACTTATCCTTCTATTGATCATGTAGGTAACGAACCTGATAATTCTCATCAGCATCATGATTTTGATAGTAACTATGATCAGGGTGGGTATGGGCATGTAGATGATAATAGATATCATGACATGGTTGTCGGGGAACCTAACCAAGATGCTAAACGTTTTTATGATACGAGGGAGAATTTATCTGAAAATGTTGTTGAGGAACCTAACAAAAATGCTAAACGTTTTTATGATATGTTAGACGTTGCGAATAAACCAATTTACGAGGGATGTAAAACTGGTTTGTCAAAACTATCATTAGCATCTAGGATGATGAATATTAAATCATATCATAATTTGAGTGAGTTTTGCATGGACTCCTGGGCAAAATTAATGAAAGAGTATTTGTCTGAGGATAATGTAGTTGTTGAGTCGTATTATGAAATACAAAAGTTGGTTTCTAGTCTTGGATTGCCTTCGGAAATGATTGATGTTTGTGTTAACAATTGTATGATTTATTGGAAAGATGATGATAAGTTGCTGGAATGTCGTTTTTGCTCTCATCCAAGATATAAGGTCCAAGAAAAAGGGAAAGTCCCGTGCCAACGGATGTGGTACTTACCCATTACGGACAAACTTACAAGATTGTATCAATCATAGAAGACCTCTGATTCGATGAGATGGCATGCAGAACACTCAGTCGGAGATGGGGTGGTAATTACTCATCCGTTAGATGCAAAGGCTTGGAAGCACTTTAATTCGGTATACTCTAACTTCTCTAGAGAGATTCATAATGTATACCTAGGTTTATGCACTGACGGATTTTGTCCATTTGGTATGTCTGGTAGACAATATTCTTTATGGCCTGTTACCGTAACTCCTTATAATCTTCCTCCAGATATGTGCATGCAAAGAGAATTTCTCTTCTTAAGCATTTTAGTACCCGGTCCCAATCATCCAAAGAGAGCTCTAGATGTTTTTTTGCAACCTTTAATCCATGAGCTAAAAGAGTTATGGTCCATCGGGGTTCGTACGTACGATATCTAAAGCATCAGGAATTTGACGATGCGTGCAGTACTCATGTGGACTATTGGTGACTTTCCTGCTTATGCCATGTTATCAGGGTGGACTACGCATGGAAGATTGGCTTGTCCTTATTGTCTCCATCGGACAAATGCTTTTCAACTCCCACATGGGAGAAAAACTAGTTGGTTTGATTGTCACTGACTCTTTCTTCCAATTAATCATCCGTACCTGAAGAACAGAAGACTGTTTAAGAAGAACAAAGTCTTCCGACTTGTACCCCTACTATATCCGTCTGGACAGAGTTATTAACCGAAGTGGATAATGGCGGTGCGCAGGAAACCTGTCAACGCTGTGGTAATTTGCATGTTTCTAATTTACCACAAGGATATGGAGAAAGTCACAACTGGCATAAGAAAAGCATCTTTTGGGAACTCCCTTACTGGAAAGATCATTTGTTGAGACATAACCTGGACGTGATGCACATTGAAAAGAATTTCTTTGATAACATTATGCATACATTGTTAAACGAGCAGGGGAGAACTAAAGACAACTTGAAGAAAAGATTGGATTTGCCAAATATATGTTTCCGAAGTGAGTTGCATATAGAGAACGATGGTAAGGCTCCCATCCCGATATATAGATTGAAACCTAAAGCGAAAAACGCTTTATTTAGATGTGTAGCATCCGATGTTAAGTTTCCAGACAGATATGTATCTATACTTTCTGCGTGTGTTGAGAATGGGCAAAAGTTTTCAGGTATGAAAAGTCACGATTGTCATGTATTTATGCAACGACTATTGTTGTTTTCCTTTGACGAACTACTCCCCGAAATGGCACACTCATCAATTGCATGTATATATATATGAACTTTGAATTTTGTGCATAAGGTATATATTTATATTGTACTGATGAATAAATTTCTTAGGGATTGGTGCATTTTTCCGGGATCTATGCACACGGACACTTTCAACAGATGCACTTGAAAAATTACGTGAAAGTATTCTGATCTTGTTGTGTAACTTGGAGAAGATATTTCCTCCTTCTTTTTTTGTTGTAATGGAACATCTTCAAATACATCTTCCTCACGAGGCATAACTAGGGGGCCTGTGCTGTTTCAGTGGATGTATCCATTTGAACGATTTATGGGACATCTAAAAAGAAAAGCTAAAAACCTGGCAAGAGTCGAAGGATCAATTGTCGTTGGGCATTTAAATGAGAAGACCTCTCATTTTTTTCATATTATTTTGGATCCAATGTACGTACACGTAAAAATGCACAACGACGGTATGACGATGGAGGCGTTGGCAAAGTTTATGCCGTAGAAGGGGTACCTGATATACTTTCCCTAATTGGAAGAGCTGGCGGTAAATTGAACGAGGTTTGGTGGACAAGTGATAAAAATCGACACAATGCACATACTTACATCCTCCTAAATTGTGAATATGCACGACATTTCGAAAGTTATATATATACACATTAATAATTTTGTTCATATATAATTCCTATTTAAAATTAAAAGACGTATATATATGTATGATTTATTAATTAATTAAGTTTTGAATCAGCATTTTTGAGGAACAAGTGGAGGAAGCGTATCCATCAATACTTACGAAAGACGAACTTACAGCTATTAAAGAACACGATTTTCCCCCATGGTTAAAATTACATATCGATTATGGTGATGAGAATTATCCGGTTTGGTTTCGCGAGTTGATACAAGGACCGCTAGGTAAGATCAAAACTGCGCCCATGTATTTCAAGCGTGGTTACGTCTTTTACACAGTAAGTCATGGTGAACATCGGGCCACTACGAATTATGGTATAACTGTTGAGGAAGATTCGGTTTTTAATGGGATTATGACGGATATTATTAAGGTGCAATACCCGGGACTAGTTAATTTACGAACCACATTGTTCAAATGTGAGTGGTTCGATCCTCAACTTGGTCGTGGTGTTCGATACAACAAATTCGTTGTCATCGACGTCAACCAATCGCGACGATATCAGAAATTTGAACCATTTATCCTCGGATCGCAAGCTGAGTAAGCCACATTCATTCTGTATCCACGCGTTAAAACAAGTGGTATATCATGGAGTGCAGTTATTCGACTGGTTCCTAGGGGTTTAATGGTCGGTGTTGATGAAATACCTCTACAACAAGACGTAATCGGTGGTGCAATCATAACAACGAATAATCAATCCACTGAGGATGTATTCCTAGTCGACCCTGAGAATCAAGAAGCTGAATATATTGCCGATGAGGACGATGGAGATGCAGAAAATGAAAACGATGAATTTGCGGAAAGTAGTGAAATTGTGTCATATGAATCCGAGAATGAATAAAAAGAATAAAATGTTGTTTGAATTTTCAATAAAACACGATATTATGTCTAACATAAAATCGAAGTTGTATTTTTTTTAATAAAAAAACAAAGATTTGCAACGGATTTGCAAGGATTTAGCAACTAAATTGAGAGGATTTAGCAAGGATTTGGCAAGGAAATTGCAACGAAATAGCAACGAATTTGCGACGAATAAGAGAATTTAGGGTATTTTTGTGGTTTTAACCCTTACTAACGAATTTATGGTTCGTTGCAAAACGTCGCTAAACAACAAATCGTCGCAAATTTGTTGCTAGTTCGAAGCAAATGATTTTTTCCCAAACCCCTAAAAACCATTATACAGGTTAATCCTATGATTGTTTATAACAATCCACTTGTAAAAACGATCCATACAATGGATTTTAAAAGAATTAAAAAAATATAAATTTATAAATATACATAATATCAAAACAATCTTTAAACTTGTATACATATTATACTTTAAAGTTTTTAATAGTTTTTTTGTAAAAAAAAATTTAAAATGTTGTTTTGAACATTGTAGATACACTAAATTATACATAATTTGTAATGATATCATATATATTTACATGTTTTACGATTCGTCGCTAAATATGTTGACCACTGATTGGACCATTTGACGATTGATGGAACCTGAAAAAGTTTACATATCGACGAATTAGCGACGATTCGTCGTTAAGTTTTCGTCTTTTCGCGGGTGCGGGAAAATTAAAAATACAATTTAATTTGTTCCGACGAATTAGCGACGACCACAAAATCTATATATAGGGCCGAAAATTTACATTTATTTCTCACAACTCCATCTCTCTAAAAACTTCTCTCTAAAACCTTTATCTCTCTACAAATCCAAAACCGAAAACCCAAATCCTAAAAAAACCTAAATGATTAACCGTTATATAAACTTCATGCACCGCCGTTCTCGATCTGGTCAAACTTTCGGATCCTCCCGTTCCGATCCCAATCCCGAACCCGAGACTCAACAGCCAACATCACCACCACCTCCTCCGGTTCAACCACCACATCCTCAACCAGCAGCAATACGAGAAGACGGTGACACCCCGCCGAACATACCACCTCCTCTGCACCTTTCCCCGTTATGATGAGGATAGCGGATCTTCTCTCACAACTGGATCACGCCAATCTCCTGGTGTTAGATCCATCGCTCGGGCAAAACACGTTTTGTAATTATCTTTTCATATTATTTAATATAATTTTTTTATTATTTTAATTTATTAATATTTACTAATATTGTTTAACACTCGTAGGTTCTCGGTAGACAACAAGGTCAGTCGGAGTATCACGGATACGATTAAATCGTATTTCGTGGAGCCGCACGTCAATTGGAGTATGACACCTCAATATATCAAGGATGTGTGGTTTGAGTTACATTTTAAATTTAATTTAATTTTTCTAAATTACAAATTAAAATTAATTTTTTAAAAATTAATGTCACTTAAATTAAATTAAATAAAAAATTTATTTGCGAGCAAAAATGACCCTGGAACGAGGCCGATACACATGAAGTCTGGACAGCTTTGGAAGCGAAAGCTTTTAGACGTTTGGTAGGTAAGGTCTCCAACTGGAAAAGGGAATGGAACAGATTTGGAGACAAGGCAAAACCCGAGGCCATGGACCCATTGGTCTGGAAGGGTCTCGTGGATTACTGGCGTGATCCGCACGCGGCCCAAGTTGCAGAGAATTGCTCGAAGTCTCGCGTGATCGATCAAGACGGGGCTGGTCCTTATGTGCATACATCAGGACAATCAACTTATGACGGGCGTCGAGTTCAAATGGTAAGTTTTAAAACTTTGAATTATTTAATTAATAAATTATAATTTTAAAAATCATTTGTTAATTTAATAAATTTATTAAATTAGTCGACAAATGGTGAACTCGCGCCGATTGTGGAAGTCTTGAAAAAGACTCAAAAGCGGAAAGACGGTACGTTTGTGAACCCGCGCGCCGAGCAGATCGTGAATGCTCATGACGCATTAGCCGCCCAACGTCTTTCTCAGATGTCTACATCACCCGACGGTAGTTCGGTTTAGTGGGCGACTTTCGGTTCTCGAGTCCGACGAGATATATCGAGAGGTAAAAAATTTACAGTTTCATTAATTTAACTTTATTTATTCGTTTTTTAGTTTTTATATACTAACTATGAAATTTTTATTGGAAGGTTGCTCCGAAAAAGAAGAATCGTTACTTCGGTGTCGGTTCTATAGACGACGTTCACGCAACGTCGTCTTTAGATCCTCGATCTAAACCTGTGACCAACGTCGAGACGATCCGTTTACGCCAGGAGTTTGCTGAAGCTCGATCCGAGATCGTGACGATGCAGACCAACAACGCTCAATGGCGAAACGAGCTTCAAAGCATCACGGAGCTTCTGAAGTTTGTCACTATGGATAGTCCGCACCTCGAAGAAGATCTTCGTAACAGCCAGACAACCGCTTCTCCGGTCCATATTACTCCTGAAGAAGCCCACGCAGCGACGGTCGAGTTAGGACGAGACCTTGGGATCGACGAAATCGACGATTTAAATAATATGTAGTTTTTTAAAAAAATGTATTAAATTTTAAATTTAAATAATAAAATATAAATTTTATAAAATTTCGCACATTATTATTTTTTTAATTTTTTTAAAAATAATTTTTATTTTAGAATAATTTTTTAAAAAATAATAGAATTTTATTTTAGCGACGACGAGATAGTCGTCGCTAATTTTTTATTATAGAATTTTTTTAAAAATAATTTTTTTAGCGACGACTAATAAAATGCTACTATTATTTTTTAAAAAATTCTATAATAATGTGCTACTATTGCCACCATATTTTTATTTTTATTTTAAAATTCTTTAAAAAAAGTTTTAAAGTTGTTGTTAATTCGTCGCTATATGGTGGCAATAGTAGCAACGAATTGGCGACGACGAGACAATAATCGTCGCTAATTCGTCGTAAAATTAGCGACGAAATTGCGACGAAAAGTAGCGACGAATTAGCGACGAATTGGTGAAGTGGCTAAGTTTGCGACAGTTTCGTTTAGCGTCGAGCTTATAGTGACGAATTTCTTGTCGTCGCTAATTCGTTGTTAAACCCATTAAGCAACGAATTAGGGACAAAATCGGTTGTTGCTAAATTGCTAATTTCTTGTAGTGAATAATCTTCGTACAAGTTTCCCCAACTTATGAAACATCTAACCAACTTATGAAACATCTAACAATGCATATTCTAGGACTCTAAACTCAGTTTCATGCAACATGAGTGCTTATAAGTGCCGCAATGATCTTTGAACAAGTTTCACTCATATATGAAACATCTAACAAAGCATATTCTAGGACTTTAAACTAAGTTTCATGTAACATGAGTGCTTCTAAGTGTCTCACTGATCTTCGTACAAGTTTCACGAACTTATGAAACATCTAACAACGCTTATTCTAGGACTCTGCAGCAAATTTCATGCAACATGAGTTCTTATAAGTGCCTCAATGGTCTTTCTACAAGTTTCACGAACTTACGAAACTTCTAACAACGCATATTCTAGGACTCTAAACCAAGTTTCATGCAACTTGAGTGTTTATAAGTGCCTCAATGATCTTTGTACAAGTTTCACGAACTTATGAACCATTTAACAACGCATATTCGAGGACTTTAAACCAACTTTCATGCAACATGAGTGCTTATAAGTGCCTCAATGATCTATGCACAAGTTTCACGAACTTATAAAACATCTAACAACCCATATTCTAGGACTCTAAACTAAGTTTGATGCAACATGAGTGCTTACAAGTGTCTCAATGATCTTTGTATAAGTTTCACGAAGTTCTGAACCATCTAACAACGCATATTCTAGGACTCTAAACCAAGTTTCATGAAACATGAGGGCTTATAGTGCCTCAATGATCTTTTTAAAAGTTTTACGAACTTATGAAACATCTAACAACGAAAATTCTGGGACTCCAAACTAAGTTTCATGCAACGCGAGTGCTTATAAATGCCTCAATGATATTTCTACAAATTTCACAAAATTGTGAAACATCAGACAACGCATATTCTAGGACTCTAAACCAAGTTTCATGCAACAAGAGTGCTTATAAGTGCCGCAATGATCTTTATACAAGTTTCACGAATTTTTGAACCATCTAACAACGCATATTATAGGACTCTAAACTCAGTTTCAAGCAACATGGGTGCTTTTAAGTGCCTTAATATTCTTCGTGCAAGTTTCACGAACTTATGAAACACCTAACAACATGTTTCTAGGTCTCTAAAGCAAGTTTTATGCAACATGAGTGCATATGAGTAACTCAATGAACTTTGCACAATTTTCAAAAACTTATGAAACATCTAACAACACATATTCTAGGGCTCTAAATTAAGTTTCATGCAACTAGAGTGCTTATAAGTGCCTTAATGATATTTGCAAAGTTTCACGATTTTATGAAACATCTAACAACGCATATTCTAGGACTCTAACCAAAGTTTCATGCAACAAGAGTGGTTATAAGTGTCTCAATGATCTTCGTAAAAATTTCAAGAACTTATGAAACATCTAACAACGTGTTTCTATGACTCTAAACCATGTTCCATGCATCATGAGTGCTTATAGTGCCTCAGTGACGTACAAGTTTCACGAGTTTATGAAACATCTAACAACACATATTCTAGGACTCTAAACCAAGTTTCAAGCAACATGAGTGGTTATAAGTGCCTCAATGATCTTCGTACAAGTTTCAAGAACTTATGAAGCATCTAACAACGTGTTTCTGGGACTTTGAAAAAGTTTTATTTAACATCACTGCTTATAAGTGTCTCAATGATCTTTGTACAAGTTTCACAAACTTATGAAACATTTAACAACGCATATTCTAGGACTTTAAACCAAGTTTCATGACCTTATGAAACATCTAACAATGCATATTCTAGGACTCTATACAAAGTTTCATGCAACACGAGTGCTTATAGATGCCTCAATGATCTTTGTATAGGTGTCACGAACTTATGAAACATCTAACAACGCATATTCTAGGACTCAAAAACAAGCTTCATGCAACATGATTTCTTATAAGTGCATCAATGATCTTCGTACAAGTTTCAAGAACTTAGGAACTATCTAACAATGTGTTTCTAGGACTCTAAACCAAATTTCATGCAACATGAGTGATTATAAGTGCATCAATGATCTTCGTACAAGTTTCAAGAACTTACGAAACACCTAACAACGTTTTTCTGGGACTCTAAACCAAGTTTCATGCATCATGAGTTCTTATAAGTCCTAAATGATCTTTGTACAAGTTTGACGAACTTATGAAACATCTAACAACGCATATTATAGGACTCTAAACCAAGTTTCATGAAACATGAGTGCTTATAAGTGCCTCAATGATATTCGTACAAGTGTCGCAAACTTATGAAACATATAACAACGCATATTCTAGGACTCTAAACCAAGTTTCATGCAACATGAGTACTTATAAGTGATTCAATGATCTTTCTACAAGTTTCACGAACTTATGAAACATCCAACAACGCATATTCTAGGACTCTAAACCAAGTTTCGAGCAACATGAGTGCTTATAAGTGCCTCAATGATCTTTGTCAAAGTTTCAGGGCCTTACGAAACATCTAACAACTTGTTTCTAGGAATCTAAACCAAGTTTCAATCAACATGAGTGCTTATAAGTGCCTCAATGATCTATGTACAAGTTTCACAAACTTATGAAACATCTAACTATGCATATTCTAGGACCATAAACCAAGTTTCATTCAACATGAGTGCTATAAGTGCCTCAATGATCATTATACAAGCTTCACGAACTTATGAAACATCTAACAACGCATATTCTCGGACTCTAAACCAAGTTTTAGGCAACATGAGTGCTTATAAGTGCCTCAATGATCTTTGTACAAATTTCACGAACTTATGAAACATCTAACAACGCATATTCTAGGACTCTAAACCAAGTTTCATGCAACATGAGTGCTTATAAGTGCCTCAATGATCTTTCTACAAGTTTCACAAACTTATGTAACATCTAACAACGCATATTCTTGGACTCTAAACAAAGTTTCATGAAACATGAGTGCTTATAAGTGCCTCAATGATCTTTTCACAAACTTATGAAACATCTAACAAAGCAAATTCTAGGACTTTAAATCAAGTTTCATGCAACATGAGTGATGATAAGTGCCTCAATAATCTTCGTACAAGTTTCAAGAACTTACGAAACATCTAACGTGTTTCCAGGACTCTAAACCAAGTTTCATGCAACACTAGTGCTTATAAGTTACTCAATGATCTTTGCACAAGTTTCACGAACTTATGAAACATCTGTCAACTCATATTGTAGGACTATAATCCAATTTTCCTGAAACATGAGTGCTTATAAGTGTCTCAAATTTTTTCTACAAGTTTCACGAACTTATGAAACTTCTAACAACGTAAATTCTAGGACTCTAAACCAAGTTTCATGCAACGTGAGTGCTTGTAAGTGCATCAATTATCTTTGTACAAGTTTCACAAATTTACGAAACCTCTACCAACGCATAATCTAGGACTATAAACCAAGTTTCATGCAACATGAGTGCTTATAACTGCCTCAATGATCTTCGTACAAGTTTCAAGAACTTACTAAACATCTATCAACGTGTTTCTAGGATTCTAAACCAAGTTTCATGCAACATGAGTGGTGATAAGTCCCTCAATGACCGTGGTACAAGTTTCACGAACTTATGAAACATCTAACAATGCATATTCTAGGACTCTAAACAATGTTTAATGCAACATGAGTGCTTATAAATTCCTGAATGATCTTCGGAAAAGTTTCAAGAACTTATGAAACACCTAACAACGTGTTTCTGGGAATCTAAATAAAGTTTCATGCAACATGAGTGCTTTATAAGTGCCTCAATGATCTTCGTACAAGTTTCCCGAACTTATGAAACATCTAACAACGCATATCCTAGGACTCTAAACTAATTTTCATGCAACACGAGTTCTTATAAGTGCCTCAATGATCCTTGCACAAGTTTCACACATATATGAAACATATACCAAAGCATATTTTAGGACTCTAAACTAAGTTTCATGCAACATGAGTGCTTCTAAATGCCTCACTGATCTTTGTACAAGTTTCACGAACTTATGAAACATCTAACAACGCATATTCTAGGCCTCTAAACCAAGTTTCATGCAACATGAGTTCTTATAAGTGCCTCAATGATCTTTCTACAAGTTTCACGAACTTACGAAACATCTAACAACGCATATTCTAGGACTCTAAACCAAGTTTCATACAACTTGAGTGCTTATATGTGTCTCAATGATCTTTGTACAAGTTTCACTAACTTCTGAACCATTTAACAACGCATATTCTAGGACTTTAAACTAACTTTCATGCAACTTGAGTGCTTACAAGTTTCAAGAACTTATAAAACAACTAAAAACGCATATTCTAGGACTCTAAACTAAGTTTGATGCAACTTGAGTTCTTATAAATGCCTCAATGATCTTTGTATAAGTTTCACGAACTTATGAACCATCTAACAACGCATATTTTAGGACTCTAAACCAAGTTTCATGAAGCATGAGTGCTTATAAGTGCCTCAATGATCTTTTGACAAGTTTCACAAACTTATGAAACATCTAACAACACAAATTCTAGGACTCTAAACCAAGTTTCATGCAATGAGAGTTCTTATAAGTGCCTCAATAATCTTTCTACAAGTTTCACGAAATTATGAAACATCTAACAACACATATTTTAGGACTCTAAACCATGTTTCATGCAACATGAGTGCTTAGAAGTTCCTCAATGGTCTTTAGACAAGTTTCACGAATTTTTGAACCATCTAACAACGCATATTATTGGACTCTAAACTCAGTTTCATGCAACATGAGTGCTTACAAGTGCCTCAATGTTCTTCGTGCAAGTTTCACAAACTTATGAAACATCTAACAACGTGTTTCTAGGACTCTAAAGCAAGTTTTATTACACATATTTTAGTGCTCTAAACTAAGTTTCATGCAACTAGAGTGCTTATAAGTGCCTCAATGATCTTTGCACAAGTTTCACGAACTTATGAAACATCTAACAACGCATATTCTAGGACTCTAAATAAAGTTTCATGCAACATGAGTTCTTATAAGTGCCTCAATGATCTTCGTAAAAAATTCAAGAACTTACAAAACATCTAACAACGTGTTTATATGACTCTAAACCAAGTTACATGCATCATGAGTGCTTATAGTGCCTCAATGATGTACAAGTTTCACGAATTTATGAAACATCTAACAACGGATTTTCTAGGACTCTAAACCAAGTTTCACGCAAAATGAGTGAATGTAAGTGCCTCAATGATCTTCGTACAAGTTTCAAGAACTTATGAAGCATCTAACAACGTGTTTCTGAGACTCTGAACAAAGTTTTATTTAACAAGGGTGCTTATAAGTGTCTCAATGATCTTTGTACAAGTTTCCAAACTTATAAAACATTTAACAACGCATATTCTAGGACTTTCACTACAAGAAAAATCAGATATAGCTACGACGTAGCCACTTTATTTCCGTGGCTAACGGAAAAAAGCCACGGATTTGCTACGGATAGCCACGAAATTATAAGTAAATATTTCGTGGCTATTTAGTGGCTATCCGTGGCTAAATAAGACACTATTTAGACACAGAAACTTTCGTGGCTAAAAATAGCCACGGAATAGCCACGAAAATGTTTGTTACTAGTTGTCACGATTATAATCGTTGCAATCTGTGGCTACAATTACCCACAAAACGATAACCGTGGCAAATCCGTTACAAAACTGACATGATAAGGCAAGTGGGTATAGGTGATACGTCTAATCACCTTAAAGTTTTCGGGGATATTAATATCGAATAGCCACGGATATATTTCGTGGCAAATCGGTGGTTACATATGTGGTGTATATGTAAAGTTGCTTACCCACATAAGTTTTTGTGGCTATTCCGTGGCTTTTTCAAAAACAATATCTCGCCATTTCTTCTTCTCCTGTGATAACACACACCAAAACTTTATTTTCTCTTCAAATCTCCTCTTACTTACGTTTTCTTCTTACTTTGACAAATTTGAAGAATACAAATGTCAGATTTCTTTCGTTCTAGAGAGTGGATGGATCGACATATTGATCTGGGACCTAAACATCCGTAGAAAAGTCTTGACATTTATCTCTAGCCATTGGTCGAAGAGTTGCAACTCTTATGGAGCGAAGGTGTGCGTGTTTATGATTTTTCTGTGAAGCAGAATTTTACAATGTGAGTTGCGTTGATGTGGACGATAAGTGATTTTCTAGATTATGGAATGGTTTCTGGGTGGACAACACATGGTCGACTATCATGTCCATATTGTCAAGAAGAAACACGGTCGTTTTGGTTACCACATGGAAGAAATCATAGTTGGTACGATTGCCACCGTATATTTTTATCTCATGATCATCCTTATCGGTGTAATAATAAAGCTTTCAGGACAGGCAAAACATTTCAAGGTAACCCTCCAGAATGGTTAACGGGTTATGTAGTTTTGACTGAAAGGATAGGCACCATTGATGAATTAGAGAAAAAACCGATTGTGGAGGAAAAGGACATGACAAACCAAGTCGAAATATTGGAGGATATGGTGAGTACCATAATTTGCACAAGAAGAGTATATTTTGGGACTTGCCTTACTGGGAAAATCTCCTTCTTAGACATAATCTCGACTTCATGCACATCGAGAAAAACTTTTTCGACAATCTTATTCACACCGTTCTGAATACGAAGGGGAAGACGAAGGAAAATTTAAAATCAAGATTGGATCTTCCGGCAATATGCATAAGACCATATTTACAGGTGCAAGCCGATGGAACAATTCATGTTCCAAGGTTTAGATTAACGAACGAAGCGATGCAAAAGTTTCTCTCACGGTTGAGAAATGACATCAGGTTTCCGGATGGATACGCTTCTAATTTCGCTCGATGTGTAGACGAGAGCTGTGGGAAACTATCATGGTTGAAAAGTCATGATTCCCATGTGATCATGCAACGCTTACTTCCAATTGCGATGTTAGAGATTTTGGATGGCAATGTGCACAAGTCAATTTCAAGTATGTGAACTTTGTTTTTATTAGTACATTGTTCATGATAACATTACAATTTTTCTAATTATAAGGTTGTTAATCAATTGTAGAGATTGCGGTGTTTTTTCGAGATTTGTCTTCCAAAATGTTGCGAGTTGAGGATGTGGGCGTTTTGAAGGATAACATTGCTATAAAATTATGCAATTTGGAGAAGATTTTTCCAACTTCGTTCTTTGATGTCATGGAACATTTACCAGTGCACCTCCTAGATGAAGCTGCCTTAGGTGGTCCGGTTCAATACAGATGGATGTATCCATTTTAACGATATATGTATCACCTAAAGAAGAAAGTGAATAACAAGGCACGCATTAGAGGTTCCATTGTTGCGCAATGTGTCCAAGAAGAGATTTCGTATGCAGCATGCATATTGAAGACACAATCAATGATGGTCCTGGAGAATTTCGAGTTACATATGATGATTACACAAGTGTCCCAAGCATATTTCATCATATCGAACATGTGAGCGGAAAACGGATAGACATGTGGCTAAACGATCAAGATTACAACATCATCCAAACATTCATGTTGCTTAATTGTGAAGAATTTGCGCCATACGAAAAGTACGTAAGTATACATAGTAAATTTTGTTTACTTTAACCGCTTAAATTCTAAGATGTTAAGTATTGCGAATTCGTTACATGATGTTTGAGGAAGCAACGAGGTTGAGTATACCAGATATTACAGATGATGCCTTGGTTAAGGCTAAAGAAGCCCATTATGAAAAATGGTGTAGTACTATATACTATAATGATGCCTCTATCAAGTTGTTGGTAATATTAATGTGTATTTTTGCAGATTAATGAATCGAGTCAGACTTATGAATTTTCGTTGTGGATGTTGGATTTTATACAAGGTCTAAGAAACAATTACTCATCATGGCCTATGTATTTCACTTGTGGATACCATTTCCACAACCACAAACACGACAAGATAAAAGAACTCAAAACTTTGGTATTGTAGTACGAGGTACAACATCAACTATTTATTATGGTCTTATAGAAGAGATAATGAAGATCGAGTATCGCGGTGGAGTTGGTCTTAAAGCAATAATCTTCAAATGCACTTGGTTTAACAACCCAGAAAGCATCGGATCGTGTAGACACCAGTTCGGTTTAGTTGATGTAGCTCCGCGTAGACGATACGAGAAGTATGACCATTTCGTTTTAACTGGTCAATGTGATCAAGTGTGTTTCATTCGGTATCCCCGGGTATTTGGCTCGGCGACAAATGATTGGCGCGCGTGTGCTAAAGTGATGATGAGGGGTAACCGCGAGATTGACAAAATTGCTTTGACAGCCCTACAAGATGATACATTCGACAACATCCTTGTGCCTAGTTCGATGATTCCAGTAACAAGGCATGTTGTTGATGAAATTTTTTCTGAATATGATGATTTGGATGATGTGGAGCCTTAGGATTACGAAAATATCGAAGACGATGCTTCGGGACAATCCTTAGGGGATTCGTACTAGGATTCAAATCAGATGAAGATTAATCAACTTTTTGTTTTAATAATGTACTAGGTTTGTACCCGGGTGTCCCACCCGGGAGTAATATTTATTAAAAAATAAATCTTATTTATTATAAAATTTTGATAACTAATTTCTAATTTATTATAAAAAATAAAATCTTATTTATTTAAGTATAATATAAATAGATAATTTAGTTATTGTATTGAAGATATGATATGAGTTATTTTAAATCCGATAATTTAGGAATCATATATGTATATTTTGATATTACGAATATAACTTTTTATATCTTACAAATTATGTATGATATTTTCCGACCCGTCGCAAAGTTACACATATATTTTCTATAGAAAAATAATTTGATTTTATCTCATAACAATTTTTATTTTTGTATCAAATTTGATTTGTGATCTTTATTGACCGCTACGTAAATTAAAATATGTGGAGATAATCTTTAATCAAATTAGATACTAAAATCTAAAAATCATGGCTACATTTAAATCTAAAATTAGACCCGCAAGTAACATTTATTTTACTTTTTTAAAAGTAATATATGCATTTAAACTCTTATTAACTTAAAAACTTTTAAAAGAACTTTAAATATATTTTTAATATTCTATGATTTTCATAAAGTTGAATTATTCATAATATTTTAATTTTTCATAATGTTACTTATTAAATAGGAATATTTTTTTATATTCATTTTTTATTTTTTTATATTTTTTACCTTTAATCCTATTAAATAGGAATAGTTTTTGATATTTATTTGTATTTTATTTATTAATTTCGTTTTTAGTTTTATAATTATTTTTGATACTTATTTTTTAAGTTCCTATTTAATAGGAACTAGATGAGGACCCGCACATACGTGCGGTTTTATATTTGTTATAACTTTAATGTAATAAGATATGATTTTCAAATCATATATATAATTATTAGGTAAAAATATATAAAAATGTATACATCAATTTAATTAGATTTTATGTTTGTGGTCTATTGTTTCGTAGAATACATAAAATTTCTACATCGACATAGATTATATGTTTGTAATCTCTTGGATTATATGATTATATCTCGTAAACTATGTTTGATATTTTCCGACCCGTCGCAAACATTACATCTATATACTATACATAAACTAATCTTGATTTAGTCTAATAATAATTATTATTCGTAATTTCAAATTCTATTTTTAATTTTTAATGACCCGTTATAGAAAAATATATGTGTAGATCATTATTTTGTATTCAAATTGGATGTTAAAAACTTAAACAATGTTTTCTTTCCTTTTTTTAATATTCTTATTCAAATATTTTTATTTGTTTTTTGTTTCCTATTTTGGTGTTGAAACTTAAATTTTTCTCTTTCTTTTGTTTTTAAATATAACCATAGGTTATATAGAGTGGCAACATTGTAAATACAATTTTTTTTTGTCTTTTTTGTAAAAATGCTTTCCTTTTAATAGTATAGATAACTTTTGTTTTATTTTTTTTTAATTTAAATTACCTTATACTAAAATTTATACAATGGCATTTACATGTAAATAAAAAGAATTTGAAGGCTTTCTCAAATTTTGTCCTTCCCATTTAATAAGATAGATTATATTTCTAAACATGTTGTAGTAGATTTGAAACTTATTTATATTTTAATTTGGAACTGGTTGTACATGTTGTTGGGGATAAATTTAATCATCCCGGTTAAGGTTTAACTGACGGCATATCGGACCGTAACCGACGGCATATCGGACCGGAACATGCGGCAGATCGGACCGACTGAACCAGAACCGGCGGCAATATCAGAACCAGCCTCCTTTAGTTGATATTGGGCTTTATTGGGCTTAATAATCGACATAAGAGAAAAAAAGAAAATATATATTGCTAGATTCTCCTAAATATTCATGAAGGAGAGAATCTAGGAAAATATCTAAAAATAAGGAAAAATGTCAAATCTTATTCATAAAAGGAAAAGAAGTTCATTGACCTAAAGAAATCTATATAAAGAAGACAAGCTAGAAGACCTAGATTCATTCACTTTTCGATAAAAACACTTACTTTTAGAGAGAATATTCGATCATAAGTTTTTAGATTGTTCTAAGTCTAGATCTTATATCATATTCCTCTCATCTTGTAAACCTTCATCAATCAATAAAACATCCAATTCAAACCGATTCTAATTGTCTCTTAACCGTTATTGAATTTCGTAGCTCTTCTAACGGATCGCTAACTTTTGCCCAAACACATGTTATATGTTTTTTTCTCAAACTTGTATGTGTATTCGTCCTGATACACTTGAAAAATATAACATTGCCACGACAGGTCACAGATTTAGTCGTGGCTTGACCAAGAATGCGACTCTATGTAACAAGACGGTATATCAGTCAGATTCAGACAAAAGGAGTCAAGTATTTCGTCGTGGCTATGGCGTCATAATTAGCCACCACAGTTCACGGATTTAGTAGTGGCTAGAACAAAAATACGACTCTATGTTACAAGACGTTATTTTGGTCAAATTTAGACAAAAGGAGTCACAGATTGTCACGAATTTTGTCGTGGGTATGCCGTCAGAATTAGTCACGATTTGCCACAGTTAATTTCGTGGCTAACTTGAAGTTTTGAATTTTCATTAATTTCTCAAAACACATATTCACATATAAAGAAACCATAAAAAAATAATATATCACAAAATATAACTCAAATTATGCATTTCATGATATCATGATCACTTGTAAGTATGTTATTCATTAACTCGTATAAACTATAACTAAGTATTTTGGTTTATATAAATATTGTTTTCAAAACTTTTTGGATAAAATCAATTTACTCACTGTTTTGTTGTTAAACATTCATATAAACCATGTATAAATTAGGGATTACCACGTAAAATCTAAACCCTAGACAAATTAACAATTAACCATAACACATAGACAAATCCGTGGCGAGGCCGTGGCTATATATCTTTACAACCACAGATATGTCACGTATAAAACAGTGGCTACGAAACTCTAAATTCTAATATGATTAGCCACGGTTAATTCGTGGTTGATTCGTAGTTATGTTTTAATATAGCCACGATTCAGTCACAATTATATTCGTGGCAAATGTTAACTCTAAAGTAAATAGATTTTTCGGAAAATCTTACAAGGACCAGTCACAGATTTTTCGTGGCTTTGTCGTGGCTATATCTAACTATAGCAACATGAGTGCTTATAATTGTCTCAATGATCTTTTTACAAGTTTAATAAACTTATGAAACATCAACAACGCATAATCTAGGACTTTAAACCAAGTTTCATGCAACATGAGTACTTATAAGTGACTCAATGATCTTTCTACAAGTTTCACGTACTTATGAAACATCTAACAACGCGAATTCTAGGACTCTAAACAAAGTTTCATGCAACATGAGTGCTTATAATTGCCTCAATGATCTTTTTACAAGTTTAAAAACTTCTAAAACATCTAACAACACATAGTCTAGGACTCTAAACCAAGTTTCATGCAACATGAGTCCTTATAAGTGCATCAATGATCTTTGTACAACTTTCACAAACTTATGAAACATCTAACAACGCATATTCTAGGACTTTGAACCAAGTTTGATGCAACATGAGTGCTTATAAGTGCCTCAATCACTACAAGAAACTGGGCTTTTAGCAACGAAATTTAGCAAGGAAATAGCGACGAATAAATATAGCAACGAAATAGCAACGAATTGGCGACGAAATAGCAACGGAGAATATTGTCGTCGCTAAATCGTCGCTATTTAGCGAGGTATGTTTTCGTCGCAAAATTGGCGACGATTTAGCGACGACTTTGGCGACGAATGAGTTCCGCGTCGCTAAATCATCGCTAATTAGCGACGATTTAGCAACGAATATATATCCTTGCTAATTAGCGATGAATTAGCGAGGAGGGTCGCTAAGTAGGTAAGCACGTTTTCAAAAACGTTGCTAAATCGTTGCTAATTTTATTTTCTTGCTAATTCGTTGCTAATTTTCCTTGCTAAATGGTTGCAAAATTTTTAGAATGGGACTATATAAACCCATCTACACTCTTCAAAAAATCACACCACAACACAATACAAAAACATTCACTCTATAAAAATATAAACACTCTAAAAATTTCAATATGTCTCAAGGTAATAACAATATATACGAGTTACGGTCTTGGATGTATCGACATAAAGATCGATCTGGGGTAGTTACAAACGAATTTACGGAGGGACTTCAAGCATTCATGCAGCAGGCCGGAAACATGCAGAATACGCAAGATACCGGTAAAATGTATTGTCCATGTAAGAAGTGCGTTAACACTAAATACGTGTTTGTTGAAACCGTATGGAAACATCTTTTTAATAGAGGTTTTATGTCGCAGTATTTTGTTTGGTTTCAACATGGGGAAGGGTATAACTCTAATAATACTGAAGTTGGAGATAATAGTTATACGTTTCCTGTTAGTGATCAGGTTAGTAACGAACCTGCTAATTTACCGCATCATTTTGATAGTAACTATGATCATGATCAGGCCGGTGGTTATGTGCATGTAGATGATAATAGATATCATGAAATGTTTGCTGATGCATTTCATGATACGAGGGAGTATTTATCCGAAAATGTAGTTGAGGAACCTAACCTAGATGCTAAACGATTTTATGATATGTTAGACGCTGCGAATAAACCAATTTACGAGGGATGTAAAGTTGGATTGTCAAAACTATCATTAGCATTTAGGATGATGAATATAAAATCTGATAATAATTTGAGTGAGTTTTGTATGGACTCATGGGCGGAGTTACCGAAAGAATATCTCGCCTCGAGGGTAATGTAGCTGCTGAGTCGTATTACGAAATACAAAAGTTGGTTTTTAGTCTTGGATTGCCTTATGAAATGATTGATATTTGTGTTAACAATTGTATGATTTATTGGAAAGATGATGATGAGCTGCTTGAATGTCGTTTTTGTCGTCAACCGAGATATAAGGTCCAAGGGAAGGGGAGTAAAGTCCCGTATCAACGGATGTGGTACTTACCCATCACGTACGTACTCAAAAGATTTTATCAATCGAGAGGACATATGATTCGATGAGATGGCATGCAGAACACTCGGTTGAAGATGGGGAAGTCACTCATCCGTCGATGCAAAGGCTTGGAAGCACTTCAACACGGTATACTCGATTTCGCGAGAGAGGTTCGCAATGTATACCTTGGTTTATGCACCGACGGATTTAGTCCATTCGGTATGTCGGTAGACGGTACTCTTTGTGGCCGCTTATACTAACTCCGTATAATCTACCTCCCAATATGTGCATGCAAAGAGAATTTCTTTTTTTAAGCATTTTAGTACCAGGTCCGAAGCACCCAAAGAGAGCTCTTGATGTTTTTCTGCAACCTTTGATACATGAGTTAAAAGAGCTATGGTCCATTGGGGTTCGTACGTATGATATCTCATGCAAGAGAAATTTTACGATGAGTGCAGTGCTCATGTGGACTATTAGTGACTTTCATGCTTATGGCATGTTAGCAGGTTGGACAATGCATGGACGATTGTCTTGTCCATATTGCCGTCATCGGACTGATGCGTTTCAACTCCCACATTGAAGGAAAACAAGTTGGTTTGATTGTCACCGACGTTTCCTTCCAATCAATCATCCATACCGAAAGAACAGAAGGTTATTTAAGAAGAATCGGGTCGTTAAACATTCACCCCTACTTTATCCGACGGGGGCAGGGTTATTGGAGGAGTTGGATAATTATGGGGCGCAAAAAACATGTAGACGGGGTGGTAATTGGCATGTTTCTAATTTACCCGATGGATACGGAAAAAGCCATAACCGGCACAAGAAAAGCATTTTTTGGGAACTCCCGTACTAGAAAAATCACTTGTTGAGACATAACCTCGACGTTATGCACATTGAAAAAAACTTTTTTGATAATATTATAAACACATTGTTGAATGTACAGGGGAGAACTAAAGACAATTTGAAGACAAGACTAGATTTGCCCGAAATATGTTTTAGAAGTGAGTTGCATATCACGAACGATGGTAAGGCTCCGGTCCCAATCTACAGATTGAAACCTGAAGCAAAAAATGCGTTATTCAAATGGGTCACTTCAGATGTCAAGTTTCCCGACGGATATGTTTCCAAGTTATCTGCATGTGTTGAGAATGGTCAAAAGTTTTGAGGTATGAAAAGTCACGACTGTCATGTGTTTATGCAACGAGTTTTACTTTTTGCTTTCGATGAGCTTTTACCTGAACCCGCACACACAGCAATAGCAGGTATCATTGAACCCTAAAATGTTTATATTTTAATTTTGATTAAGTATATATATAATTTAATTAATATAATGTTTAAAATTTTCCAGAGATCGGTGCATTTTTCTGAGATCTATGCATCCGTACGTTTACAGAAGAGGACATTGAACAGTTACGTGACAGTATCCCGATTGTGTTGTGCAACTTGGAGAAGATTTCCCCTCCATCCTTTTTCGATGTTATGGAACACCTTCCAATACATCTTCCTCACGAGGCAGAATTAGGAGGGCCTGTGCAGTTTCGGTGGATGTATCATTTCGAACGATTTATGGGACATTTGAAAGGAAAGGCGAAAAACCTTGCAAGGGTTGAAGGATCTATTGTTGCTGGATCTTTAACTCAAGAGACGTCTCATTTCGCCTCATATTATTTCGGTTCCAATGTAAAAACACGTAGAACAACAACACGACGCTACGATGATGGAGGTGTTGGCGCAGTGTATGGAATGGAAGGGGTACCTGATATATTTTCACCAATCGGAAGAGCTGCCGGAAAAATAAAAGAAGTTTGGTGAGAAAGTGATCAACATCGGCAAAGCGCACATACTTACATCCTCCTTAATTGTGAATATGCCCGACCTTTTGAAAGGTATATGCATGCAACTATTCATTCGCAAACCCATCATGCATAAACAAAATAAATATTTAATTTTGATTCAGTTTCCTGCGCTGTTTTAGAATGTTTGAGGAGCAAGTGGATGAGGTTTATCCAGGACTTTCAAAAGACGAAGTAACCGCTCTTAAAGAACGAGATTTTCCAGCTTGGTTGAAAACGCAGATCACATATGGTGACACAACGTATCCAGTGTGGTTTCGCGAGTTAATACAAGGACCGCTCGGAAAGATCACAACTTCTCCTATGTATTTCACTCGTGGTTACGTGTTCCACACCTTAAGTCATGGTCAACGTCGAGCAACCGCGAATTATGGGGTAACTGTGTCGGGTGATTCAGTTTTTTATGGTCTTCTAACGGATATTATTGAAGTGCAGTATCCGGGATTAGTCAATTTACGAACAACCCTCTTCAAATGTGATTGGTTTGATCCAACACTCGGTCGTGGTGTTCGGTACAACAAATTTGGTGTGATCGACGTCAACCAGTCACGACGATATCGGAAGTTTGAACCTTTTATCCTTGGATCGCAAGCTGAACAAGTTACTTTCATTCCTTATCCTCGGGTTAAGACTAGCGGTATAACATGGAGTGCAGTAGTCCGAATCGTTCCAAGAGGTTTAATTATGGGTAACGATGAAGTTCCTACGCAACAAGATGTCATTGGTGGGACAATCATTCCAACAAATCAATCGACGGAAGATGTATTCCTTGTCGACCCCGATAATCAAGTTGTTGAAGATATTGTGGATGATGAAGACGACGGAGGTGCAGATGAATTCGATGAAAGTAGCGGAGTCGAATCTGTTGATTCCGATAATAATGAATAATTTTCTTTGTGTTTTTGTAATATAATTGTGTACATGTGTTAGTTGTAATATTTGTGTGTGTTTTTGTAATCTTTGTGTGTTTTTGTAATAATTGTGTGTGTTTTTGTAATTATTTTTTTTTTAAATAATATTTAATTTAGCAACGAAATAGCCAGGATTTGTAATTGCCGTTGCTAAATCGTCGCTAATTAGCGAGGATTTAGCAACGCTAACCTACTTTCGTTGCCAATTCGTCGCTAATATAGCGACGAATTTGCAACGAGTTATAAAAAAAATCTTATTTTCGATGGATTACAGATTTAGGGGTTCAAGATCGTTGCTAAATCGTCGCTAAAATTAATGACATATCGTTTCCAAATCGTCGCCATTTCGTTGCTAACCAATATTCCTTGCCAATTCGTTGTTAAGTCGTTGCAAGCCTTCAAACTTTAAACCCCTAAAACACCACTTAATATCGATTTATACGAGTTTTGCTTAACTAAAAAAGTGTACAAAACTAGTAATATATTTGTATAAAACAATAAAAATTATAGATTACAAAATTATACTTAACACATTTAAGCTAAGTAAACCATAACTTATAAGAGTTTATACTATAAAGTTCATAATAAACTAGTTTACAAGTTTTTTGTCATATATTGAGTTTGTGACTTCATATGATCAATGTTATAAACTCGTTTTGGCGAAAAAGTGGTAAAAAAACGATACAAACCGAATTTAGGGTTCCAAACCCTAAAATAAGGGTTTAGCATTAGCGACGATTTAGCGACGAATCGTTGCTATTTTGTCGCTATTGACATTTAGCGACGAATCGTTGCTATTTCGTTGCTAAATTTAAACCTCCTTACATTCTCGTACTTGGAAATACGATGAATGTCGTTTCGTGTCAGGTTAACATATAGCTACGAATTAGCGACGATTTGGCAACGATTCGTTGCTAAATCGTCGCTAAATATATATAGCGACGAAATAGCAACGAATTCTGACATGCATGTACTTATTAAATACGAGGTAAGTCGCTTCGTATCACGTTACCATATAGCGACGAATTAGCAACGATTCGTTGCTAAATCGTCGCTATATTGTATCGTCGCTAAATCGTCGCCTTTATTTCGTTTGCCGCGGGTGGGAAACCAAAAGGTTTGAACCAAAAGAGGCGACGACACAAAATCCTATATATACCCGACGAGTTTTCCATTTTTTTCACAAAATTTCAATCTCTCTCTCTCTAAAAAATCTAATCTCTCTAAAAAAAACCCAACTCCACAAATCAACTCCAAAAACATGTCTGAAAATAACCAACCCCCTCATTATTATAATTTCATAAGGAACCTATCCGGTTCCACCTCTAATTCAAACCCATCCCAACAAAACCCACCCCAACAAAACCCACCCCAACAAGACCCACCTCAACAAAACCCAAGACAAGAGCCTATTCCCGATGCTCCAGCCGATCCCCCCGTCGATTTACCACCACCTCAACATCTTGGACCGCACATGCAGCGGATCCTCGACTTTTTTCGGCAGGAGAGCCACCAGTACCTACCGTTGCTCCATTCCGGACGGCCAGATAGGACATTTTGGTAATTAATTAATTGATTTTTATAATTAATTGATTTTTATATTATTTAATTAATTGATTTATTTTAATTAATTTATTTTTATATTATTTAATTAATTGATTTTCGAATATAATAATTGCTAACGATAAATTTATTTTTCGTAGGTTTTGCGATAACAAGGTTAGTAGGAGTGTCTCGGATGTGATGAAGACGTATTTCGTGGAGTCGCACGTCAACTGGTCGCAGACGCCTCCTTATATCAAGGACATCTGGTTCGAATCTTTTGCGGTAAGTAAAATTTTTAATTATTTAAATTTTAAAAATTAAACATTATAAAAAATTAATATAAATATTTATTGTAATAAAATAACATATATATTATATAAAATGTAATAATTATTACAAAATTTATTTTTTTATTATTTAAAATTTATTTTAATATTTTAAAAAACTCAAATAGCAAAAAAGGCATTGGCGGGAGGAAGACATGTTTAAAGTCCGCAAGGGTTTCGAGGAGAAAGCCATGCATCGCCTCACTGGGATTATCAACAAATGGAAGATTAAGTGGTTGAAGAAGGGAGACGAGGCGAAACCCATAGCAATGGATGAGGCGGTGTGGAAGGGCCTTTGCGACTATTGGACGAACCCGCATTCTGTTCAAGTTGCGGGTAGCTGCTCCAAGTCCCGACTCACACCGATCGACGAGATCGGTCCATATGTCCACACCTCAGGACCGACTTCTTACGCCGTCCTTCTTACGCCGGACGGCGTATACAGATGATATTAATTAATATATATTTAAAATTTAATTACTTTTTCAAATAATATAAAATTTAAAAATATATAATATAATTATAATTTTCAATAGCGCGAGGAGATGGGCGAGCTTCCGCCCATTGTGGAAATTTTGAAGAAGGTCCAGAAGAGGAAGGACGGGACCTATGTGAGTTCACGATATGAAAATATCGTGAACGCATATGAGGCTAGAGTCGCCGAGCGGGTTAGTCAGGGTTCGACGTCGACCGATGGTAGTTCGGTCAACTCCTCGGGACAGCTGTCGGTCACCGAGTGCGACCAGATCTACTATGAGGTAATAATTTAAAATAATTTAATTTAATTCAAAATAATATTTATTATAATATCAAACGATTTTAAATTGTCTATATAGGTGGCCCCGAAGACGAAAAAGAACCGCACTTTTGGAGTCGGTTCGATTGAGACGGTTCCCGCTGCTTCTTCTTCGCAGCCTCGTCCCACTGCCCAAGATCACGTCGAAGAAAATGTTCGGTTGAGGGAGCAGCTCGCGGCACAAGAAATCCGCTATCAGAACATCACAGACTTCTTCTCCATCATCGCGATGGAAAGTCCAAACCTCGCGAGGTTGATGCAGCAGCGGGGAGTCCAACCAACTCAGCCACCAGTGATCCCTCCAGATGTAGCGGCAGCTCAAGACCTTGGACATGATATCGGGATTGATGATCACGTCGTCGATCCCGATGATCCCGCTGATCCCGCTGATTAGTTTTAATTTATTGTATTTTTAAAATATTTTGTATTTTTTTAATATTTTTATAATTGTTTTTTTTTTTAAATTTGGTTTTTAAATTTGTTTTTTTTTAATTTTTTTTTTTAAATCGTTGCTAATTCGTCGCTAAATTAGCAACAAATTAGCAAGGACGTGTCAAGCCATCCTTGCTAATTCGTTGCTAATTTAGCGACGAATTAGCAACGACTTTTTAACACATCGTTGCTAATTCGTCCCTAAATTAGCGACGAATTAGCAACGATTTGTTTTCGCAAAATCTTTAAATTGGAAATTTATTTTTTATATATCGTCGCTAATTCGTCGCTAATATTTTACGACCAACGTCGCTAATTCGTCGCTAATTTAGCGACGAATTAGCGACGAAATATCATTAGCGACGATTATACGGCGTCGCTACATTGGCGACGAAATAGCGACGATTGCAAAATGGCGACGATTTAGCGACGAATTTTGAATAGCGACGAGCGTATAGCGACGAAAATATTCTCGTCGCTAAATCGTCGCTATTGGCCAATAGCGACGATTTAGCGACGAAATATGGCGTTGCTATTTGCCGTTTTTCTTGTAGTGAATGATCTTTGTACAAGTTTCAAAAACATTATGAAACATCTAACAACGTGTTTTTAGGACTCTAAAGCAAGTTTCATGCAACATGAGTGTTTATAAGTGCCTCAATGATATGTGTACAAGTTTCACCAACTTATGAAACATCAACAACACATATTCTAGGACACTCTAAACCAAGTTTCATGCAAGATGAATGCTTATAAGTGACTCAATGATATTTCTACAAGTTTTACCAACTTATGAAACATCAACAACGCATATTATAGGACTCTAAACCAAGTTTCATGCAACATGAGTACTTATAAGTGACTCAATGATCTTTCTACAAGTTTCACGAACTTATGAAACATCTAACAACGCGTATTCTAGGACTCTAAACCAAGTTTCATGCAACATGAGTGCTTATAATTGCCTCAATGATCTTTTTACAAGTTTAAAAACTTCTAAAACATCTAACAACACATAGTCTAGGACACTAAACAAAGTTTCATGCAACATGAGTGCTTATAAGTGCCTCAATGTCTTTGTACAAGTGTCAAGAACTTAGGAAACATCTAACAACTTGTTTCTACGAATCTAAACAAAGTTTCATGCAACGTGAGTGCTTATAAGTGCCTCAGTGATCTATGTACAAGTTTCACAAACTTATGAAACATCTAACAACGCATATTCTAGGACTATAAAACAAGTTTCATTCAACATGAGTGCTATAAGTGCCTCAACGATCTACGCACAAGTTTAAAGAACTTATGAAACATCTAACAACGTGTTTTTAGGACTCTAAATTAAGTTTTATGCAACATGAGTGCTTATAAGTGTCTCAATGATAATTTTACAAGCTTCACGAACTTATGAAACATCTAACAACGCAAATTCTCGGACTCTAAACCAAGTTTTATGCAATATGAGTGTTTATAAGTGTCTCAATGATCTTTGTACAAGTTTCACGAACTTATGAAACATCTAACAACACATATTCTAGGATTCTAAACCAAGTTTGACGAAACATGGGTGGTTATAAGTGCCTCAATGATCTTCGTACAAGTTTCAAGAACTTATGAAGCATCTAACAACGTGTTTCCGGGACTCTGAACAAGTTTTTATGCAACATGAGTGCTTATAAGTGCTTCAATAATCTTTTTACAAGTTTGGCGAACTTATGAAACATGTAACAACGCATATTCTAGGAATTTAAACCAAGTGTCATGCCACATGAGTGCTTGTAAGTCCCTCAATGATCTTCGTAAAAGTTTCCCCAACTTATGAAACATTTAACAATGCATATTCTAGGACTTTAAACCAAGTTTCATGCAACATGAGTGCTTATAAGTGCCTCAATGATCTTTGTACAAGTTTCAAGAACTTATGAACATATAACAACGCAATTCTAGGACGCTAAACAAAGTTTCATAATAAAAAGTGCTTATAAGTGCCTCAATGATCTTTGCAGAAGTTTCAAAAAATATATGAAACATCTAACAAATCATATTCTAGGACTCTAAAATAAGTTTCATGCAACATGGGTGCTTATATGTGTCTCACTGATCTTTGTACAAGTTTCACGAACTTATGAAACATCTAACAACGCTTATTCTAGGACTCTAAACCAAGTTTCATGCAACATGAGTGCTTATAAGTGCCTATATGATCTTTCTACAAGTTTCACGAACTTACGAAACATCTAAAAACGCATAATCTAGGATTCTAAACCAAGTTTCATGCATCATGAGTGCTTATCAGTGCCTCAATGATCTTTGCAAAAGTTTCACGAACTTATGAATCATTTAACAACGCATATTATAGGACTTTAAACCAAGTTTCATGCAACATGAGTGCTTATAAGTGGCTAAATGATATTTGCACAAGTTTCATGAACTTATAAAACATCTAACAACGCATATTCTAGGACCCTAAACTAATTTTCATGCAACATGAGTGCTTATAAGTGCATCAATGATCTTTGTACAAGTTTCACCAATTTATGAACCATCTAACAACGCATATTATAGGCCTCTAAACCAAGTTTCATGAAACATGATTGCTTATAAGTGCCTCAATGATCTTTTTACAAGTTTCACGAACTTATGAAACATCTAACAACGCAAATTCTAGGACTCTAAACCAAGTTTCATGCTACTTGAATGCTTATATGTGCCTCAATGATCTTTGTACAAGTTTCACGAATTTTTGAACCATCTAACAACGCATATTATAGGACTCTAAACTCAGTTTCATGCAACATGGGTGCTTATAAGTGCCTCAATGATCTTCGTGCAAGTTTCACGAACTTATGAAACATCTAAAAACGTGTTTCTAGGACTCTAAAGCAAGTTTTATGCAACATGAGTGCATATAAGTGACTCAATGAACTTTGCACGAGTTTCAAAAACTTATGAAACATCTAACAACACATATTCTAGGACTCTAAACTAAGTTTGATGCAACATGAGTGCTTACAAGTGTATCAATGATATTTATACAAGTTTCACGAACTTATGAAACATCCAACAACACATATTCTAGGACTCTAAACCAAGTTTCATTCAACATGAGTGCTTATAAGTTACTCAATGATCTTTTCACAAGTTTCACGAACTTATGAAACATTTAACAATGCATATTCTAGCACTCTTAAACTAAGTTTCATGCAATTTGAGTGCCTCAATGATCTTTGTACAAGTTTCACGGACTTATTAAAAATCTAACAACACATATTCTAGGACTCTAAACAAAGTTTCATGCAAATTGTGTGCTTATAAGTGCCTCAATGATCTTCATACAAGTTTCAAGAACTTACGAAACATCTAACAATGTGCTTCTAGGATTCTAAACCAAGTTTCATGCAACATGAGTTCTTATAAGTGCCTAATTTGATCTTTTTACAAGTTTCATGGACTTATGAAGCATCTAACAATTCATATTCTAGGAATCTAAACCAAGTTTCATGCAACATGAGTGCTTCAAATTGCCTCAATGATTTCGTACAAGTTTCAAGAACTTAAGAAACGTCTAACAATGTTATTGTAGGACTCAAAACCAAGTTTTATATAACATGAGTGCTTATAATTTCTTCCATGAACTTTGTACAAGTTTCTCGAACTTATGAAATATCTAAAAATTCATATCGTAGGAATCCCAACCAAGATTCATGCAACACGAGTGCTTATAATTGACTCAATTATATTTGTACAAGTTTCAAAAACTTATGAAACGCCTAACAACGCATATTCTAAGACTCAAAACCAAGTTTCATGCAACATGAGTGCTTATAAGTGCCTCAATGATCTTCGTACAAGTTTCAAGAAATTATGAAACATCTAAAAACGTTTTCTAGGACTCTAGACCAAGTTTCATGCAACATGTGTGCTTATAAGTGCCTCAATGATCTTTCTACAAGTTTCACGAATTTATGAAACATCTATGAACGCATATTCTAGGACTCTAAACCACGTTTCATGCAACATGATTGCTTATAAGTGCTATAATGATCTTTTTACAATTTTAGCGAACTTATGAAACATCTAAGAACACATATTCTAGGACTCTAAACCAAGTTTCATGAAAGATGAGTGCTTATAAATGCCTCAATGATCTTCGTACAAGTTTCAAGAACTTACGAAACATCTAACAACGTGTTTCTACAACTCTAAACCAAGTTTTGTGCAACATGAGTTCTTATAAGTGCCTCAATGATCTTTGTACAAGTTTCACAAAATTATGAAACATCTAACAACGCATATTCTAGTACTCTAAACCAAGTTTACACCAACACGAGTGCTATAAGTGCCTCAATAATCTTTTTACAAGTTTCAAGAACTTATGAAACATCTAACAACGTGTTTCTACGACTCTAAACCATGTTTTATGCAACATGAGTGCTTATAAGTGTGTCATTGAGCTTTGTACAAGTTTCAAGAACTTATGAAACATCTAACAACGCATATTCTAGGACTCTAAACCAAGTTTCATGCAACCTGAGTGCTATAAGTACCTCAATGATTTTCTTATAAGTTTCAAGAACTTAAGAAACATCTAACAACGTGTTTCTAGAATTCTAAACCAAGTTTCATGCAACATCAGTGCTTATAAGTGTCTCAATGATCTTTGTACAAGTTTCACGAACGTATGAAACATCTAACAACGCATATTCTAGGACTCTAAACAATGTTTCATGTAACATGAGTGCTTATAAGTTCCTCAATGGTCTTTGGACGAGTTTAAAGAACTTATGAAACATCTAACAACGTGTTTATGGGAATATAAACCAAGTTTCATGCAACATGAGTGCTTATAAGTGCCTCAATGCTCTTTCTACAAAGTTTCACGAACTTTTGAAACATCTAACAATGCATATTCTAGGACTCTAAACAGAGTTTAATGCAACATGAGTGCTTATAAGTGCCTCAATGATCTTGATACAAGTTTCACGAACTTATGAAACATCTAACAACGCATAATAAAGGACTCTAAAACAAGTTTCATGCAACATGAGTTCTTATAAGTGTCTCAATGATGGTTGTATAATTTCACAAACTTATGAAACATCTAACAACGCATATTGTAGGACTCTAAATAATGTTTCATGTAACATGAGTGCTTATAAGTTCCTCAATGATCTTCGGAAGAGTTTAAAGAACTTATGAAACATCTAACAACGTGTTTATGGGAATATAAACCAAGTTTCATGCAACATGAGTGCTTATAAGTGCCTCAATGCTCTTTCTACAAAGTTTCACGAACTTTTCAAACATCTAACAATGCATATTCTAGGACTCTAAACAGAGTTTAATGCAACATGAGTGCTTATAAGTGTCTCAATGATCTTGATACAAGTTTCACGAACTTATGAAACATCTAACAACGCATATTTTAGGACTGTAAACCAAGTTTCATGCAACATGAGTGATTATAACTGCCTTAATGATCTTCGTACAAGTTTTACAAATTACGAAACTTCTAACAACGTGTTTCTTGGACTCTAAACCAAGTTTTATGGAACAATAGTGCTTATAAGTGTCTCAATAATCTTTATACAAGTTTCACGAACTTATGAAACATCTAACACCGCATATTCTAGGACTCCAAACCATGTTTCATGCAACATGAGTGCTTATAAATGTCTCAATGATCTTTCTAGAAGTTTGAGGAACTTATGAAACATCTAACAATGCATAATCTAGGATTCTAAACAAAGTTTCATGAAACATAAGTGCTTATAAGTGCCTCAATGATTTTTTTCCAAGTTTCACAAACTTATGAAACATCTAACAACGAAAATTCTAGGACTCTAAATTAAGTTTCAAGCAACATGAGTGCTCATAAGTGTCTCAATGATCTTTCTACAAGTTTCACGAAATTATGAAACATCTATCAACGCATATTCTAGGACTCTAAACAAAGTTTCATGCAACATGAGTGCTTATAAGTGCCGTAATGATCTTCGTACAAGTTTCAAGAACTTACAAAACATCTATCAATGTGTTTCTAGGACTCTAAACCATGTTTCATGCAACATTAGTGTTTATAAGGGACTCAATGATCTTTGCACAAGTTTAACGAACTTATGAAACATCTAACAACACATATTCTAGGATTCTAAACTAAGATTCATGCAACATGAGTGCTTATAAGTGTCTCAATGATCTTATACAACTTTCACGAACTTATGAAACATCTAAAAACTCATATCTAGGACTCCAAACCAAGTTTTATGCAACATGAGTGCTTACAAGTGTTTCAATGATATTTATACAAGTTTCACGAACTTATGAAACATCCAACAACACATATTAGAGGACTCTAAACCAAGTTTCATTCAACATGAGTGCTTATAAGTGACTCAATGATCTTTTCACAAGTTTCACGAACTTATGAAACATCTAACAATGCATATTCTAGCACTCTAAACTAAGTTTCATGCAATATGAGTGCCTATAAGTGCCTCAATGATCTTTGTACAAGTTTCACGGACTTATGAAAAATCTAACAACGCATATTCTAGGAATCTAAACAAAGTTTCATGCAACATGTGTGCTTATAAGTGCCTCATTAATCTTCTTACAAGTTTCAAGAACTTACGAAACATCTAACAACGTTCTTCTACGATTCTAAACCAAGTTTCATGCAACATGAGTTCTTATAAGTGTATTAATCATCTTCCTACAAGTTTCAAGAACATTATGAAACATTTAACAACATATTTTTAGGACTCTAAAAAAAGTTTCATGCAACATGAGTTCTTATAAGTGCCTAATTTGATCTTTGTACAAGTTTCATGGACTTATGAAACATCTAACATTGCATATTCTAGGAATCTAAACCAAGTTTTATGCAACACGAGTGCCTAAAATTGCCTCAATGATCTTCGTACAAGTTTCAAGAACTTAAGAAACGTCTAACAATGTTATTGTAGGACTCAAAACCAAGTTTTATGCAACATGACTGCTTATAAGTTCCTCCATGATCTTTGTACAAGTTTCCCGAACTTATGAAATATCTAAAAATGCATATCGTAGGAATCCCAACCAAGATTCATGCAACACGAGTGCTTATAAGTGACTCAATTATATTTGTACAAGTTTCACAACCTTATGAAACATCTAACAACGCATATTCTAAGTGCCTCAATGATCTTCGTACACGAAACATCTAAAAAGGGTTTTCTAGGACTCTAAACCAAGTTTCATGCAACATGAGTGCTTATAAGTGCCTCAATGATCTTTCTACAAGTTTCACGAACTGATGAAACATCTAACAACGCATATTCTAGGACTCTAAACCAAGATTCATGGAACATGATTGCTTATAAGTGCTTTAATGATCCTTTTAAAATTTTAACGAACTTATGAAACATCTATCAACACATATTCGAGGACTCTAAACCAAGTTTCATGCAACATGATTGCTTATAAGTGCTTTAATGATCTTTTTACAATTTTAGCGAACTTATGAAACATCTAAGAATGCATATTCTAGGACACTAAACCAAGTTTCATGAAAGATGAGTGCTTATAAATGCCTCAATGATCTTCGTACATGTTTCAAGAACTTACGAAACATGTAACAACATGTTTCTATAACTCTAAACCAAGTTTTGTGCAACATGAGTGCTTATAAGTGCCTCAATGATCTTTGTACAAGTTTCACAAACTTATGAAACATCTAACAACACATATTCTAGTACTTTAAACCAAGTTTACCGCAACACGAGTGCTATAAGTGCCTCAATAATCTTTTTACAAGTTTCAAGAACTTATGAAACATCTAACAACGTGTTTCTAGACTCTAAACAAAGTTTTATGCAACATGAGTGCTTATATGTGTGTCAATGAGCTTTGTACAAGTTTCACGAACTTATGAAACATCTAACAACGCATATTCTAGGACTCTAAACCAAGTTTCATGCAACCTGAGTGTTATAAGTACCGCAATGATCTTCGTATAAGTTTCAAGAACTTAAGAAACATCTAACAGCGTGTTTCTAGAATTCTAAACCAAGTTTCATGCAACAATAGTGCTTATAAGTGTCTCAATGATCATTGTACAAGTTTCACGAACGTATGAAACATCTAACAACGCGTATTCTAGGAATCTGCTTATAAGTGTCTCAATGATCTTTGTACAAGTTTCACGAACGTATGAAACATCTAACCACACAAATTCTAGGACTCTAAACCAAGTTTCATGCAACATGAGTACTTATAAGTGTCTCAATGATATTTTTACAAGTTTAACGAACTTATGATACATCCGACAACACATATTCTAGGACTCTAAACCAAGTTTAATGCAACATGAGTGCTTATAAGTGCCTCAATGATCTTTTCCAAGTTTCACGAACTTATGAAACATCTAACAACGCATATTCTACGAGTCTATACCAAGATTCATGAAACATGAGTGCTCGTAAGTGCCTCAATGATCTTCATACAAGTTTCAAGAACTTACGAAACATCTTACAACGTGTTACTAGGACTCTAAACCAAGTTTCATGCAACATGAGTGCTTATAAGTGTCCCAATGATCTTTTTCCAAGTTTCACGAACTTACGAAACATCTTACAACGCATATTGTAGGATTCTAAACCAAGTTTCATGCAACATGAGTGCTTATAAGTGCCTCAATGATCTTTGTACAAGTTTCACGAACTTATGTAACATGTAACAACGAATAGTCAAGGACTCTAAACCAAGTTTCATGCAATATGAGTGCTTATAAGTTCCTCAATTATCTTTGTACACGTTTCACGAACTTATGAAACATCTAACAACGCATATTCTTGGACTTTAAACCAAGTTTCATGCAACATGAGTGCTTATAAGTGCCTCAATGATCTTTTTACAAGTTTCACGAACTTATGAAACATCTAACAACGCATATTCTAGGACCCTAAGTAAGTTTCATACAACATGGGTGCTTATAAGTGCCTCAATGATCTTTGTACAAGTTTCACGAACATATGAAATCACTAACAACGCATATTCTATGACTCTAAACCAAAGTTCATGCAACATGGGTGCTTATAAGTGCCTCAATGATATTTGTACAAGTTTCAAAAACTTATGAAACATCTAACAACGCATATTCTAGGACTCTAAATAAAGTTTCATGCAACATGAGTGTTTATAAGTTCCTCAATGATCTTCTTACAAGTTTCAAAAACTTACGAAACATCTAACAACGTTGTTCTAGGACTCTTAACCAAGTTTCATGCACCATGAATGCTTATAAGTGCCTCAATAATATTTTTACAATTTTCACGAACATATTAAAAATCTAACAACGCATATTCGAGGACAGTAAAGAAAGTGGCATGCAACATGGGTGCTTATAAATTCCTCAATGATCTTTTTACAAGTTTCTCGAACTTATGAAACATCTAACAACGCATATTGTAGGACTCTAAACTAAGTTCCATGCAATATGAGTGCATGTAAGTGCCGCAATGATCTTTTTACAAGTTTCACAAACTTATGAAACTTCTATCAAAAAATATTCTAGGACTCTAAACCAAGTTTCATGCAACATGAGTGCTATAAGTGCCTCAATGATCTTCATAAAAGTTTCAAGAACTAATGAAACATCTAACAACATGTTTCTAAGACTCTAAACCAAGTTTTATGCAACATAAGTTCTTATAAGTGTCTCAATGATCTTTGTACAAGTTTCACGAACTTTTGAAATATCTAACAACGCATATTCTAGGACTATTAAACCAAGTTTCATGCAACATGAGTGTTTATAAATGACTGAATTATATTTGCACGAGTTTCACGAACTTATGAAACATCTGACAACGTGTTTTTAGGAATCAAAACCAAGTTTCATGCAATATGAGTGCTTATAAGTGACTTAATGATCTTTGTACAAGTTTCGCGAAATTATGAAACATGTAACAACGCATATTTAACAACTCTAAACAAATTTTCATACAGCATGAGTGCTTATAAGTCCCTCAATGATCATTGTACAAGTTTTGTGAACTTATGAAACATGTAACAACGCATATTATCAACTCTAAACCAAATTTCATGCAACATGAGTGTTTATAAATGACTCAATTATCTTTGCACGAGTTTCACGAACTTATGAATCATTTGACAACGTGTTTTTAGGTCTCTAAACAAAGTTTCATACAACATGAATGCTTGTAATGACTCAATGATCTTTGTACAAGTTTCGCAAAACATGAGTGCTTATAAGTGACTCAATGATCTTTGTACAAGTTTTGCAAAATTATAAAACATGTAACAACGCATATTCAACGACTCTAAACCAAGTTTCATGCAACATGAGTGCTTATAAGTGCCTCAATGATCTTTGTATAATTTTAGCGAACTTATGAAACATGTAATAACGCATATTCAAGGACTATAAACCATGTTTCATGCAACATGAGTGCTTAGAAGTGCCTCAATGATCTTTGTACGAGTTTCACGAACTTATGAAATATCTAACAACGTGTTTCTAGGACATTAAACCAAGTTTCATGCAACATGAGTTCTTATATGTGCCTATATGATATTTGTTCAAGTTTCATGAACTTATGAAACATTTAACAACGCATATTCTAGGAATTTAAACAAAATTTCATGCAATTTGAGTGCTTATAAGTGCCTTAATGATCTTCGTACAATTTTCACAAACTATCGAAACTTCTAAGAACGCATAATCTAGGACTCTAAATCAAGTTTCAGGCAACATGGGTGCTTATAAATGCCTCAATGATCTTTTTACAAGTTTTAGGAACATATGAAACATCTAATAAAGCATATTCTAGGACTTTAAACTAAGTTTCATGCAACATAAGTGCTTATAAGTGCATCAACGATCTTTTTCCAAGTTTCACGAACTTATGAAACACCTAACAACGCATATTCTAGGACTCTAAAGAAATTTTCATGCAACATGAGTGCTTATAAGTTCCTAAATGATCTTTGTAATAGTTTCAAGAACTTACGAAACATCTAACAACGTGTTTCTATGACTCTAAACCAAGTTTCATGAAACATGAGTGCTTATAAGTTCCTCAATGATCTTTAAGTTTCGCGAACTTATGAAACATGTAACAACGCATATTCAACGACTCTAAACCAAGTTTCTTTCAACATGAGCGCTTATAAGTGCCTCAATGATATTTGTAAAAGCAATACAAGAAACAACAGATTTCCTACCGTAACAAGCGGTCGGGCTGAGGTGGTCGGAAAACAAAATAGGTTAGAAATTTCTGTCCAAATTTTGGTCGGAAATTTCCGACCGAATTACTACGCAAATGTGGCCGGAAATTTCCGACCGAATTCCTACGCAAATTTTGGTCGGAAGTTTCCGACCAATTTCCGACGCCTCATTTTTGACGACTTTCCGACGACAAACTCCGACGACTTTCCGACCATCTTCGGACATCTAATATACAACCAGTTTCCGACGACAATTTTCCGACGGAATTCCGACGGAATAAATAAATTTTAATTTAAGAAATTTAATGATTTTCGACGGAGTTCTCAGGGAAATAACTTTTGGGAGAATCACAAATCTACACCATTTGAATTACATTTCACAAAACTACACCATTTCCAAAATACTTCACAAAACTACACCTAAATACTCAAAATTAAATCCAAATAAATTCTACCCAAACAATCCTACCCCCTTAATACTATACCCTACACACTAATTAGCGAACCCAAATGATAAAATTTTAATTTTGGTAATTTTTTAAAGGTTAAATCAAGCTTTTAAAATTTTGAAAGGGTGTAAATATGTGAAAATATTAAATTAGGAGTAGTTTTGTGAAGAAGGGGTTGAAAGGGTGTAGATTTGTGAATTCCTCATAACTTTTTTGCATTTATTTTTAAAAGATATTTCCGATGGATTCCCAACGGAATTTTTTTTTTGTATTTTTTTTTAATATTTCCGACGGAAAAAAATATTTTATAAAAAATCGAAAATAAAATTAACCGAAAATAAAAAAAAAGAAAATAAAAAGCCAAAAATTAAAAAAAACACAAAAACAATTATTTTTTAATAAAAAAACTAGATTTTCGGTCCCGTTCCACTTGGTCTCTCTCCTGATCCTGATCCCGATCCATCGTAATCCGCAAAGCGATTCATCATATACGCGTTCATCTTGTTGAGTTGTTCGGTAAGAGAAAGGAAAGCTTTGTCCTTTTCTTGAACTTGGGTCTTAAGCCGATTAACCTCACGTAGAAGCTCTCGATCGAAGCTTGGCACATACATAAAGGTTGTCTCTTGGGTTTCGGGAAGGCTCCCTAAACCGAAAGGTTTTCCTCGGGAAAGAGGAGTTTCCTAAAAAACAAAATTAATTGTTTAAAAATAAAATTAAATGTTATTTTAGTAACATTAAATTAGAAATAATTAATAATTACCCGAAGAACAAGTTGGTTAATCACGGTGTTGGAGAGGGAGTTCGAACTGTTATAACTGTCGTGGAAGTTTGAGATAGTTGGATGATTTTTGTGTTCACCTGATCGACGATGTCGCGGACCTTCGGATTTTCAATTTGTCCCGTCGCTTTGTTCGTATGGGTGGTTGTCAACATTGTTAAGCAATGAGGCTCCACGCCACCTTCTCTAACCCTCTTTTAAAAGTTTTAAATAATATATTAGTTATTAAACTAAATTTTATTAATTAAATTGACTTATGTATTATGTTAAGATATTTTTACCAAATTATCCGAGATTTGCTCGAACGTGTTAGCGTCTACGTTGTGAGTACCCGGCGATTTTCCACCGTTTCATCCCCCCTCTACGGTTCACGGCGTTTCTTTTCGCCTTTTTATGGGTGGATTCGGAACCCCAATAAGCCTTTAATCTCGTCCAAACGGAATCGTTTAGAATGGAAGGCTTATCTTCCTCAATATTGGGCCACTTTTCTTTCCTCTCGTACATATGGTTCTTGTACGACGTGGCACATGCTTTATCAAATTCTTCTCGAATTTGATTGGTATATTGGCGATCCCAATTAAAATCTTGCTGAAATTATAGATATAAAGTTTAAGGTTTATTAGTAAGTAAATTTATTTGATTTAATTTACATTTTATAGATAAAATTTATATTTTACTAACCGCAAAAGAACGAAACCAAAGTTCCTGTAGTTGGGGAGGAAAATCTCGGTATTTAGGATAAGGATAATCCAAATTGTTCTTAATACATTTGAGAATTGACTTTGGAATTCTTCCATCATGTTTAAACCTTAATTATAAATTTAATTTAATAAATTTTAATTATAAAAATAAAGATTTAATTTTTATATATATAAATTTGTTACCAAGTCGCATTCGGGATGGCTTCGTAGTTGGGATCAATCCGCTTGAGCTTAGCCCGCCCTCCTCATTGAACAAAGACTTCAACTGTCATCCTCTCCTATCTCGAGGATTGTGTAGCGGGAACATCTGAACCGATGCCTTCGTTGTTCGACCTGACACAAGTATCTAAAAAAATTAGAACTTGTATAATAAAAACATGATTATATTGATAAAAAATAAATTATCAGAGCTTTTAGAGAGAGAGAAACGTTTTGATGTTTTTGATGTTTTTTTTTCAGAGCTTTTTTCCAAGAGAGAGAAACGTTTTTAGAGAGAGAGTAGTTTTAGTTGTGAATGAGAAAAAAGAAAAAAGTGGATTATATATACAAAATTTTCCGACGGAAATATGGTAGGAATTCCGTCGGAAATTTTTCGTTTACCGCTTTAAATTTTCACTTGACCGCCAAGCCAAAACATTTAAGGAAAGTGGCGGTCAAAATGAAAAGTCGTCGGAAATCGGTCGGAAATTTTGACATTTTTATTTAATTTTTAAAAAAAAGAATAAAGTGGTCGGAAATCGGTAGGAAATTTCCGACCGATTTCCGACCGAATGTGAAAGCTTGACTCTTAGAAAAAATCGGATGGGTTTATTCACATTCGATCGGAAATTTCCTACCGATTTCCGACCGAACATTTAATTTTGACATTTTTATTTAATTTTTAAAAACGAATAAAGTGGTCGGAAATCGGTAGGAAATTTCCGACCGATTTTCGACCGAATGTGAAAGCTTGACACTTAGAAAAAATTGGATGGGTTTATTCACATTCGGTCGGAAATTTCCTACCGATTTCCGACCGAACATTTAATTTTGACATTTTTTATTTAATTTTTAAAAACGAATAAAGTGGTCGGAAATCAGTAGGAAATTTCCGACCGATTTCTGACCGAATGTGAAAACTTGACACTTAGAATAAAATCGGATGGGTTTTGGGAAATCGGTCGGAAATCGGTCAGAAATTTCCTACCGATTTCCGATCGAATATTGTATTTTAGGGGTTAGATAGGGTTTTTATTTAAACTTTATTTTCTTATTGTTTGGTTTGGTGTTTAGTAAGTGTTACATAAATATAAATTTAAAAATTTAATGTTTTTAAATTTTTTTAAAAAAATTATGAAGTTTTTAGAAAACCCTTTACAAAACATATAACCTTAATCATATCACATTAGTGTTTATTATAAATGTTTTATTAATTTTGCTTTTATTGATGCTAATGAATTTGGTTTTGAATATTTTATGCATAAAAAACCTTGAACAAACATAGATTGGCATTTTCAAAACCCAAAAACCTCAATTTGAATCAAAACCCTAAATCCGTCGGAAATTTCATAACGATTTCCGACCACAGTTTCATTTTGACTTAACCCATGTTTCGTACGAGGAATCTAAATTTTGGCGGCGTCCGACCAATTTCCTACCGATTTCCGACGGAATTTGTGGTTTCGATTTAACCCTTGTTTCGTACGAGGAATCTAAATTTTGGCAGCTTCCTACCAATTTCATACCGATTTTCTACCACAATAAAAAAAATAAAAATAAAATAAAATTTTAAGAAATACTTTTAAAATATTTTGAACATTTAAACATATTTTAAAACACTTTCAAATATTTACAAAAACTTTGAAATCTTTGAAAACATTTTAAAAAAATAAAACACTTTGAAAAAATAAAATACTTTTAAAACACTTTGAAAACACTTTGAAATCATTTTAAAAACACTTTGAAAACACTTTAAAAACACTTTGAAAACATTTTAAAAACACTTTGAAAACACTTTGAAAACATTTTCAAAACACTTTGAAAACATTTTCAAAACACTTTGAAAACACTTTAAAAACACTTTGAAAACATTTTAAAAACACTTTGAAAACACTTTAAAAACACTTTGAAAACAATTGTAAATCTTTTATTCGGATTCGGTAGAATCTTCAGTGCTACAATCAGATCTCTCCTCAAATTCTCCTATCTCTTCTTCTGAATCTTCATGTACAACATTATCAACATCTTCTGTTAAATCTACAACCAAATCCACTTGTAATACCACATTCTCTTATATGGTATTGATACTCTTCCACTAGTTTCCTTATGTCGTGGCTTCTTACAGAACCGACACGCTGAGCGGTTTTTATCCCTTCTCCAATATAACATACAATTATCAACGCAAACATCGATCATTTGATAAGGTAACCCATGACCAGATACCAACTTCTCGATTTCATAATATGTTCCCGGTGCCATATTATCTTCATGTATAATGTATTTGATCAATCCTGCCCAAGCATCCACACAGTCTTCTGAAAGATTGTAATCCGTTTTGATAGACATCATTCTTGTAGCAGTAGAAAGAGGCGAATGACCTTCTTTATATCCACCGTATAACGGGTTCTTAGCGGCATCGAGCATATCAAAGAACTTCTGCGCCTCGACATTTGGCTGCTCCTTTATAGGCTCGTGATGATCTCCAACAAACGACGACATACTTTCCCGAAAATTATCATTTACCATTTGCACAGTCCTATTTATAATAATGGGCTCTACTACTGGAGGGACAACTAAATCATCATTAAAATATTGAACATTACCACTACTAGGATAATTAGTCATTACTGAATCATTTTCTCCATGTGAATACCATATTTTATATCCCAGAGTAAAACCAACACTATATAAATGATTTCATACTACTTGTACCTTTTGCCTTCTATGATTATCACAATTTTGACAAGGACAATACCTTTACCTGTTTTTACGATTTTCTCTTGATTTGTGGCAAACTCCATGAATTGTTGAAGTCCATCCGCAAATTCATCCGTAAGTAATCCCTTCTTCGGATTAAGATGATTTCCATCCATCCACGATGTAAAATAACTCATGATATATATTTTCTATGAAGATTGTGATATAGAAAGAGATTTATAAGTGAATTTGTGAGAAATGAGGTGATGGATAAGTAAATTTGTGAAAAATGAGCAAATGAGCTTGTTATATATATAGCAGATATTTCCTACCGATTTCCGACCGATTTCCGACCAAAATTCTAGCCGTTTAAAACGGCTAAAAACGTTTTAAAAATTGGTCGAAAATCGGTCGGAAATTGGTCGGAAATAATGTGGTCGGACGAAACTACAACGGCAAAAAAAACGGCATCATTCTCGTCGGAAATCGGTAGGAAATTTCTGACCGATTTCCGACCACATTATTTCCGACCAATTTTCGACGAAAACAACGTTGCTTTTCCGACCACTCTGTTCTCGTCGGAAATTTCAGACCGATTTCCGACCACTCTGTTCTCGTCATAATTTTCCGACTGTTTCCGACCAAATCTTTATTCGTCGGATTATCGTCGGTTTTTGGTCGAATTTCCGTTGGAAATTTCGGAAAAATTTGTCGGAAATGCGGTCGGAAAAAACATTGTTTTCTTGTAGTGAAGTTTCGCAAACTTATGAAACATGTAACAACGCATAATCAAGGAGTCTAAACAAAGTTTCATGCAACATGGGTGTTATAAGTTCTTCAATGATCTTTGTACACGTTTCACGAACTTATGAAATATCTAAAAATGTGACTCTAAACCAAGTTTCATGAAACATGAGTGCCTATAAGTACCTCAATAATCGTTGTACAAGTTTCACGAACTTATGAAACATCAAACAATGATTATTGTTGGACTTTAAACCATGTTTCATCCAACATGAGTGCTTATAAGTGCCTCAATGATCTTCGTACAAGTTTCACAAACTTAAGAAACTTCTAACAACGCATAATCTACGACTCTAAATATAGTTTTATGCAACATGAGTTCTGATAAGTGTCTCAATGATCTATTTACAAGTTTCACGAACATATGAAACATCTAACAACGCATATTCTAGGACTCTAAACCAAAGTTCATGCAACATGGGTGCTTATAAGTGCCTCAATGATCTTTACACAAACTTATGAAACATCTAACAACACATATTCTAGGACTCTAAACCAAGTTTCATGTAATGTGAGTGCTTGTAAGTGCCTCAATGATCTTTTTACAAGTTTCACAAACTTATGAAATTTCTATCAACGCATATTCTAGGACTCTAAACCAAGTTTCATGCAACATGAGTGATTCAAGTGCCTCAATGATCTTCGTAAAAGTTTCAAGAACTTATGAAACATCTAACAACATGTTTCTAAGACTCTAAACAAATTTTTATGCAACATGAGTGCTTATAAGTGTCTCAATGTTCTTTGTACAAGTTTCATGAACTTTTGAAATATCTAACAACGCATATTCTAGGACTCTAAACCAAGTTTCATGCAACATGATTGTTTATAAATGACTCAATTATCTTTGCACGAGTTTCACGAACTTATGAAACATCTAACAACGCATATTCTAGGACTCTAAACCAAGTTTCATACAACATGAGTGCTTATAATTAAATGTCTCAATGATCCTTGTACAAGTTTCACAAACTTATGAAATATCTAACAACGTGTTTATAGGACTTTAAACCAAGTTTCATGCCACATGAGTGCTTATAAGTGCCTTAATGATCTTCGTACAATATTCACAGACTATTGAAACTTCTACCAACTCATAATCTAGGACTCTAAATCAAGTTTCATGCAACATGAGTGCTTATAAGTGCCTCAATGATCGTTTTATAAGTTTCAGGAACATATGAAACATCTAACCAACGGGTATTCTATGATTCTAAACAAAGTTTCATGCAACATGGGTGCTTATAAGTGTCTCACTGATCTTCTTACAAACTTCACCAACCTATGAAACATCTATCAACGCATATTATTAGACTCTAAACAAAGTTTCATGCAACACGAGTGCTTATAAGTGCCTCAATGATCTTTGTACATATTTCGCGAACTTATGAAACATCTAACAACGCATATTCTAGGACACTAAACAAAGTTTCATACAACATGAGTGCTTATAAGTGACTCAATGATCTTTGTACAAGTTTCACGAAATTATGAAACATGTAACAACGCATATTTAACAACTCTAAATCATGTTTCATGCAACATGAGTGCGTATAAGTGCCTCAATGCTCTTTGTACAAGTTTCACGAACTTATAAAACATCTAACAACGCATATTCTAGAACTGCAAACCAAGTTTCATGCAACATGAGTGCTTATAAGTGCCTTAATGATCTTCGTACAAGTTTCACGAACTTATGAAACATCTAACAACGCAACCTAAACCAAGTTTTATGCAATATTAGTGCTTATAAGTTCCTCAATTATCTTTTTCAAAGTTTCACGAACTTATTAAACATCGAACATTGCATATTCTAGGAATCTAAACCAAGTTTCATGCAACATGAGTGCTTATAAGTGACTCAATGATCTTTGTACAAGTTTCACAAAATTATGAAACATGTAACAACGAATATTCAACGACTTTAAACCAAGTTTCATGCAACATGAGTGCTTATAAGTGCCTCAATGATTTTGTACAAATTTCGCGAACTTATGAAACATGTAACAACGCATATTCATGGACTCTAAACTAAGTTTCAGGCAACATGAGTGCTTATAAGGGCATCAATGATCTTTGTACGAGTTTCACAAACTTATGAAATATCTAACAACGTGTTTCTAGGACTTTAAACCAAGTTTCATGCAACATGAGTGCTTATAAGTGCCTCAATGATCTTCGTACAAGTTTCATGAACATATGAAACATCTAACAACGCATATTCAAGGACTTTAAACCAAGTTTCATGCAACATGAGTGCTTTTGAGTTCCTTAATGATCTTCGTACAATTTTCACAAATTGTCGAAACTTCTAACAACGCATAATCTAGAACTCTAAATCAAGTTTCATTCAACATGAGTGCTTATAAGTGCCTCAATGATGTTTGTATAAGATTCACAAACTTATGAAACATCCAACAACACATATACTAGGACTCTAAACCATGTTTCATGCAACATGAGTTCTTAATATTGAAACTAATGTCTAAATCTTCTAAGGCATTAGTACTTATGGTTACGTGAAGAACAAGTCAAGCCAAATGTTAGCCGAAACCTAAATAAGAAGGACCAAAGGAGAATACAAGATTGGATCAAAGGGAAAATGGATTTACCATGGTAAGATAATCATTACTAATGTAAGGCTTGTAAAAACACTTTTGTAAAAACACTTTTGTAAATCTTTAAACGGTAACATTTTTAAACGGTAACATTTTGGTCTATGTAAGGCTCGTAAAAACACTTTTGTAACCTTATCTTTCTAATGAGAAAATCAATGAAAGTCGCTTAAACATTATTCTCTCTTTTCTCTCAAGAACACCGAACACTAATCTCTTCTAATCTCGCACTAAACACCATTAATCTTCTCAAATTCTAACATGGTATCAGAGCAAATTAACTTGCTCTTGAAACCATTGTTTGCTTCCGCTTCTTTAATCTACTCTCTAATCTCCATTAAATCTCATCGTGTTCTTCGTGTTCTTGACAAAAGTTTCTCTTCGTTTAAAGGCTTATGCTAACTAAAGTTACAAACTTTTGTCACTTTGAGATAAGATCTGAAGAAAAGTCTTTGTTTTTAGAAAGCTCCTTCACACAAATCAAACCTTTCTCTCGCTTTTCATCCTTTTACTCTTAAAGATTCAAGCTTTACCTTGCTTAAGCTTATATCTATTCTAAAATAATCTTCTTTTCCTATTTCCCTCTCGGATCTTTCACAAAGTTTCAATATTTGTAATGGAAGACGAAGAAGGAAGTAAAAAGGTGATTTACCCGGTGGTCTTAAAGGGGATTAACTATCTCCTTTAGGCTAGAACCGTAAAGATTGCTCTTTTTGGCCGCGGTTTATGGAGCCACATTATTAAGACCCAAGATGCCATGGAGAAGACTCTTGAAGAGAGTGACGTGACATCCTCGGAAAGGATATGGTTCCAAGAAGACCAAATATTGCTTAACATCATTCGAGGGTCTTTGAATCCGCCTATCCTTGAAGCGTATTATATTGTGAAACCGCTAAATCTCTATGGGATACCCTCCAAACGGTCTATGGTAATATCTCTAACCTTACCAAACTCTTTGGCAAATTCCTAGCCTTATTGGCAGAGTTTGAGATGTTGAGGCCAAGCACCATAGATCCGAAGGTCCTTGTAGAGAGGAGATAATAAGATAAAGTCTTCGCCTTGTTATTGTCCTTAAACGGTGGCTACAAAGATCTCATCAAGCATCTAATCTGATCCGATACTCTTCAAAATCTTGAGGAAGTGTGTGCGCAACTTCAAAAGGAGCAAGGATCAATCGATCTCTTTGGAGGGAAGAAAGAACTAGTATCTGCCAACAAAGTCACCTACAAGCCAACAACAAAGACATATGAAGACCGTAAATCTCTCATGTGTGACCATTGCAATAAGAAGGGGCATTCAAAAGAGAGATGTTGGATTCTTCACCCTCATCTTAAATCGGCGAAGTTCAAAGATGCAAAGGCACATTTCTCCAACGACGATGCGGCAAGTGGAGCTAGCTCTAGCACCACTAGTCAAAGTGGAAAGGAAAAGGAGGAGGATGCAACGGCCATAATTCCTATACATGACGAATACGTGAGGAAATCCGACCTTGATGCACTCATCAAAGCCCTTAAGGGCTCTAGTATTGAATTCCTTTACTCCCTTAGTGCTAAAATGATTGAAAAATCTATCAAACCCATTATTATTGATTTAGGAGCTTCTCACCATATGATTAGCAATGAAAACTTGATTAGCAAAATAAAACCAGCATTAGGTAATGTGATCATTGCAAATGGTAGTGCAATTCCCGTGAAAGGGTTTGGAAACCTTAAGTTGTTTGATAGAGAATCACAAGCTTTATATATCCCAAACTTTACTTCTAATCTCATTTCGATAGAAAGGTTTGCTTGTGATTTGAATTGTAATGTTATCTTTAGCCCTAATGAAGTGATTTTTTAGGATATTGAAAGTAAAGAGGTTATCGGAAAAGGTGTCACAAGGAGAGATCTCTACATTCTTGAAAAAGAAGTGTCAAGCTCTCATCATAACTCTGTTTTAGCCGAAGCCAATAATGTGTTATGGCACTATAGATTAGGCTATCCACATGTTAAGGCTTTGAAAACTCTTTTGCCAAATGGTTTTTTTGATCATAATACTTTTGAGTCTTTTATTTTATGCAAGCACCATAAATCTGTGTTTTCAAACTCTAAAATGCATTATGAAAATTATTTTGATCTTGTTTATTCTGACGTATGGTCATCACCTTGAAAATCTAGAGAAAACCAAACATAATTGTGACTTTTATAGATGAGAAATCAAAGTATATTGGCTCACTTTGTTACCTTCTAAAGATAGGGTGCTACATGCGTTTAAGAACTTTCAAAACTATATTACTAACCAATACAATTTAAAGATTAAATGTTTCAAATAAGATAATGGTGGAGAATACACAAGTAATGCATTCAAAGAACACATATCAAAACATGGGATACTACACCAAACAAGTTGTCCTTACACTCCTCAAAAAATGGCGTAGCCGAGAGGAAGAATAGGCACTTAATGGAAGTAACAAGATCAATGATGTTTCACATAAATGTGCCTAAATGTTTTAGGGTTGACGCCGTATCAACGACATGCTATCTTATAAACCGGACACCAACACAAATTTTGGAGAACCAATCACCATACTAGGTATTGAACAAAGCTAAACCCTTTATCAATCATCTAAGAGTGTTTGGTTCTCTGTGTTTTGTGTTTGTGCCAGGAGAGCAAAGGAACAAGTTTGATGCAAAAAGCACAAAGGCTATGTTCATTGGCTACTCAAACACACAGAAGGGGTATAAGTGTTATGGCCCTGAAATTAGAAGTATTCTTGTCTCAAGAGATGTCAAGTTTATTGAAGGAAAGAGGTACTATGAAAACAACACATGGGAAAAGTGTCAAACACTTACCTGAAACAGTCATGGATAGAGCTACTAGCCTCAAAAACATGATTAGAAACTTGGGGATGGACATCAATGAAGGAACAAGAGCATAAACATCTCATCAAGACTCCCACTTTGATCATGAAGGGGGAACAATGAGGGTAAAAGTTATCGGAAAATCCCTCAGAAATCCATCAGAAATATGCCGTCAGAAATCCCTCGGGAATTACTGACGGGATTCCGACGGATTATCGTTTTTGAGGACCTAGTTCTGACGGACAAAAGTCGTAAAAAACCCGTCGGAAATGGCCTTTTCCGAGGAATTTCCGACGGATTTGTCCCTCGTAAACGCGATGTTTTCTTGTAGTGTAATGAGGATCAAAGGGAAGAACTTGAAACTCAAGAAGAGTATCAAGGAGAACCATAAGAGACTCAAGCCATTGAAGAAGTAGTTCATCAAGAGCTACGTGATCAAGCTGCTCCTATCACTCTAAGAAGGAGTACTAGAATTAAGAAGCCAACTTCAAATTGGAAGAACACTAGGGTATACTTCAACAACAATGTCGTGGCTCACCCTATCCAAGCCATGTGTTCTCTTGCTTCATTCCCTCCAGAACATCAAGTGTTCATTGCTAAGATTGACTAACATTAGATTCCAAGAACCTATGAAGAGGATATTGAGCATGAAGTATGGGTTAATGCGGTAAAGGCCGAGAACAATGCAATGGATCGCAACCACACATGGGATGAAGCTGACCTACCTAAAGGAAAGAAGCCAGTGAGTTCGAGATATGTGTTCACAATCAAATACTTGAGCAATGGTGATATTGAGAGGCACACGACCAAACTTGTAGCAAGAGGCTTTACACAAACCTACGGTGAAGACTACTTGGATACCTTTGCTCCGATGGCCAAGTTACATACTATGACAATAATCATGTCCCTAGCTGTGAACTTGGTTTGTGATCTATGGAAAATGGACGTCAAGAATGCATTCCTCCAAGGAGAGTTAGAGGAAGAAGTTTACATGACTCCACCTCCGAGCCTAGAAGACTCTATAACACCGGGAAAGGTGTTGAGATTGAGAAAGGCCACCTATGGACTTCAGCAATCTCCAAGAGTGTGGTATCACAAGCTAAGCACAACCCTAACATCAAAAGGGTTCAAGATGAGTCAAGCTGAACACACCTCTTAACCTTACAAAACAAAGAAGGTATTGTTGTTCTCCTCATCTACGTGGACTACATAGTCATCTCTGGGGATAACAAGGTAGGTATTGTTGAAACCAAAGAGTACTTAAAATCTGTTTTTGACATTAAGGATTTAGGGAAGATGAAATACTTCATTTGGATTGAGATAATCCGATCCGAAGAGGGTCTCTTTCTCTCTCAAAGAAAGTATACTATGGATCTTTTTAATGAAACATGTCAAATGGATGGCAAGGCTGCAAAAATATCATTTGAGGATGGCTACAAAGTCATACGAGAGGAGGAGCTTGAAGACCAACCTTTAAAAGACCAAAAGCTTTATAGGAGTCTTGTGGGTAAGCTCATATGTTTTGTTGTGAACTACGTGAGCCAACACATTCAAAGGCGAAAGATTCATCATTGGAACATGGTGGAGAGGATACTCAAGTATCATAAAGGAACATCAAGTCGAGGCATATGGATGGGAAGAAATCAGAACACATAAGAGGTAGGCTATTATGATGCAGACTATGCCAGAGATGTGGATGATAGGGAATCTACCACAGGCTATTGCACATTCATTGGAGGTAATCTAGTCACATGGAAGACCAAGAAGCAAAAGATTGTATCATGCTCAAGTGTCGAGTCCCAGTACAAAGCCATGAGAAAAGTCACACAAGAGCTCATGTGGTTTAAGAATCTACTAGGAGATCTTGGCATAGAAGTCAAGAATCCTATCACTATGCATTGTGACAACAAGGCGGCCATCCACATTACCTCAAATTCCGTATTCCATGAAATGACAAAGAACATAGAGATGGATTGCCACAAACTTAGAGGGAAAATGGTCAAGGGAATCATCCTACCTTGCTATACACAGAGTCAAGATCAACTAGCCGATGTCTTCACCATATCTGCAAGTCTAAAGGTGTATTAGTTAATTTGTGCTACCAAAGCTTGGACTCACAAACTTGATCAAGAACTAGAAGACCCTAACCGTGTGGTTCACACTCTTTTTCCCTCAATGGGTTTTATACAAATTGGTTTTCTCATTGAGCTTTTTAATCAGGTGAAGTATGAGGTTCCAAGCTTAGCCATTGCATTAGGCTAAGCTTGAGGGGGAGTATTGAAACTAATTTCTAAATCTACTAAGGCATTAGTACTTATGGTTACGTGAAGAACAAGTCAAGCCAAAAGTTAGCCGAAACCTAAATAAGAAGGAGCAAAGGAGAAATGGATTTACCATGGTAAAATTATCTATACTAATAAAAGTAACCAAAGGAGTAAATCCGAGAAAGTAACCGGAAGTTATCGCACGCCATGTACCGGTACATGACATTATCGGGCGCCAGCTGCACTATCGGACAAATATTGTCGCGCTCCCACGTGCGGTACGGACCGGTTCCAACGTTTGATTGACCATATGCGTGTGGCGCGTCCACGCGCCTATCTTTTTCTCTTCTCTTTCTTATGAAAATTTCATGCAACATGAGTGCTTATAAGTGCCTCAATGATCTTTGTACAAGTTTCACGAACTTATCAAACATCCAAAAACACATATTCTAGGACTTTAAACCAAGTTTCATGGAACATGAGTGCTGATAAGTGTCTCAATGATCTTGGTACAAGTTTCAAGAACTTACGAAACATCTAACAACATGTTTCTAGGACTCTAAACTAAGTTTCATGCAACATGAGTGCTTATAAGTGTCTCAATGCTCTTTGTACAAGTTTCACGAACTTATGAAACATCTAACAACGCATATTCTAGGACTCTTAACCAAGTTTCATGCAATATGAGTGTTATAAGTGCTTGAATGATCTTTTCCAAGTTTCACGAACTTATGAAACATCTACCAACGCATATTATAGGTCTCTAAACCAAGTTTCATGCAAACTGAGTGTTGATAAGTTCCTCAATGATCTTCGTACAAGTTTCAAGAACTTACAAAACATCTAACAACGTGTTTCTAGGACTCTAAAACAAGTTTCATGCAACATGAGTGCTTATAAGTGACTCAATGATCTTTTTACAAGTTTCACAACTTATGAAAAATCTAAGAACGCATATTCTAGGACTCTAAACCAAGTTTCATGCAATATGAGTGCTATAAGTGCCTCAATGATCTTCGTAAAAGTTTTAAGAACTTATGAACAATCTAACAACATGTTTCTAGGACTCTAATCCAAGTTTTATGCAACATGAGTGCTTATAAGTTCCTCAACGATCTTTGTACAACTTTTACGAACTTATGAAACATTTAACAACCGATATTCTAAGACTCTAAACCAAGTTTCATGCAACATGAGTGCTTATAAGTGCCTCAATGATCTTTGTACAAGTGTTAGGAACTTATGAAACATCTAACAACACATATTCTAGGATTCTAAACCAAGTTTAATGCAACATTAGTGCTTATAAGTGCATGAATGATCTTTCTACAAGTTTTCACGAAATTATGACACATCTAACAACGCATATTCTAGGACTCTAAACAAAGTTTCATGAAACATGAGTGCTTATAAGTGCCTCAATGACCTTTGTCCACGTTTTACGAACTTATGAAACATCTAACAACGTATATTCTAGGACTCTAAACCAAGTTTCATGCAACATTAGTGCTGATAAGTGCCTCAATGATCTTTGTACAAGTTTCAAGAACTTACGAAACATCTAACAACGTATTTGTAGGACTTTAAACAAAGTTTCATGCACCATGAGTGCTTATAAGTTCCTCAATGATCTTTATACAAGTTTCATGAACATATGAAACCTCTAAAAACGCATATTCTAGGACTTTAAACAAAGTTTCATGCAAAATGTGTGCTTATAAGTGCCTCAATGATCTTCTTACAAGTTTCAAGAACTTACGAAACATCTAACAATGTGTTTCTAAGACTCTAAACCAAGTTTCATGCAACATGAGTGCTTAGAAGTCCCCAATGATCTTTCTACAAGTTTCGCGAACTTATGAAACATGTAACAACGCACATACAACGACTTTAAACCAAGTTTCATGCAACAAGAATGTTTATAAGTGTCTCAATGATCTTTGTACAAGTTTCGCAAACTTATGAAATATGTAACAACGCATATTCAAGGACTCTCAACCAAGTTTCAAGCAACATGAGTGCTTATAAGTTCCTTAATGATCTTTTTACAACTGTCACGAACGTATGAAATATCTAACAACGTGTTTCTAGGACTCTAAACCAAGTTTCATTCAACGTGAGTGCTTATAAGTACTTGAATGATCTTTGTACAAATTTTATGAACTATTCAATCATCTAACAACGCATATTATAGGACTTTAAACAAGGTTTCCTGCAACATAAGTACTTATAATTGTCTCAATGATCTTCATACAAGTTTCAAAAACTTAGGAAACTTCTAACAACGCATAATCTAGGACTCTTAATCAAGTTTTATGCAACATGAGTGATTATAAGTGCCTCAATGATCTCCGAACAAGTTTCAAGAACTAATAAAACATCTAAAGAACGTGTTTCTATGACTCTAAACCACATTTTATGCAACATGAGTGCTTATAAGTGTCTCAATGATCTTTGTACAAGTTTCACTAACTTATGAAACATCTAACAACGCATATTCTAGGACTGTAAACTAAGTTTTATGCAATATGAGTGGTTATAAGTTCCTAAACGATCTTTATAAAAGTTTCAAGAACTTATGAAACATCTAACAACCCATATTCTAGGACTCTAACCCAAGTTACATGCAACATGAGGGCTTATAAGTGCCTCAATGATCTTTGTACAAATTTCACGAAATTATGAAACATCTAATAACGCATATTATAGGACTCTAAACCAAGTTTCATGCAACATTAGTGCTTATAAGTGCATCAATGATCTTTCGACAAATTTCACGAACTTATGAAACATCTAACAACACATATTCTAGTACTCTAAACCAAGTTTAATGAAACATGAGTGTTGATAAGTGCCTCAATGATCTTCGTACAAGTATCAAGAACTTACGAAACATCTAACAACGTGTTTCTAGGACTCTAAACCAAGTTTCATGCAACATGAGTGCTTATAACTGCCTCAATGATCTTTGTATAATTTTATCGAACTTATGAAACATGTAACTACACATATTCAAGGACTCTAAACCAAGTTTCACGCAACATGAGTACTTATAAGTGCCTAAATGATATTTGTACGAGTTTCAAGAACTTATAAAATATCTAACAACATGTTTCTAGGATTTCAAACAAAGTTTCATGAAACATGAGTGCTTATAAGTTCCTCAATGATCTTTGTAAAAGTTTCACGAAGTTATGAAACATCCGACAGCACATATTCTAGGACTCTAAATCAAGTTTCATGCAACATGAGTTCTTATAAGTTCCCTAATGATCTTTGTACAAGTTTCACAAACTTATGAAACATCTAAGAACGCATATTCTAGGACTCTAAACCATTTTTCATGCAATATGAGTGCTATAAGTGCCTCAATGAACTTCGTATAAGTTTCAAGAACTTATGAAACATCTAACAACGTGTTTCTAGGACTCTAAACCAAGTTTTATGCAACATGAGTGCTTATAAGTTCCTCAATGATCTTTGTACAAGTTTCACGAACTTATCAAACATCTAACAACCCATATTCTAGGAATCTAAACCAAGTTTCATGCAATATAAGTACTATATGTGCGTCAATGATCTTTTCCAAGGTATGAAACATATAGAAATGCACACCTCTATAATCATACCAAGTCACCCTTTCACTAAGCTTTATGTATTTCTTGAATCTCTCGAATGTTCGAAAGAAGTGAAAGCTAAGTGGATGAGATCTTGGTGTCTTGGATGAGAAGAAGAAAGCCATTAACGAGAAGTAAAGATAAGAAGGAAGGTAGCCATAGTTTTCGGTCAAAACCATTCACATCCAAGCTTGTGAAGAACAAAGTCGTGAATGAAAATCAAGAACATACTATACATACATTAATCTATGGAACTCTGAAGATCATAACAAGATTGTGAAGTATGAGAGATCTCTTAAAGAAGAAACGTTATGAGGCAAGAAGCCGATTCGGTTCTACCTTGAGGGGGAGTTCCTACGAGAAAGTATGATTTCAAATGAGAAGCCTTGAAAGGCAAGTCTAGCGGAACTCATGTTCACCATAGAGAAAACCTCTAACCACATCGACTTACACTCTTTTTCCCTTAATGTGGTTTAACCCAAGTGGTTTTCCCATTAAAGGTTTTAATGAGGTTTTTCGAGTGGTTATCCAAGCTAAGCCATTTCATTAGGCTAAGCTTGAGGGGTAGTGTTGAGACTAATGATAACCCTAAAGGGAATTAGGTCAAAAACATGTTAAAAAGAAGAAGATAAGTGCATTACAAGGCAAAGTTCAAATATAGAGGAAAGGATTAGGCGCCAAGGATAATTACTTGGCTCCCCAAATAAGTTCAAAAGGTAGCTTAGGCGCCAAGAAGAAGAATAGGCGCTAAAGCATGGTCAAAGATGCCAATTGGATAAGATCAAACAAGACCGTACGGTGGCGCGTGCATCCACTCTCCTCCAACTGACAAAGCAAGGACGACGCATGTTGACAGTCTCCGCCAGATCATCCGCGCTCCAAGACGAGAGATGTGTTGTCCACAATTCAAATTAAAGTGGTCAAAAAGCTTATCTTGTAATCTTATCCCTTAACGCCTATATCTCCCTCTCTTTCTCTATATATATCTTGTAACCTTGTGTAAAGAAAGCTTAAGGAGGTATAACCTCTCTTCCACAGTTATATCTATATTAAACTCTTATTTTCCATTATTCTCTATATTGAACCTTAAACTCTCCAATACTCTCACAAGAGTCTCTTCTCTTCCTGTTTTCTATTCTTCTTATTTTCAAACAATTTTCCAAGTTTCAGAAACTTATAAAACATATAACAATGCATATTTTAGGACTCTAAACCAAGTTTCATGCAACATGAGTTTTGATAAGTACATCAATGATCTTCGTACAAGTTTCAAGAACTTACGAAACATCTAACAACGTGTTTTTAGGACTCTAATCCAAATTTCATGCAACATGAGTGCTTATAAGTGACGCAATGATCTTTGCACAAGTTTCACGAACTTATGAAACAACTATCAACGCATATAATAGGACTCTAAACAAAGTTTCATGCAACATGAGTGTTTATAAGTACCTCAATGATCTTCGTACAAGTTTCAAGAACTTACAAAACATCTAACAATGTGTTTCTAGGACTCGAAACCAAGTTTCATGCAACATGAGTGTTTATAAGTGCCTCAATGATCTTTGTACAAGTTTTGCAAACTTGTGAAACATGTAACAACGCATATTCAACGACTCTAAACCAAGTTTCATGCAACATGAGTGTTTATAAGTGCCTCAATGATCTTTCTACAAGTTTCGCGAACTGATGAAACATGTAAGAATGCATATTCAAGGACTCTAAACCAAGTTTCATGCAACATGAGTGCTTACACTACAAGAAACTGGGCATTTAGAAACGGAAGAATTCGTCGCTAAATCGTCGCTATTGGACAATAGCGACGATTTAGTGACGAGAAAATATTTGTTGCTATTCTCTCGTCGCTAATTAAAAATCGTCGCTAATTCGTCGCTATTTTACAATCGTCGTTAATTCGTCGCTAATTTTGCGACGCCATGTAATCGTTGCTAATTCGTCGGTAATTTAGCGACGAATAAACGACGTTTATCGTTAAACATTAGCGACGAATTAGCGACGATATAATGTCGAAATATAAAAATTAATTTTCTAATTTAAAGATTTTGTGATGAATTAGCAACGAAGTAATAAAAAATACATAATTTTTTTAAAAAACAATAAAACTAAACAGCGTGATCAGCGGGATCAGCGGGATCAGCGGGATCGGCGGGATCGGCGAATTCAGCGGGATCGACGACGAAATCATCAATCCCGAGATCACGTCCGAGGTCTTGAGTTGCCGCTTCGGCTACTTCTGGAGGGATCACTGGTGGCTGGGTAGATTGAACTTCCCGCTGCTCCATCAATCTCGCGAGGTTTGGACTTTCCACCGTGATGATGGAGAAGAAGTTCGTGATGTTCTGATAGCGGCGATCTTGTTCCTCTATCTGCTGCCTCAACCGAACATTCTCTTCGGCGTGATCTTGGGCAGTGCGACGAGATTGCGAAGACGAAGCAGCGGGAACAGTCTCCATCGAACCGACTCCGAAAGTGCGGTTCTTCTTCGTCTTCGGGGCAACCTACATAGACAAATTTAAAATCATTAGTAAAAATAATATAAACAATATTAATTTGAATAAAATTAAATAATTTGAAATCATTACCTCATAGTATATCTTGTCGCACTCGGTAACCGACAGTTGTCCCGAGGAGTTGATCGAACTACCATCGGCCGACGTCGAACCCTGACTAACCCGCTCGACGAGTTTAGCCTCATATTCGTTCACGATCTTTTCAGATCGTGAACTCACATAGGTCCCGTCCTTCCTCTTCTGGACCTTCTTCAAGATATCCACAATGGGCGGAAGCTCACCCCTCTCCTCACGCTTTTGAAAATTTTAATTAAATTACATATTATTAAATTTTGTATTTTAATTTTAAAAATGTAATTAATTATTAAATATATATTTTTTAAATTTGAAATTTACCATCTGAATACGCCGTCCGGAGTAAGAAGTCGGTCCTGAAGTGTGTACATATGGACCGCTCTCGTCGATCGGTGTGACTTTAAACATGTTTTCCTCCCGCCAATGCCATTTTTGCTATTTGAGTTTTTAAAAATATTAAAAAAAAATTTAAATAATAATAAAATAAATTTTGTAATAATTATTAAATTTTATATAATATATATGTTATTTTATTACAATAAAGATTTATATTATATTTTTATAATGTTTAATTATTAAAATTTAAATAATTAAAAAATTTACTTATCGCAAAAGATTCGAACCAGATGTCCCGAATGTAAGGCGGTCGTCTGCGACCAGTTGACGTGCGGCTCCACTAAATATGTCTTCATCGAATCGGCCACACTCCTACTAAATTTGTTATCGCAAAACCTACGAAAAAATAATTTACCTTAAGTAATTATTATAATTGAAAATCAATTAATTAAATTGCATAAAATAATATAATATTTTAATTACTTACCAAAATGTGCATGTTGGCTGGTCCGAATGGAGCAACGGTAGATATTGGTGGCCCTCCTGCCGAAGAAATTCGTGGATCCGCTGCATGTGCGGTCCAAGATGCTGAGGGGGTGGTAAATCGACGGGGGGATTGGCTGGAACATCGGAAATAATCTCATTTATTGGGTTTTGGTTGATGATTGGTTGGGGTGGTGGTTCGGTAGGGTTGGGGTTTGAATTAGAAGTGGAACCGGACCGATTCCTTAAGAAATTAAAGTAATGAGGGGGTTTGTTATTAGACATGTTTAGGAGGGGTTATTTTGAGTTGGGTTTTTTTTAGAGAGAGAAAGATTTTTTTAAAGATAGAAAGTTTTTTAGAGAGAGAGAGATAATGAATTGTGTGAAAATGGGAAAAACTCGTCGAGTATATATAGATTTTTGAATCGTCGCTACTTTTGGTTCAAACCTTTTGGTTTCCCACTCATGGAAAAACGAAAAATAGCGACGATTTAGCAACGATTCCAAATATCGACGATTTAGGAACGACTTCTTGCTCTTTCGTTGCTATTTCGTAGCTATATGTTAACGTGACACGAAACGGCTTTCATCGTACTTCCAAGTACAAGAATGTAAGGAGGTGTAAAATTAGCGACGATTTAGCAACGATTCGTTGCTAAATTCGTCGCTAATTTTAAACCCTTATTTTAGGGTTTATAACCCTAAATTTGGTTTTTTATAACATTGACCATAAGATATCACAAACTCAATATATGACAAAAAACTTATAAACTAGTTTATTATAAACTTTATAATATAAACTCCTATAAGTTATGGTTTACTTAGCTTAAATGTGTTAAGTATAATTTTGTAATCGATAATTTTCATTGCTTTATACAAATATAGTACTGGTTTTGTACACTTTCTTAATCAAGCAAAACTCCTATAAATCTATATTAAGTTGTGTTTTAGGGGTTTAAAGTTCGACAGTTTGCAACGAATTAGCGACGAATTTGCAAGGAATCTTGTGTAGCAACGAAATATCGACGAGTTAGCAACGATATGCCATTATGTTTAGCGACGATTTAGCAACGATCATGTGAACCCCTAAATCTGTAACCCTTCGAAAATATGGTTTTTTTATAAATCGTTGCTAATTCGTCGCTAAATTAAGCAACAAAAATATGGTATCGTTGCTAAATCCTTGCTATATAGCGACGATTTAGCAACAACGTTTTACAAATCGTTGTTAATTCGTCGCTAAGTTAGCGACTTTCGTTGCTAAATCCTTCCTATTTCGTTGCAAAATTAATTATTATTTAAAAAAAAAATAATTTATTTAAATATTTCAAATAACACACACAAAGAAAATTATTACAAATAACACACACAAATATTACAAATAACACAGAAAAAAATTATTCATAATTATTATCGGAATCAACAGAGTCGACTTCGCTACTTTCATCGAATTCATCTGCAACTCCGTCGTCTTCAACATCCACAATATCTTCAACAAGTTGATTATCGGGGTCGACAAGGAATACATCTTCCGTCGATTGATTTGTTGGAATGATTGTCCCACCAATGACATCTTGTTGCATAGGAACTTTATCGTTACCCATAATTAAACCTCTTGGAACTACTCAGACTACTGCACTCCATGTTATACCGCTAGTCTTAACCCGAGGATAAGGAATGAAAGTAACTTGCTCAGCTTGCGATCAAAGGATAAAAGGTTAAAACTTCCGATATCGTCGTGACTAGTTGACGTCGATCACACCAAATATGTTGTACAGAACACCACGACCGAGTGTTGGATCAAACCAATAAAATTTGAAGAGGGTTGTTCGTAAATTGACTAATCTCGGATACTACACTTCAATAATATCCGTTAGAAGACCATAAAAAACTGAATCACCCGACATAGTTACCCCATAATTTGCGGTTGCTCGACGTTGACCATGACTTAAGGTGTGGAACACGTAACCACGAGTGAAATACATAGGAGAAGTTGTGATCTTTCCGAGCGGTCCTTGTATTAACTCGCGAAACCACACTAGATAAACTACAAGAAAACATAGGTTTTCCGACTGTATAATTAATCGCCAAGTAGTCGTTAAAGCAACAATTACGACTACAATACGACCTCTGTTTGTAGTCGGTAATCCTTAGTCGCTAATTCTAATAGTCGTAATGTAGTCGTCAAATTACGACTACATTACGACTAAATTGTAGAGTTGTAAGTTAGTCGTAAATGAGTCACCATATATTACGACTATGTTACGACTTGTTTACGATTAATATACATGATTAAAAGATTTGCCAGTAGTCGTATAATAGTGGTAATATTTAGTGACTCTTCTACGACTATTTAATGATTCTTATACGTTAACAACTGTATCTCTAAAGTAGTAGGGAATAGTCGTAAATATTTAACGACTATTTTGCGACTGTTTTCCGTCTACATAACGACTGTGTTGCGACTATATGATGACTATTTTCATAACAAATAGCACGTTTGGTTATTGTTTTGTTTCTTATTGCCATTTGATTGTATTCACGAAATAGAAGAAAGAAAATCTGTTGTAATCAATAAGAAGTTAACTTAACATCAAAAACCAGGAAATTGACAAGTTCATGAGAAAGAGACAAGTAACTAAAGAAGCACCTGAAGTTGAGAAAGGTGTGGTGGTGTTTTGAGCTTCTTGAGTCTCCATGAAATCGAGAAAGGCTGGGTCAGTTTGGCGCAAATAATTTTCCACCAAGGACAAGTGTGTGAGCTTGGTCTCTTGTGCAGCCAAAGCTTGTGAATGCTCTTCTTCAAGCTTTTTATTATAAGCCTCTTGTTCTTCGATTTTTTTTTGTGCTTGACTCAGTTGCTCTTGTGTTGACACAAACGATGAAGAGCCTCCTTCTATGTTGCCATGTCCTGTGACAACATTCCCAAGACTTCCCTTGAGGCTTCCAAGTCCATAAATATTGCCTCGTGAATCTTTTTGAGTGGACTGCGAATTGAAAGAACATAAAAAGAAGAAAGAAAACATAACATATTAAAAGGTTGTTCTTAAATGTTTCTCAGAAATGTTATAACTAATTTATGAAAAATGTTATAGCTAGTTTACCTCTAGAAATATTCTCGTATACTCATCTGTTGTGAGTTCTCGAAGGCGTGAAGCACCATCTGAAATATCTGAATTCTCTTCATTGAGCTGAGCCAATTTCTGTTGCAAGTTCTTCTCATAATCCGAAGCAATCTTCTCTGCCTTCTTATCGACATATGTACCATCTGGCTTAGTATGTGTCTTAATGAAAACCTCGCCGATAGACACTGGTCTACCCAATTTCTCTTCCAACAATGTTACAAAACAAAATATGAGTACACATCAACTTAGAGAACATATATATAAATCTATACTAACCAGTCCATATTGGATTTGTTGATAAGAAGTCGGTCCTGATAAATGGATGTGAGGACCTAGACCACCACGCTCAGACATACGAGCACCGAAGTAAATGAGACTCTTTTCTTTTGCTTCCTCGGTATCCCAATAGGTGGTCATTTCCTTCCATAGTGTTTCGCTGATCCATGTGGGACGCTCTCGAGAAGTCCTCGCAGATGAAACCATGTCTTTCATGCGCCGTTGAAAAATGTTCTCAAAATGTTCTTGAACTGTCCCTGTGATCAAGGGATCCCACGTGTGGATTTTCTACAAAATAAAGAGAGTACAATGATGGTTCGTATAAAATTAAACTAAGAGAATATTATAAAAGCTAAGAGAATAATACCGTGAACTCGAGAAAGTATCGTTCTTGTCTACCCCGAGGAACACAAGTCCAGCTATAGAAGGGGCCATCAAACTTGTTTGTAAATATTTTAGTAATCTTGCGGACAAGTTTAGATCCTTTGTCGCGAGTGAACCTGCAAAATTAAAGAAGCAAATGAAAAACAGAAAATCAATGAATAAAGCAAGCAAGAATTCATAAAACAGAAAGTTAGATAATCCAATAACACAAAAGACAGTAAGTAATAACACAAATATATGAAGACATATGTAAATCAATCAACAAGTAAGTAGTCTCATCAATATTAGCAACCAAACACAAAGTTGAATAATTTATAAAACTCAAAGTTGATCAAATCAGCAAATTAAGAGAGAATCATGAATCAAGAGAGAATACATATACCAAGTAGAGTTTGGCATCGGTGAGGGAGAGAGAAGCGTGACAAAGTTCTCACGTCCTCGCATCTGCAACAACGAGTTTAAAGTCGCCAGCGTATCTTCCTGAAGCTCCGTCAACGAAACCCCAGCAACGTCGAATATGTTGCCTTCAGAAGAAGGACGACTCCGAGTTTGAGAGTGATGAGGAGTACCGGTGTTCTCCGGTTCTTCACTCTGTTGTCGTTGCTTAGGAGTGGAGTTCTGAAACAACGCGATTGGAGGTGGATAGTCACGGATTCCGGGCGGTGGTGGCTTTGAAGGTCCGACTACTCCTCCAACTTGTTCTTCACGAGATTGGGTAGGTGAATTAACGATTGCCGCCGGCGTGAAGGTGTACTGAGTCGGAAGGGTGCTGCGCTTTTGCACCGCTTGGTTCATCGCCACATTCATCGTTGTCTTCCTCTTTCTTCCTCGTTTCTATTGATTCATCGCGTGATGGAGAAGGAAGGCGACAAAGTGGATTGAAGAACAAAGGAAATGGCGAGGATTGAAGAACAACGGCGACGGCAAGCTTGAAGAACTACGGCGACGGCGATATTGAAGAAGAGAGGATACAACGCAAAATCGAGAATAATAACAAAGGAGACGGCGATTAGGTTTAATGAATTGGGGAAAACAGGTAGTCGCTTGTTAGTCGTTTTTTAGTCGCTAAATAAGTTTAGTCGTATTTTAGTCGCTAATAAGGCCCAAATTTAATAAGGCCCAAAGTTAAATAGGTCCATGTTAATTTAAAATTTTACAATTGTACAAATACATTATTTAAAATTTTACAATTTTACAAATACATTATTTAAAATTTTACAATTTTAAAAATACATATATAAAGAAATTATTCTTCTTCGTTTTCATCATCCGAAGAAGACAAATTACATCGAAATTCGTCTTCTGGTTCCGCATCTCCGACATTGTAATCAAGATTTATTTTCTTTACTCCTTCTTCGAAATTGTCGAGTTCGAGATCTTCTATTGTAGTCAACAATACACCATCATCAGTTTCTGTTTGCAAAAGTGTCGGTGCGTTGTTCACATATTGTACGTCAATGTTTCTCCTCGAATTTACTTTTACAACATTCAACCACGACTTTTTTGGTTTCCTTATGTATGGATACGGAATATAACAAACTTGATGCGTTTGAGAGGCTTTTTTCAATAACAACATGTTCAAAGTTACAATCTAACACATATATGACATATATAATAATGATATTAATTAATGAGTATAAGTATACATACCTAGAATAAATGGTTCGTACTTATTGTATTTTCTTGATGAAAGAACGTCTACAACGCCACCGCTGCGCCTACGAGTGCCTCTACCAATAACAGGATCATACCATAGACACTTGAATAATGTGATTCTTAAATTGACCGTCCCCTCATATTCAAGTTCTATGATATCAGTTAAATTCCCCTAGAAATCCGCTTTATCAGATGCATCTGTGTAATTTTCACCTATAACACTGACCCCGTAGTTACATGTCCTTCGTCCAGCGCCGTGATTTTGAGTATGAAACAAATAGCCTCTTGTAAAATACATTGGTCATGTTTTAACTTTGTTTAAAGGTCCATGAACTAGGTCTTGGACCCATGCAGGAAATGGATTTGTGGTGTTCCAATAATTAACCTGCATATATATATGAAACATGTTTAGAATAGTCGCATATAATATGAACGTACATATATATGACAATAATATGTACTTACATAATCTTTAACCCATAAATGATATTCGTCAGCTCTTTTCATAGAGAGTTATTTTTCGGTGAGTCCTTTGTATTTTTCCGTGATAAAATCCTCGAACATGCTATATGTACAACAACAATATAAATATGATTGGGCGCATTGATATAAGTAATTTTACATATATATAAGAGTAAAATAAGTAATTTTGCATACCGCTCAATAGGCTGAAAATAATCACAATTTCTCAACACACCATTGATAGTCCCTCTCTGAAAGCCACAATTCCTGTATTTCTCCACTTGGACGACCGGGTTGAGTGAATATTGAAGGCACTCCAGGGACATGATATTCGGGGGCATCACCTTCATCAAATCTAGTTAACCTGCACAATAAAAAACTTCTAAGTAATTCACATTATTATATTCCGCGAAAGTATATATATTGTTCATTTACCTTGATTTGGTTTGAATATTAGCGGCAGAGTATTGTTCTGAAAAATATGCAATCTCGTCATTGATATATGATTGAACAATTGATCCTGCTGCATATCTTTTGTTCTTCGCTTTGGCTTTCAACTTTTTGATAAACCTTTCAAAAGGATACATCCACCTATATTGGACAGGACCTCCCAATTCATCTTCGTATGGGAGATGTATAGGCAGGGGTTCCATCACATCAAAAAATGATGGCGGAAACATCTTCTCCAAATTGCATAGGATTATAATTATATTCTGCTTTAGAATTTGAACTCGAGTTGTGTGCAGAGTTCTCGAACATAAATCCCGAAAAAATGCTTCAATCCCTACAATATATAATTAGTTTAATTGCATCATAATAATTATTACAAAATGAATATAGTAGAACGTAAACGATGTTGCATCTTCATATTCATACCTGATATCGCTTGGTGGACATTGCGGTGTAAGAATTCTGAAAAGATAAATGGTAATAGTCTCTTCATAAACACATGACAGTCATGGCTCTTCATGCCTGAAAGTTTTCCATTCTCTATATCAACACAATTAGCCAAGTCTGACGCATAACCATCTGGAAATTTAACCGAATGTTTCAAACATTCGAGTAAACTTGTTCTTGCAACTTCTGTCAATGTATAAGGTGGAAAAGGAGCCTTGCCCTCACTATCAATGTGTAAGTGTGGTCGAGTACAGAATCGTTCAATATCCCATCTTGACATGATGTTGTCTTTTGTTTTACCCTTCACACTCATTAGAGTATTCATGATGTTATCAAAAAAATTCTTCTATGTATGCATCACATCAATATTATGTCGGAGATTAAGGTCCCTCCAATACGGCAATTCCCAAAATATACTTTTCTTGTGCCAATTATGTTCCTTCCCATAGCCATGTATCTTTTTGTCGTGACCATTTCCACCCACGATCTTAGTTTCTAGAGGATTTACACATTCTACCCGCTCACAGTAAACTTGTTCACCGGTCAAAGACTGAGGTGGGTACTCTCTTGATGCGTCTTTTCCTTTCAAAAACTCTTTTTTATTCCTTCTCAGTGGATGTCCATAAGGAAGAAATCTCCGATGACAATCAAACCAACATGTCTTCTTTCCATTAGGAAGATAGAAAGACTTTGTATCTTCCATGTAAACCGGACATGACAATTTACCATGGGTTGTCCATCCTGATAACATGCCATATGCTGGAAAGTCGCTTATTGTCCACATAAGCACTGCTTTTAGATTAAAATTTTGATTCATCGACACATCGTACGCATCGACTCCAGTAGACCACAAATATTTTAACTCCGAAATAAGTGGTTGGAGAAAGACATCAAGACTAGCTCGCGGATGATTAGGCCCAGAATTCAGAATAGTAAGAAACAAGTACTTTTCATTCATGCACATACCAGGGGGTAGATTATATGGTGTCAAGATCACAGGCCACAATGAATGATTACGAGACATGCCAAATGGATTAAACCCATCGGTGCACAATCCAAGGTAAACATTTCGTGGTTCTTCAGCAAACCGAGGATGTTGATTTTGAAAATATCTCCAGTCCGCCGCATCGGAAGGATGGCTCATTACTCCCTCATTTGCTTCGTGCTCGGCGTGCCATCTCATTGTCGCTGCTGTCTTGTGGCTCTGATACATTCTCTTCAATCTATCAGCAACCGGTAGATACCACATACGACTATATGGAACTTTCGTTCTACGTCTGTCGTCCTTAGGTTTCCATCTTTGTGCCCCACAAAAAAGACATTTTTCTTCTTTTTCGTCTTCTTTCCAGAATATCAATTAATTGTTAATACAAACATCAATTGTATGATATGGAAGACCTAAATTGCGCATCAACTTCTCGGTTTCGTAATGGGAACCGGTAGACTTGTTTCCACTTGGTAAATAATCTGTCAGTATATTGCAAACCGAATCTACTAACTTTTCACTCATATTATATTCAGCCTTATTTTGCATGACTCGAGCAGCTAAGGATAACTGCGAGTGACCTTCACGACAACCATCATATAATCGATCTTTTGCACCTTCTAACAAGTTGTAAAATTTCTTTGAATGGTTAAATACTGGTTCTTCTACATTTAGATAACTACCTTCATGATGATCATTTTCATTAAAGCCCACGTTTTCACGAAATGCATCATTAACCATATCCACATATCTATCTTCAACTACATGGCTCCCGCTTATATATGTAGGATCAACGTAACTAGTTCCTAAATCAATATTGATTTCTTCCCCATGCTTGTACCAAACAAAATAATTTGGCATAAACCCTCTACTATAAAGATGATTCCAAATTCTTGTCCCGGGGAGAAACTTTTCGTTTTTGCAAACATTACAAGGGCAGAAAAACTTACCCCGGTTATCTTGTGTTAGAGGCTGACTATTTGCAAAGGTCATGAACTCCTCCACTCCCGTTGTAAACTCTTCGGAAAAATTACCCGTCTCTTCATCGATCCGCCGATACATCCATTCACGAGAATTATTATAATTATAATGACCCGACATTACTCGATTATATAACTATATATTAGAGTTTTAGAAAAAATATATTTTGTAAGAATGTTGGTTGTAGAATGAAGAGAAGAAGTGATTGAGCGTTCATTATGTAGACAGTTTTTACCGACTACTTAGCGACTGATATTACGTAGTCGCAAAAAACATGTACACCTACCAAAAACACGTGTTTCTTGCACCTAAATTATACGACTAGTTTACGACTACTTAACGACCCGCCGGAACAGTCGCCAATGTGTCGTTAACTTTACGACTCGCCGAAACAGTCGCACATTAGCCATTAATTACCGACTATTTAACTATTTAGTTTTTTTTCGGAGGTTAGTCATAAATTAGTTGTTATTTTACGACTACCGTACCGATTACACCTAGTAGTCGTAAATTAACGACTAATATAAGACTCTTGCGATGTAAACGTAAAATAGTCGCATATTTGTAGGTAATCAGTCGCAACCTTTAACGACTACGTCTTTAGTCGATGCATGTAGTTGGAAAATCTCTGTTTTCTTGTAGTGATAGGTTGTGTCACCATATGCGATATGCGTTTTCAACCAAGCGGCAATATCCCGTTCTTTAAGAGCGGTTACTTCGTCTTTTGAAAGTCCTGGATAAACCTCATTCACTTGCTCCTCAAACATTCTAAAACAATGCAGGAAACTGGATCAAAATTAAATATTTATTTTGTTTATGCATGATAAGTATGTGAATGAATAGTTTCACATACCTTTCAAAAAGTCGGGCATATTGACAATTAAGGAGGATGTAAGTATTTGCGCTTTGCCGATGTTGATCACTTTCCCACCAAACTTCTTTTATTTTTCCGCCAGATCTTCCGATTGGAGAAATGATATCAGGTACCACCCCTTCCATTCCATACACCGCGCCAACATCTCCATCATCGTAGCGTCGTGTTGTTGTTCTACGTGTACTTACGTTGGAACCGAAATAATATGAGGCGAAATGAGACGTCTCTTCAGTTAAAGATCCAACAACAATAGATCCTTCAACCCTTGCAAGGTTTTTCGCCTTTCCTTTCAAATGTCCCATAAATCGTTCAAAAGGATACATCCACCGAAACTGCACATGCCCTCCTAATTATGCCTTGTGAGTAAGATATATTGGAAGGTGTTCCATAACATCGAAAAAGGATGGAGGGAAAGTCTTCTCAAAGTTGCACAACACAATCGGGATATTGTCACGTAACTGTTCAATGACATTTTCTGTAAGCGTACGGGTGCATAGATCTCGGAAAAATGCACCGATCTCTGGAAAATTTTAAATATTAATTTAATTATATACATTATTATTAGCTTAATTAATTAAAATTACAATATATACATTTAAGGGTTCAATGATACCTGCTATTACTGTGTGTGCGGGTTCGGGTAAAAGCTCATCGAAAGCAAAAGGTAAAAGTCTTTGCATAAACACATGACAGTCGTGACTTTTCATACCTGAAAACTTTTGACCATTCTCAACGCATGCATATAACTTTGAAACATATCTGTCGGTAAACTTGACATCTGAAGCGACCCAGTTGAATAACATATTTTTCGCTTCAGGTTTCAATCTGTAGATTGGGACAGGAGCCTTACCATCGTTTGTGATATGCAACTCACTTCTAAAACATATTTCTGGCAAATCCAGTCTTGTCTTCAAATTGTATTTAGTTCTCCCTTGTACGTTCAACAATGTGTTTATAATATTATCAAAGAAATATTTTTCAATGTGCATAACGTCGAGGTTATGTCTCAACAAGTGATTTTTTCAGTACGGGAGTTCCAAAAAAATGATTTTCTTGTGCCAGTTATGGCTTTCTCCGTATCCATCGGGTAAATTGGAAACATGCCAATTACCACCCCCATCTACATGTTTTTTGCGCCCTGTAATTATCCAACTCCTCCAATAACTCTGCCCCCGTCGGATAAAATAGGGGTGCATGTTTAACGACCCGATTCTTCTAAAACAACCTTCTGTTCTTTCGGTAAGGATGATTGATTGGAAGGAAACGTCGGTGACAATCAAACCAACTTGTTTTCCTTCCATGTGGGAGTTGAAACGCATCAGTTCGATGACGGCAATACGGACAAGAAAATCGTCCATGCGTTGTCCAACCTGCTAACATGCCATAAGCAGGAAGGTCACTAATAGTCCACATGAGCACCGCACGCATCGTAAAATTTCTCTTTCATGAGATATCATACGTACGAACCCTAGTGGACCATAGAACTTTTAACTCATGTATCAAAGGTTGCAGAAAAACATCAAGAGCTCTCTTTGGGTGCTTCAGACCTGGTACTAAAATGCTTAAGAAAAGAAATTCTCTTTGCATGCACATATTGGGAGGAAGATTATACGTAGTTAGTATAACTGGCCACAAAGAGTATTGTCTACCATACATACCGAATGGACTAAATCCGTCAGTGCATAAACCAAGGTATACATTACGAACCTCTCTAGCGAAATCAGAGTATACCGTGTTGAAGTGCTTCCAAGCCTTTGCATCTGACGGATGAGTGACTTCCCCATCTTCAACTGAGTGTTCTGCATGCCATCTCATCGAATCAGATGTCCTCTCTGATTGATACAATCTTTTTAGTCTGTCTGTGATGGGTAAGTACCACATCCGTTGATACGGGACTTTACTCCCCTTCCCTTAAACCTTATATCTCGGTTGACGACAAAAACGACATTTCCAATAAATCATACAATTGTTAACACAAACATCAATCATTTCATAAGGTAATCCAAGACTAAAAACCAACTTTTGTATTTCGTAATACGACTCAGCAACTACATTACCCTCATGCATATATTCTTTCAGTAACTCCGCCCAAGAGTCCATACAAAACTCACTCAAATTATTATCAGATTTTATATTCATCATCCTAAGTGCTACTGATAGTTTTGACAATCCAACTTTACATCCCTCGTAAATTGGTTTATTCGCAGCGTCTACCATATCATAAAAACGTTTAGCATCTAGGTTAGGTTCCTCAACTACATTTTCGGATAAATACTCCCTCGTATCATGAAATGCATCAACAACCATTTCATGATATCTATTATCATCTACATGCACATAACCACCGGCCTGATCATGATCATCGTTACTATCAAAATGATGCAGTAAATTAGCAGGTTCGTTACTAACATGATCGCTAACAGGAAACGTGTAATTACTATCTCCAACTTCAGTATTATTACAGTTATACCCTTCCCCATGTTGAAACTAAACAAAATACTGCGGCATAAAACATCTATTAAAAAGATGTTTCCATACGGTTTCAACAAACACGTATTTAGTGTTAACGCACTTCTTACATGGACAATACATTTTACCGGTATCTTGCGTATTCTGCATGTTTCCAGCCTGCTGCATGAATGCTTGAAGTCCCTCCGTAAATTCGTCTGTAACTACCCACGATCGATCTTTATGCCGATACATCCAAGACCGTAACTCGTATATATTGTTATTACCGTGAGACATATTGAAATTTTTAGAGTGTTTAAATTTTTATAGAGTGAATGTTTTTTGTATTGTGTTGTGGTGTGATTTTTTGAAGAGTGTAGAGGGGTTTATAAAGTCCCATTCTAAATTTTTTGCAACCATTTAGCAAGGAAAATTAGCAACGATTTTGCAAGGAATCAAAATTAGCAACGAATCAAAATTAGCAACGATATAGCAACGTTTTTGAAAACGTGCTTACCTAATTAGCGACCCTCCTCGCTATATCGTCGCTAATTACCAAGGATATATATTCGTCGCTAAATCGTCGCTAATTATCGACGATTTACCGACGCATAACTCATTCGTCGCCAAAATCATCGCTAAATCGTCGCTAATTTTGCGACGAAATAATACCTCGCTAAATAGCGACGATTTAGCGATGATTGATTTCTTCGTTGCTATTTTGTCGCCAATTCGTTGCTATATAATTCGTCGCTATTTCCTTGCTAAATTTCGTTGCTAAAAGCCCAGTTTCTTGTAGTGTTATAAGTACCTCAACGATCTTTGTACAAGTTTCACGAACTTATGAAATGTCTAACAACGTTTTTCTGTGAGTCTAAACCAAGTTTCATGCAACATGAGTTCTTATAAGTGCCTCAATTATCTTTGTACAAGTTTCACGAACTTATGAAAAATCTAACAACGCATATTCTAGGACTTTAAACCAAGTTTCATGCAATATGAGTGCTTATAAGTGCCTCAATGATCTTCGTACAAGTTTAACAAACTTACAAAACTTCTAACAACGCATAATATAGGACTCTAAATCAAGTTTCATGTAACATGGGTGCTTATAAGTGCCTCAATGATCTTTTTACAAGTTTCGTGAACTTATGAAACATCTAACAACGCATATTGCAAGACTCTAAATAAAGTTTCATGCAACATGAGTGCTTATAAGTGCCTCAATGATCTTTGTATAATTTTCGCGAACTTATGAAACATGTAACAACGCATATTCAAGGACTCTAAACCAAGTTTCATGCAACATGAGTGCTTATAACTACCTCAATGATCTTTGTACAAGTTTCACGAACTTGTGAAATATCTAACAACGTGTTTCTAGGACTTTAAACCAAGTTTCATGCAACATGAGTGCTTATAAGTGCCTCAATGATCTTTTTACAAGCTTCATAAAATTATGAAACATCTAACAACGCATATTCCAGGACTTTAAAATATGTTTCATGCAACATGAGTGCTTATAAGTGCCTTAATGATCTTCGTAAGAGTTTCACAAATTATCGAAACTTCTAACAACGCATAATATAGGAGTCTAAATCAAGTTTCATGTTACATGAGTGTTTATAAGTGCCTCAATGATCTTTGTATAAGTTTCACGAACTTATAAAATAACTAACAACGCATATTCTTGGACTCTAAACAAAGTTTCATTCAAAATGAGTGCTTATAAGTGCCTCAATGATCTTCGTACAAGTTTCAAGAACTTACAAAACATCTAACAACGTGTTTCTAGGACTCGAAACCATGTTTCATGCAACATGAGTGTTTATAAGTACCTCAATGAGCTTTGTACAAGTTTTACGAACTTGTGAAACATGTAACAACGCATATTCAACGACTTTAAACCAAGTTTCATGCGACACGAGTGTTTATAAATGCCTTAATGATCATTCTACAAGTTTCGCGAACTTATGAAACATGTAACAATGAGCTTTGTACAAGTTTGACGAACTTATGAAACATCTAACGACGCTGTTTCTAGGAATCTAAACCAAGTTTCATGCAACATGAGTGCTTATAAGTACCTCAATGATCTTTGTACAAGTTTCACGAACTTATGAAATATCTAACAACGTTTTTCTAGGAGTTTAAACCAAGTTTCATGCAACATGAGTTCTTATAAGTGTCTCAATGATCTTTTTCCAAGTTTCACGAATTTATGAAAAATCTAACAACGCATATTCTACGAAATTAAACAAAGTTTCATGCAACCTGAGTGCTTATAAGTGTCTCAATGATCTTCATACAAGTTTAACAAACATAACAAACTTCTAACAATGCATAATCTAGGACTCTAAATCAAGTTTCATGTAACATTGTGCTTATAAGTGCCTCAATGATCTTTGTACAAGTTTCATGAACTTATGAAACATCTAACAACACATATTCTAGGACTTTAAAAAAAATTTCATGCAACATGTGTGCTTATAAGTGCCTCAATGATCTTTATATAAATTTCGCGAACTTATGAAACATGTAACAACGCATATTCAAGGACTCTAAACCAAGTTTCATGCAACATGAGTGCTTTTAAGTGCCCCAATGATCTTTGTACGAGTTTCACGAATTTATGAAATATCTAACAACGTGTTTCTATGACTTTAAACCAAGTTTCATGCAACATGAGTGCTTATAAGTGCGTCAATAATCTTTGAACAAGTTTCGTGAATTTATGAAACATCTAACAACGCATATTCTATGACTTTAAAATAAGTTTCATGCAACATAAGTGCTTATAAGTGCCTTAGTGATCTTCGTAAGAGTTTCACAAACTATCGAAACTTCTAACAACGCATAATCTAGAACCCTAAATCAAGTTTCATGCAACATGAGTGCTTATAAGTGCCTCAATGATCTTTGTACAATTACACGAACTTATGAAACGTCCAACATTAGTGCTTATAAGTTTCTCAATGATCTTCGTACAAGTTTCATAAACTTACGAAACTTCTAACAACGCATAATCTAGGACTCTAAATAAGGTTTCATCATGCAACTTGAGTGCTTATGAGTGCCTGAATTATCTTTATACAAGTTTCAAGAGCTCATTAAACATCCAATAACACATATTCTAGGACTCTAAACCAAGTTTCATACAACATGAGTTCTTATAATTACCTCAATGAACTTTGTACAAGTTTACCTAACTTATGAAACATCTAACAATATATATTATGGGACTCTAAACCAAGTTTCATGCAACATGAGTGCTTATAAGTGCCTCAATGATCTTTTTACAAGCTTAAAGAACTTATGAAACATCTAACAACGCATATTCTATTACTATAAACCAAGTTTCATGCAACATGACTGCTTATAAGTGCCACAATGATCTTTTGCCAACTTTCATGAACTTATGAAACATCTAACAACGCATACTGTAGGACTCTAAACCAAGTTTCATGCAACATGAGTGCTGATAAGTGCCTCAATGATTTTCGTACAAGTTTCGAGAACTTACGAAACATATAACAACGCGTTTCTAGGACTCTAAACCAAGTTTCATTAAACATGAGTGCTTATAAGTGACTCAATGTTCTTTTTACAAGTTTCGCGAACTTATAAAACATGTAAAAACACATATTCAACGACTCTAAACCAAATTTCATGCAACATGAACGCTTATAAGTTCCTTAATGTTTCATGCAACATGAGGGCTTATAAGTTCCAAAAAGATCTTTGTACAAGTTTACCAAACTTATGAAACATCTAACAATACATATTATAGGGCTGTAAACCAAGTTTCATACAACATGAGTGCTTAAAGGGCCTCAATGATCTTCGTAAAAAATTCAAGAACTTATTAAACATCTAACAACGTGTTTCTAGGATTCTAAACCAAGTTTTATGCAACATGAGTGGTTATAAGTGTCTCAATGATCTTTTTACGAGTTTCATGAACTTATGAAACATCTAACAACGCATATTCTAGGACTCTTAACCATGTTTCATGTAACATGAGTGCTTATAGGTGTCTCACTGATCTTCCAAAGAGTTTCAAGAACTTACGAAACATCTAACAACGTGTTTCTAGGACTGTTTAAACCAAGTTTCATGCAATATGAGTGCTTATAAGTGTCTCAATGTTCTTCGTACAAGTGTAATAAACTTACGAAACTTCTAACAACGCATAATCTAGGACTCTAAATAAGGTTTCATGCAACATGAGTGCTTATAAGTGCCTCAATGATCTTTGAACAAGTTTTACGAACTTATGAAACATCCAACAACACATATTCTAAGACTCTAAACCAAGTTTCATGCAACATGAGTTCTTATAAGTGCCTCAATTATCTTTGTACAAGTTTCACGAACTTATTAAACATCTAACAACGCATATTCTAGGACTTTAAACCAAGTTTCATGCAACATGAGTGCTTATAGGTGTCTCACTGATCTTCCTACAATTTCAAGAATTTACGAAACATTTAACAACATGTTTCTAGGACTCTTTAAACCAAGTTTCATGCAACATGAGTGATTATAAGTGTCTCAATGATCTTCGTACAAGTTTCATAAACTTACGAAACTTCTAACAACGCATAATCTAAGATTCTAAATAAGGTTTCAGGCAACATGAGTGCTTATAAGTGCCTCAATGATCTTTGTACAAGTTTCACGAACTTATGAAACATCCAACAACACATATTCTAGGACTCTAAACCAAGTTTTATCCAACATGAGTTTTTATAATTGCCTCAATGATCTTTGTACAAGTTTACCTAACTTATGAAACATCTAACAATACATATTCTAGAACTCTAAACCAAGTTTCATGCAACATGAGTGTTATAATTGCCTCAATGATCTTCAATCAAGTTTCAAGAACTTATTAAACATCTAACAACGTGTCCAGGACTCTAAACCAAGTTTCATGCAAGATGAGTACTTATAAGTGCCTAAATGATCTTTGTAAAACCTTCGCGAAATTATGAAACATCTAACAACGCATATTCTATGACTTTAAACCAAGTTTCATGCAACATGACTGCTTATAAGTGCCTCAATGATCTTTTTCCAAGTTTCAGGAACTTATGAAACATCTAAAAACGCATACTGTAGGACTTTAAACCAAGTTTCATGCAACATGAGTGCTGATAAATGCCTCAATGATTTTTGTACAAGTTTCAAGAACTTACAAAACATATAACAACGTGTTTCTAGGACTCTATACCAAGTTTCATGCAACATGAGTGCTTATAAATGACTCAATGATATTTTTACAAGTTTCGCGAACTTATAAAACATGTAACAACACATATTCAACGATTCTAAGCTAAATTTCATGCAACATGAGCTCTTATAAGTGCCTCAATGTCCTTGTACAAGTTTCGCGAACTTATGAAACATGTAACAACGCATATTCAAGAACTCTAAACCAAGTTTCATGCAACATGAGTGTTGATAAGTGCCTCTATGATCTTTGTACGAGTTTCACGAACTTATGAAACATCTAACAACACATATTCTAGGACTTTAAACCAAGTTTAATGCAAAATGAGTGCTTATAAGTGTATCAATGATCTTCGTACAAGTTTCATAAACTTACAAAACTTCTAACAACGCATAATCTAGGACTCTAAATAATGTTTCATGCAACATGAGGGCTTATAAGTTCTAAAAAGATTTTTGTACAAGTTTACCAAACTTATGAAACATCTAACAATACATATTATAGGTCTGTAAACCAAGTTTCATACAACATGAGTGCTTAAAGGGCCTCAATGATCTTCGTAAAAGTTTCAAGAACTTATTAAACATCTAACACTACAAGAAATCACGAGTTTAACAACGACCATCAGATGACAATGCAACTTCATGACGAAATGCATCGCAAACCATGTCATTTATCCTATCCGGTTCATTTCCATGATCATGATGAAAATTATAATAATCATACTCATTTTCTACATGCGGGTCATAGTCTACAGATTCCTGATGATAATTACTACTACTAGCAACATTACCACAATAACCTTCCCCATGCTGAAACCATATATAATATTGTGGTGTAATCCTCTATTTAGCAAATGCTTCCAAACATTTTCAACCAAAATGAACCATCTATTGTCGCATTTGATACAAGGACAAAACATCTTACCGCTTTCGATAGTGACAGGTAGATTTGTGTCTTGCTGCATGAATACTTCAATCCCGTCGAGGAACTCACGTGTCACCGATCCGTCATCGCCTCGATGTATGTACATCCATTTTCGGATTTCGTAAATATCGCCTCCGGACATTTTTTATTTAAAACAAATTTTTTTTTGTTAAAAAGAGTTTTTTTTTGTATGTGAGAGAGATATAAAATTGATGGTGTGATTTACGGTGAAAGATGAGGATGTATTTATAGGATTTTTTAAAATTTTCCAACTTTTTACCAAGGAAATTAACTACTAATTTACAACAATTCATAATTTAACAAGGAATTTACAACGATTTAACGACTAAAATGAAAGTTGTAAATAATTAGGTGCAACAATAAATACACGTTCTCAACTACCAGATTAATGTCTTCAAATCGTTGTTAAAATGTCACAAAATCAGAAGTTGTAAATTCGTTGTAAATTAGCAACGATTTAGCAACGAAATATTCTTTTAAACCAAAATGTCGTTAAATCGTTGTAAATTTACGACGATAAAACGACGATTTCGTCTTTATTCGGAAAATCATTGTAAAATCGTCGTAAATTTACGACGACCATAATCGTTGTAAAGTTTACGACGATTACAAAAATCGTCGTAATTTCGTCGTAAATTTACGATGACCAAAATCGTTGTAAATTTTTCGTGGTAATTTGCGCAGATTCTTGTAGTGTAACAACGTGTTTCTAGGACTCTAAACCAAGTTTTATGCTGCATGAGTGATTATAAGTTTCTCAATCATATTTGTACAAGTTTCATGAACTTATGAAACATCTAACAACGCATATTCTAGGACTCTTAACCAAGTTCCATGCAACATGAGTGCTTATAGGTGTCTCACTGATCTTCCTAAGAGTTTCAATAACTTACAAAACATCTAACAACGTCTTTCTAGGACTCTTTAAACCAAGTTTCATGCAACATGAGTGATTATAAGTGTCTCAATGTTCTTCGTACAAGTTTAATAAACTTACGAAACTTCTAAAAACGCATAATCTAGGACTCTAAATAAAGTTTCATGCACCAAGAGTTCTTATAAGTGCCTCAATGATCTTTGTACAAGTTTCACGAACTTATTAAACATCTAACAACGAATATTCTAGGACTCTAAACAAAGTTTCATGCAACATGAGTGCTTATAGGTGTCTCACTAATCTTCCTACAATTTCAAGAACTTACGAAACATCTAACAACGTGTTTCTAGGACTCTTGAAACAAAGTTTCATGCAACATGAGTGCTTATAAGTGTCTCAATGATCTTCGTACAAGTTTCATAAACTTACGAAACTTCTAACAACGCATAATCTAGGACTCGAAATAAGGTTTCATGCAACATGAGTGCTTATAATGGCCTCAATGATCTGTGTACAAGTTTCACGAACTTATGAAACATCCAACAACACATATTCTAGGACTCTAAACCAAGTTTCATGCAACATGAGTGTTTATAAGTGCCTTAATGATCTTTGTACAAGTTTCACGAACTTATGAAACTTCTAACAACGCATATTCTATGACTCTAAACCAAGTTTCATGCAACATGACTGCTTATAAGTGCCTCAATGATCTTTTCCAAGTTTCAGGAACTTATGAAACATCTAACAACGCATACACTACAAGAAACTGCACATTTAGCAACGACCGAAATCATTAGCGACGCCCAGAAATCGTTGCTAATTCGTTACCAATATTCCGTTGTTAATTCGTTGTTATTTTAGCGACAAATTCGCAACGAAGTTGTAACGTAAATTTAGCTTCGAAATAGCGACGATTTAGTGTCAAATTTTTAAAAATTATTTCCGATCTCTAAAATTCGCAAAAAGACGTCACTAATTTGTTGCTATATTGGCAACAAATAGCAACGATTTGGCAACGAAGAGCATACAAAATCGTCGCTAATTCGTTGCTAATTTAGCAACGAATTAGCAACGATTTAAAAAAAATATATAAAAAAAATTAAAAAAAGAAATTTAAAATAAAATCATTAAAATTAAAATTTATTATTATTATTATTAAAATATAAAATTCAAATTACTTTTTAAAAAAACTAAACTAGGGATCGAAATCATTGCGGCTTCAGCCTCTTCTGGACGAACCTCTGGTTCCGGATCGACCCCTAATCCGCGTTCCCGCATTGCATTTTCCAGGTTTGGACTATCCATCACAATTATGGAGAATAGATATGTCATCGTCTTGAAGCTAGCGTTTGTATCTTAAAGTTACTGTCGCAAGCCAGCATTCTCCGCGGCCTGATCCCGCTAAGAAGGAAGAGGTTATGATGATAAAGCTGCGGGAACGGTCTCGATAGAACCGACTCCGAAAGTGTGGTTCTTCTTTTTCGGAGCGACCTACGTAGTAAAAATAATATAAGTTAAAAAATATTAATTAAATTATTTACCTCGTAGTAGATTTGGTCGCATTCAGCGACTGAAAGTCGTCCCGAGGAGTTCACTGAGCTCCTTTCAGTGGACGATTGACTTACCAGCTCGACGAGTTTAGCCTCATAGTCATTCACGATCTTTTCAGATCGTGAACTGACAAATGACCCATATTTCCGCTTCTGGGGCTTCTTCAGTATCTCCACAATAGGGTGAAGTTCGCCCGCTTCCTCGGCCTATATTTGATATTTATATTAAATATTTATTTATTTGAAAAATAAATAAAATAAAGTGTAAAAAAATTAAATTTACCATTTTAATACGACGACCGGCGTATGAACTCGGTCCCGAAGTGTGGACGTAGGGACCGCTCCCGTCGATAGGAGTGAGGCGGGACTTCGAACTGTTTTCCGCGACGACGACAAAATGCGGTTTTGTCCAGTACTCGACCAGCCCTTTCCACACCGTCGGGGCCATCGACTCCGGCTTTCCCTCATCTCCTTTTAGTTTCCAGTCTTTCTTCCAACTGGAAACAATGTCGGCAAGGCGATGAATCGCCCTCTCGTTGAACCCCTTTCGAACTTTCACCGTATCAGCCTCGGCCCAATGCCATTTTTGCTATTAATTAAAACTAAGTTTTAGTATAACTTTTTAAATTGGAATTTTTAAATTAAAATTTTCAAATTAAATATTTTAAATTTAAATTATTTAAATTAAAATTTAAAATTTAAGTTAACCTACCGCAAAAGATTCGAACGAGATGTCCTGTATGTATCCCGGCGTTTGGGACCAATTCACGTGCGGCTCTACGAAGTACGACTTCGTTGAGTCCGCGACACTCCGACTCACTTTGTTGTCGCAAAACTTAACAAATTACAATTTTTTATTAATATTTAATAATTTTTTATTATTTTTTAATATTTTTTAATATAAATTTGATATTACCAAAATGTGTGTCGCGACCTTCTTGCCGTAGGAGATTCAAGATCCGCATCATGTGGGGTCCTTGATGCGGAGGCGGTGGTAAATCCGCCGGCATATCTCCAACTGGTGGAATGTTGGAAGCAACATCTAACCCCATCTCAAGGATCTCGGAGATTTCGGGGATGTCGGGTTGGGTTGGTTATGTAGGTTGTCGGATCGGATTAGAATCAGATTCGCTACCAGAACGGGAATTGTTACAGATGAAATTAAAATAATGGTTTGGACGACGAGACATTTTTATAAAAAGGTTTTAGTTTTTTAGGAAGAATTTAGTATGTTTTTATAGAGAGATTGTTGAGAGATAAAATGTTAGAGAGATGATTGTGTGAAAAAATGAAAGAATTCTGTCATATATATAGATTTTGAGGTCGTTGCTAAATCGTCGCTAATTTTTTTTAATCTTTTCGTTTTCCTACTGGAGGGAAAACAAAAATTTAGCGACGATTTAGCAACGATTCGTTGCTAAATCGTTGGTAAATAATAGATCTGACACAATGTCTACATTCCTTGTATTAGAAGTACGAGGGTAATGTCTGAAATATTAGCAACGATTTAGATACGATTCAGCAACGATTCGTTGCTAAACTCAAACCCTATTTTGAGGGTTTGAACCCCTAAAACAGTTTTCTATGCTATACTACATACTTAATATGTAATTATAGATTATAAGATTGAGTAATCAATTTTTTTTATTGATTTATACAATTGTTTCACCTTTTTAACACTTTTTCAGTTAACACTAATCCTTTAAAACCTTTATTTAGGGGTGGTTTAGGGGTTTGAAGATTTGTATATTGCAAAAATTAGCAACGAAATAGCAACGATTGCTTAATCATATTAGTCCAACAAATTTAAACCCCTAAAAGTACTAATCGTTGCTAAATCGTTGCTAATTTGTTGTTAAATCGTTGCTAAATAACTGATTGGACTAATACGTTACATTCCTTTTCGAAGCAACGAGGTTAATTTAACAACGATTCGCAACGATTTAATCGTTGCTAAATCGTTTCTATTTAATATTTAGCAACGATTTAGCAACGATCGTTGCTAAACTCAAACCCTATTTTTAGGGTTCCAACCCCTAAAACGGTTTTCTATGATATATTACATACTTAATATGTAATTATAGATTATAAGATTGAGAATAACAATTCAAATTATGATATCTACTAAAAAACTGAAACATATAAGTTAACAGTGAATTAGTACATGTTAAGTTAACAGTGAATTAGTACATGTTAAGTATAATATTGTAATCATTTTTTTTTTTATTGATTTATACAATTGTTTCACCTTTTTTTACACTTTTTCAGTTAACACTAATCCTTTAAAACCTTTATTTAAGGGTGGTTTGGGGGGTTTGAAGATTTGTATATTGCAAAAATTAGCAACGAAATAGCAACGATTCGTCGCTAAAATAGCAACGAATTAACGACGAAAATTTAAACCCCTAAAAGTACTAAACTTATGAATTCGTTGCTAAATTGTGGCAAACTTTGCAAATTCGTTGCAAATTCGTTGGTAATTCGTTGATAATTTGCAAAAAAAATTAAAAAAAATTAAAATTGCAAATACAAGTTACAAATTTATTCATTATTGACGGAATCAAATGATTCGATATCGCTATTTTCATCGAATTCTTCATTTTCTTCCGCGGATCCTTCGTTTTCATCATCCACCATATCTTCAGCTACTTGATTATAAGGATCAACAAGAAATACATCTTCGGTCGATTGATTTTTTTTTATAATTGTCCCACCAACGACATCTTGTTGACCATGACTTACTTTGTGGAAGACGTAACCACGAGTAAAATACATAGGCAAAGTTATGATCTTTCCAAGCGGTCCTTGTATTAACTCGCGAAACCAAACAAGATATGTGGTGTCACCATATTCAACTTCCGTTTTTAACCAACCCGCAAAATCGGGTTCTTTATAAGCAGTAAGTTCGTCTTTCGAAAGTACTGGATAGACTTCCTCCACTTGTTCCTCAAACATTCTAATTGAAACCACCACGTTATATATATAGATAGTTAGAAAAAATATAATAGCTTATATATAAAAACATATAATATATTATATTACCTTTCGAAAGGTCGTGCTTAATCACAATTAAAGAGGATGTAAGTATGTGCACTTTGTCGATGTTGATCACTTTCCCATCAAACTTCTTTTATTTTTCCGCTAGTTCTTCCAATTGGAGAAAATATATCAGGTACCCCTTCTACTGCATATACTGCGCCAACGCCGCCGTCATCGTATCGTCGTGTTGTTGTTCTACGTGTTCGTACATTGGAACCGAAATAGTATGATGCGAAATGAGAAGTCTCTTCCGTTAAAGATCCAACAACGATAGACCCTTCAACCCTTGCTAGGTTTTTCGCCTTTCCTTTCAAATGTCCCATAAATCGTTCAAAGGGATACATCCACCAAAACTGCACATGCCCTCCTAGTTATGCCTCGTGAGGAAGATGTATTGGAAGGTGTCCCATTACATCGAAAAAGGATGGAGGAAAAATCTTTTCCAAGTTGCACAACAAGATAGGGATATTATCACGCAACTATTCAATTACATCTTCTGAAAGTGTACGAGTACATAAATCTCGGAAAAACGCACCGATACCTGAAATTTTTAAAAATTCATGAATTTATATACATATATATTGTAATTAAAAAGATAATTAATTAATTATTAATTAGTACATGCAATTGCTAAGTGTGCGGGTTCATGTAGAAGCTCGTCGAAGGCAAAAGGTAATAGTCTCTGCATAAATACATGACAATCATGACTTTTCATACCTGAAAACTTTTGTCCATTCTTAGCACATGCGGATAGCTTTGAAACTTATCCGTCGGGGAACTTGACATTTGACGCTACCCAATTAAATAATGCGTTTTTCGCTAATATGCAACTCACTTCTAAAACATATTTCTGGCAAATCCAATATTGTCTTCAAATTGTCTTTCGTTCTCCCATGCACATTCAACAATGTGTACATGATGTTATCAAAGAAATTTTTTTCAATGTGCATAACATCAAGGTTATGTCTCAACAAGTGATCTTTCAGTAAGGGAGTTCCCAAAAGATGTTTTTCTTGTGCCAGTTATGGGTTTCCCCGTATCCGTCAGGTAAATTCGAAACATGCCAATTTCCACCCCGTCTACATGTTTCTTGCGCCCCGTAATAATCCAACTCGTTTAGTAACTCTGTCCCCGCCGGATATAGTAGGGTTGGTTGTTTAACGACTTTGTTCTTCTTGAACAACATTCTGTTCTTCCGGTACGGATGATTAATTGGAAGAAATCGTCGGTGACAATCAAACCAACTTGTTTTCCTTCCGTGTGGGAGTTGAAACGCATCAGTCCGATGACGAGAATAAGGGCAAGACAATCGTCCATGCGTTGTCCAACCGGATAACATGGCATAAGCAGGAAAGTCACTAATAGTCCACATAAGCACTTCACACATCATAAAATTTCTTTTGCACGATATATCGTACGTACGAACCCTAGTGTACCATAACTATTTTAGGTCATGGATTAAAGGTTGCAGAAAAACATCTAGAGCTCTATTTGGATGTTTCGGACCAGGAACTAATATACTTAAGAAGAGGAATTCTCTTTGCATGCACATATATGGAGGAAGATTATTAGGGGTTACAATAACTGGACACAAGGAGTATTGTCTACCAAACATACCAAATGGACCAAATCCGTCAGTGCATAAACCAAGATATACATTACGAATCTCTCTAGAGAAGTCAGAGTATACCGTGTTAAAGTGCTTCCAAGCCTTTGCATCTGACGGATGAGTTACTTCCCCATCTACGACTGAGTGCTCTGCATGCCATCTCATTGAATCGAATGTCCTTTCCGATTGATACAATCTCTTGGGCCTGTCAATAATGGGTAAGTACCACATCCGTTGATACGTGACTTTACTCCCTTTTCCATGGACCTTATATCTCGACTGACGGCAAAAACGACATTTCTGCAACTTATCATCATCTTTCCAATAAATCATACAATTGTTAACACAAACATCAATCATTTCGGAAGGCAATCAAAGACTAGAAACCAACTTTTGTATTTCATAATATGAATCAGGCATTGCATTATCCTCAGGCAAATACTCTTTTAGTAATTCCGCCCAGGAGTCCATGCAAAATTCACTCAAATTATGATCAAATTTGATATTCATCATTCTAGATGCTAATGATAGTTTTGACAATCCATCATTACATCCATCGTAAATTGGTTTATTCGCAGCGTCTAACATATCATAAAAACGTTTAGCATCTTGGTTAGGTTCTTCAACAACATTTTCAGATAAATACTCCCTCGTATCATGAAATGCATCAGCAACCATGTCATGATATCTATTATCATCTACATGCACATTAGACCCACCCTGATGATCATAGCTAAAATCAATATGATTCGGTAAATTAGTCGGTTCGTTAGTTTCAACAACATGAAACGAACAACTTTCTCCAAATTCGGTGTTATTATAATTATACATTTCCCCATGTTGAAACCAAACAAAATATTATGGCATAAAACCCCTATTAAAAAGATGTTTCCATACGGTATCAACATGAATGTATTTAGTGTTCACACATTTCTTACATGGACAATACATTTTACCAGTTTCTTGAGTAGTCTGCATGTTTCCAGCTTGATAGATGAATGTTTGAAGTCCCTCCGTGAACTTTGTTGTCACTATCCCCGATCGATCTTTGTGTCTATACATCCAAGATCGTAACTCGTATACGTTATTACCGTGAGACATTTTGAGTATATAGGTTATGAAAGTTTTTGTAAAGTGTTTAGAATATATATAAGAGAGAATGTTTTGATATTGTGTTGTGATTTTGATTTGGTCGAATGAGTTTATATAGGGACATTGTAAATTTTAGCAAGGAATTAGCAAGGAAATTTAGCAACGATTTTGCAACGAAATATTTTTACCAATGAATTAGCAACAATTTTGAGAGGAAATTGCAACGAATAATTCGTCGCCAATTACCGGTGGAGCTTAATAAAAACGTGTTCACCAGCTTAGCAATATTCCTTGCAAATTCGTCGCTATTTAACAAGGAAATATCTTCGTCGCCAATTCGGCGACGAAATAGCGACGAACGGTTTCGTTGATATTTGGCGACGAATTAGCGACAAAATTTAGAGTCGTCGCTAATTCATCGCTAATTCCTCACAAATTCGTTGCTAAAAAAATTCCTCGCTAATTCCTTGCTAAAATTCGTTGCTATTTGCCCAGTTTCTTGAAGTGATACTGTAGGACTCTAAACCAAGTTTCATGCAACATGAGTGCTGATAAGTGGCTCAATGATTTTCGTACAAGTTTCAAGAAATTATAAAACATCTAACAACGTGTTTCTAGGACTTTAAACCAAGTTTCATGCAACATGAGCGCTTATAAGTGACTCAATGATCTTTTTACAAGTTTCGAAAACTTAAAAAACAAGTAACAACGTAACAACACATATTCAACGACTCTAAACCAAGTTTCATGCAACATGAGCGCTTATAAGCGCCTCAATGATCTTTGTACAAGTTTCACGAACTTATGAAATATGTAACAACGCATATTCAAGGACTCTAAACCAAATTTCATGCAACATGAGTGCTGATAAGTGCCTCAATGATCTTCGTACGAGTTTCGTGAAATTATGAAACATCTAACAACGCATATTCTAGGACTTTAAAATAAGTTTCATCCAATATGAGTACTTATAAGTGCCTCAATTATCTTTGTACAATTCCACGAACCTATGAAATATCCAACATTACATATTCTAGGACTCTAAACCAAATTTCATGCAACATGAATTCTTATAAGTGCCTCAATGATCTTTGTACAAGTTTCAAAAACTTATGAAACATCTAAGAACGTATATTCTAGGACTCTAAACCAAGTTTCATGAAACATGAGTGATAAGTGCCTCAATGATCTTCGTATAAGTATCACGAACTTAAGAATTAACTAACAACGTGTTTCTAGGATTCTAAACCAAATTTCATGCAACTTGAGTGCTTATAAGTGCCTCAATGATCCTTTTACAAGTTTCACGAACTTATGAAAAATATAATAACGCATATTCTACAACTCTAAACCAAGTTTCATGCAACCTGAGTGCTGATAAGTGCCCCAATGATCTTCATACAAGTTTCATAAATTTATGAAATTAACTTCTAACAACGTATAATCTAGGACCCGAAATAAAGTTTCATGAAACATGATTGCTTTTAAGTGCTTCAATGATCTTTGTACAAGTTTCACGAATTTATATATGAAACATCTAACAACGCATATTCTAGGACTCTAAACTAAGTTTCATGCAACATGAGTGCTTATAAGTGCATCAATGATCTTTGTAAATGTTTCATGAACATATGAAACATCTAACAATGCATATTCTAGGACTTTATACCAAGTTTCATGCGATATGGGTGCTTATAAGTGTCTCAATGATCTTTGTACAAGTTTCATGAACTTATGAAACATCTATCGACGCATATTCTAGGACTCTAAACAAAGTTTCATTCAACATGAGTGCTTATAAGTTCCTCAATGATCTTTGTTTAATTTTTTCGAAATTATAAAACATGTAACAACGCATATTCAAGGACTCTAAACCAAGTTTCATGCAACATGAGTGCTTATAACTGCCTCAATGATCTTTGTACGAGGTCACGAAATTATGAAATATCTTTCAACGTGTTTCTAGGACTTTAAACCCAGTTTCATGCCCCATGTGTGCTTATAACTGCCTTAATGATATTCGTACATGTTTCACAAACTATCGAAACTTATAACAACGCATAATCTAGGACTCTAAATCAAGTTTCATGCAACATGAGTGCTTATAAGTGACTCAATGATCATTGTACAATTCCACGAACTTATGAAACATCCAACAACACATATTCTAGGACTCTAAACCAAGTTTCATGTAATATGAAATCTATAAGTTCCTCGATGATCTTTTTCCACGTTTCACGAGATTATGAAACATCTAACAACGCATATTCTAGGACTCTAAACCAAGCTTCATGCAACTTAAGTGCTTATAAGTGCCTCAATGATCTTTGTACAAGTTTCGCTAACTTATGAAACATGTAACAACGCATATTTAACGACTCTAACCCTAGTTTCATGCAAGATAAGTGTTTATAAGTGCCTTAATGATCTTTCTACAAGTTTCGTGAACTTATGAAACATATAACAATGCATATTCAAGGACCCTAAACTTAGTTTCATGCAACATAATTGCTTATAAGTAACTCAATGATCTTTGTACAAGTTTCACGAACTTATGAAATATCTAAAAACGTGTTTCTAGGATTCTAAACCAAGTTTCATGCAACATGAGTGCTTATAAGTGTCTCAATAATATTTGTACAAGCTTCACGAACTTACGAAACATCTAACAACGCATATTCTAGGACTCTAAATCAAGTTTCATGCAACATGAGTGCTTATAAGTGCTTCAATGATCTTTTTCCAAGTTTCAGGAACTTTTGAAACATCTAACAACACATATTGTAGGACTCTAAACCAAGTTTCATGCAACATGAGTGCTGATAAGTGCCTCAAGAAATTACGAAACATCTAACAACGTGTTTCTAGGACTCTAAACCAAGTTTCATGTAACATGATTGCTTATAAGTGACTCAATGATCTTTTTACAAGTTTCGCGAACTTATAAAACATGTAACAACACATATTCAACAACTCTAAACCAAGTTTCATGCAACATGAGCGCTTATAAGTGCCTAAATGATCTTTGTACAAGTTTCGCCAACTTATGAAACATGTTTTATGCAACATGAGTGTTGATAAATGCCTCAATGATTTTTGTACGAGTTTCACGAACTTATGAAATATCTAACAACGTTTTTCAAGGACTTTAAACCAAGTTTCATGTAACATGAATGCTTATAAGAGCCTCAATGATCTTTCTACAAGTTTCACGAACTTATGAAACATCTAACAACACATATTCTAGGACTTTAAACCAAGTTGACTGCAAAATGAGTGCTTATAAGTGTATCAATGATCTTCGTACAAGTTTCATAAACTTACAAAACTTCTAACAACGCATAATCTAGGACTCTAAATAAGGGTTCATCCAACATGAGTGCTTATAAGTGCCTTAATGATCTTTGTACAAGTTTACCAAACTTATGGAACATCTAACAATACATATTCTAGGACTCTAAACCAAGTTTCATGCAACAGGAGTCCTATAAGTGTCTCAATGATCTTCGTAAAAGTTTCAAGAACTTATTAAACATCTAACAACGTGTTTCTAGGACTCTAAACCAAGTTTTAGGCAACATGAGTGGTTATAAATGTCTCAATGATATTTGTATAAGTTTCATGAACTTATGAAACATCTAACAACGCATATTGTAGGACTCTAAACAAGGTTTCATGCAAGATGAGTGGTTATAAGTGCCTCAATGATCTTTGTACAAGTTTCATGAATTTATGAAACATCTAACAACGCATATTCTAGGACTTTAAAATAAGTTTTATGCAACATGATTGCTTATAAGTGCCTTAATAATCTTCGTAAGAGTTTCACAAACTATCGAAACTTCTAACAAAGCATAATCTAGGACCCTAAATCAAGTTTCATGCAACATGAGTACTTATAAGTGATTATTTGTGCCTCAATGATCTTTCTACAATTTTCACAAACTTATTAAACATCTAACAACGTATATTCTAGGACTCTAAACCAAGTTTTATACAACATGAGTGCTTATAAATTCCTCAATGATCTTTGTACAAGTTTCACGAACTTATGAAACATCTAACAACGTATATTTTAGGACTCTAAACCAAGTTTCATGAAAAATTAGTGCTTATAAGTTCCTCAATGATCTTTTTACAAGTTTCAAGAACTTATGAAACATCTAACAACGCATATTCTAGGACTCTAAACAAAGTTTCATGAAACATGAGTGCTTATAAGCTCCTCAATGATCTTTTTCCAAGTTTCACGAACTTATGAAACATTTAACACTTCATATTATAGGACTCTAAAACAAGTTTCATCGAACATGAGTGCTGATAAGTGCCTCAATGATCTTCGTAAAAGTTTCAAAAAATTATGAAACATCTAACAATGCATTTTCTAGGACTCTAAACCATGTTTCTAGGACTCTAAATCAAATGCCTTAATGATCTTTGTACAAGTTTCACAAACTTACGAAAATTCGAACAACGCATTATCTAAGACTTTAAATAAAGTTTCATGAAACATGAGTTCTTATAAGCGACTCAATGATCTTTGTACAAGTTTCGCAAAATTATGAAACATGTAACCACGCATATTCAACGACTCTAAACTAAGATTCCTGCAACATGAGTGCTTATAAGTGCCTCAATGATCTTCATACAAGTTTCATAAACTTACGAAACTTCTAACAACGCATAATCTAGGACTCTAAAACAAGTTTCATGCAACATAAGTGCTTATAAGTGTCTCAATGATCTTTGTTCAAGTTTTACGAACTTATGAAACATCTAACAACGTATATTCTAGGACTCTAAACTAAGTTTCACGCAAAATGAGTGCTTATAAGTGCCTCAATAATCTTTGGACAAGTTTCACAAACATATCAAAACATCTAATAACACATATTCTAGGACTCTAAACAAATTTTTATGCAACATTGGTGTTTATAACTACCTCAAATGATATTTGTACAAGTGTCTCAAACTTATGAAACATCTAACAATGCATATTCTAGGACTCTAAACAAAGTTTCAGGCAACAAGAGTGCTATAAGTTTCTTTGTACAAGTTTCAAGAACATATGAAACATCTACCAACGTGTTTCTAGGACTCTAAACAAAGTGTTTTGCAATATGAGGGCTTATAAGTGTCTCAATGATCTTTATACAAGTTTCATGAACTTATGAAACATCTAACAACGCATATTCTAGGAATTTAAACCAAGTTTCAGGCAACATGAGTGCTTATAAGTGACTTAATGTTCTTAGTACAAGTTTCAAAAACTTACAAAACTTCAAACAACGCATAATCTAAGACTCTAAATCAAGTTTTATGCAACATGAGTGCTTATAAGTACATCAATGATCTTTGTACAAGTATCACGAAATTATGAAACAACTAACAACGCATATTCTAGGACTCTAAACCATGTTTCTAGGACTCTAAATCAAGTGCCTTAATAATCTTTGTACAAGTTTCACAAACTTACGAAAATTCGAACAACGCTTAATCTAGGACTTTAAATAAAGTTTCATGAGACATGAGTTCTTATAGGTGACTCAATAATCTTTGTACAAGTTTCGCGAAATTATGAAAAATGTAACAACGCATATTTAACAACTCTAAACTAAGATTCATGCAACATGAGTGTTTATAAGTGCTTCAATGATCTTTGTACAATTTTCGCAAACTTATGAAACATGTAACAACGCTTATTCAAGGACTCTAAACAAGGTTTCATGCAACATGAGTGCTTAAAAGTGCCTCAATGATATTTGTACGAGTTTCACGAACTTATGAAATATCTAACCAAGTTTCGTGCAACATGAGTTCTTATAAGTTCCTCAATGATCTTCTTCCAAGTTTCAAGAACTTATGAAACATCTAACAACATGAGTTCTTATAAGTCTCTCAATTATCTATGTACAAGTTTTACAAACTTATGAAACATCTAAGAACGCATATTCTAGGACTCTATAACAAGTTTCATGATACATGAGTTTTATAAGTGCCCAAATGATCTTCGTTTAAGTTTCTAAAACTGATGAAACATCTAACAACGTGTTTCTAGGACTCTAAACCAAGTTTCATGCAACATAAGTGCTGATAAGTGCCTCAATGAACATATGAACACTACAAGAAACTGGGCTTTTAGCAACAAAATTGAGCAAGGAAATAGCGACGAATTATATAGCAACGAAATAGCGACGAATTATATAGCATCGAAATAGCAACGAATTGGCGACGAAATAGCAACGGAGAAATCATTCGTCTCTATATCGTCGCTATTTAGCGAGGTATTATTTCGTCGCAAAATTAGCGACGATTTAGCGACTAATATATATTGTTGGTAATTAGCGACGAATTAGCGAGGAGGGTCTTTAATTAGGTAAGCACGTTTTCAAAAACGTTGCTAAAATCGTTGCTAATTTTCCTTGCTAAATGGTTGGAGAAAATTTATAATGAGACTATATAAACCCCTCTACACTCTTCAAAAAATCACACCACAACACAATACAATAAACATTCACTCTATAAAAATATAAACACTCTAAAAATTTCAATATGTCTCACGGTACTAACAATATATACGAGTTACGGTCTTGGATGTATCAGCATAAAGATCGATCGGGGGAAGTTACAGACGAATTTACGGAGGGACTTCAAGCAATCATGCAGCAGGCCGAAAACATGCAGAATACGCAAGATACCGGTAAAATGTATTGTCCATGTAAGAAGTGTGTTAACACTAAATACATGTTTGTTGAAGCCGTACGGAAACATATTTTTAATAGAGGTTTTATGCCACAATATTTTGTTTGGTTTCAACATGGGGAAGGGTATAACTCAAATAATGCTGAAGTTGGAGATAGTAGTTATACGTTTCATGTTAGTGATCATGTTAGTCACGAACCTGCTAATTTACCGCATCATTTTGATAGTAACTATGATCATGATCAGGACGATGGTCATGTGCATGTAGATGATAATAGATATCATGAAATGGTTGCTGATGCATTTCATGATACGAGGGAGTATTTATCCGAAAATGTAGTTGAAGAACCTAACCTAGATGCTAAACTTTTTTATGATATGTTAGACGCTACGAATAAACCAATTTAGGAGGGATGTAAAGTTGGATTGTCAAAACTATCATTATCATCTAGGATGATGAATATAAAATCTGATAATAATTTGAGTGAGTTTTGTATGGACTCCTGGGCGGAGTTACTGAAAGAATATATGCCTGAGGGTAATGTAGTTGATGAGTCGTATTAGTCTTGGATTGCCTTCTGAAATGATTGATGTTTGTCATGTTAACAAGTGTATGATTTATTGGAAAGATGATGATAAGCTGCTTGAATGTCGTTTTTGTCGTCAGCCGAGATATAAGGTCCAAGGGAAGGGGAGTAAAGTCCCGTATCAACGGATGTGGTACTTACCCATCACATACATACTCAAAAGATTGTATAAATGAGAGTGAACATCTGATTCGATGAGATGGCATGCAGAACACTCAGTTGAAGATGGGGAAGTCACTCATCCGTCAGATGCAAAGGCTTGGAAGCACTTCAACACGGTATACTCTGATTTCGCTAGAGAGGTTCGTAATGTATACCTTGGTTTATGCACTAACGAATTTAGTCCATTCGGTATGTCTGGTAGACAATACTCTTTGTGGCCAGTTATACTAACTCCGTATAATCTTCCTCCCAATATGTGCATGCAAAGAGAATTTATTTTCTTAAGCATTTTAGTACCAGGTCCGAAGCACCCAAAGAGAGCTCTTGATGTTTTTATGCAACCTTTGATACATGAGTTAAAAGAGCTATGGTCCACTAGGGTTCGTACGTATGATATCTCATACAAGAGAAATTTTACGATGCGTGCGGTGCTCATGTGGACTATTAGTGACTTTCCTGCTTATGGCATGTTAGCAGGTTGGACAACGCATGGACGATTGTCTTGTCCCTATTGCCGTCATTGGACTGATGCGTTTCAACTCCCACATGGAAGGAAAACAAGTTGGTTTGATTTTCACCGACGTTTCCTTCCAATCAATCATCCTTATCGAAAGAACAGAATGTTATTTAAGAAGAATCGGGTCGTTAAACATCCACCCCTACTTTATCCGACGGGGGGGGGGGGGGGGGGCAGAGTTATTGGATAATTACGGGGCGCAAAAAACATGTAGACGGGGTGGTAATTGGCATGTTTCCAATTTACCCGATGAATACGGAAAAAGCCATAACTGGCACAAGAAACGCATTTTTTAGGAACTCTCGTACTGGAAAAATCATATGTTGAGACATAACCTCGACATTATGCACATCTAACAACGCATATTCTAAGACTCTAAACTAAGTTTCATGCCACATAAGTGCTTATAAGTGCTTCAATGATCTTAGTACAAATTTTAAAAACTTATGAAACATCTAAGAACGCATATTCTATAAGTGACTGTTAACCAAGTTTTATGCAACATCAGTGTTATAAGTGACTCAATGATCTTCGTATGAAATATCTAACAACGTGTTTCTAGGACTCTAAACCAAGTTTTATGCAACATGAGTGCTTATAAGTGCCTCAAAGATCTGTGTACAAGTTTCACGAATTTATGAAACATCTAACCACCCATATTCTAGGACTCTAAACCAAGTTTCATGCAACATGAGTGCTTATAAGTGTCTCAGTGATCTTTGTACCAGTTTCACGAACTTATGAAACATCTAACAACGCATATTCTAGGTCTCTAAACCAAGTTTCATGCAACATTAATGCTTATAAGTGCATCAATGATCTTTGTACAATTTTCGCGAACTTATGAAACATGTAACAACGCTTATTCTAGGACTCTAAACAAAGTTTCAATTAAAGTGAGTGCTGATAAGTGCCTCAATGATCTTCGTACAAGTTTCAAGAACTTACAAAACATCTAACAACGTGTTTCTAGGATTCTAAACCAAGTTTCATGCAACATGAATGATTATAAGTGAGTCAATCATCTTTGTACAAATTTCGCGAAATTATGAAACATGTAACAATGAATATTCGACAACTCTAAACCAAGTTTCATGCAACATGAGTGCTTATAAGTGCCCCAATGATATTTGTACGAGGTTCGCGAACTTATGAAATATAAACCAAGTTTCATGCAACATGAGTGCTTATAAGTGCCAAAATGATCTTTAAACAAGTTTCATGAACTTATGAAACATCTAACAACGCATATTCTAGGACTTTAACCAGGTTTCATGCAACATGTGCGCTTATAAGTTCCTTAATGATCTTCGTACAAGTTTCACAAACTTACATAACTTCTAGAAACGCATAATCTAGGACTCTAAATCAAGTTTCATGAACCATGAGTGCTTATAAGTGCCTCAATGATCTTTGTACAAGTTTCGCGAACTTTTGAAACAAGTAACAACGCATATTCAACGACTCTAAACCAAGTTTCATGAAAAATGAGTGCTTATAAGGGCTTCAATGATTTTTCTACAAGTTTCACAAACTTATGAATCATGTAACAACGCATATTCAAGGACTCTAAACCAAGTTTCATGCAACATGAGTGCTTATGAGTGCCTCAATGATCTTTGTACAAGTTTCAAGAACTTATGAAATAATTAACAACGTGTTTCTAGGATTCTAAACTAAGTTTCATGCAACATGAGTGCTTATATGTGCCTCAATTATCTTTGTACATGTTTCACGAACTTATGAAAAATCTAACAACGCATATTCTAGGATTTTAAACCAAGTTTCATGCAACATATGTGCTTATAGCTACCTCAATGATTTTTGTACAAGTTTCACAAACTTATGAAACATCCAACAACACATATTCTATTACTCTAAACCAAGTTTCATGCAACATTAGTTCTTATAAGTGTCTCAATGATCTTTGTACAAGTTTCACAAACTTATGAAACATCTAAGAAAGCATATTCTAGGACTGTAAACCAAGTTTCATGCATCAAGAGTGCTATTAGTTCCTCAATGATCTTCGTATAAGTTTCAAGAACTTATGAAACATCTAACATCGTGTTTCTATATAGCAATCACACAAAAGTTAAGTGATGAAAGAAGTGCTTATGTCTCCACTGCTCAGAGAACAAACACTATCTTCTTGGACATTTATTATTTCAGCCACAACTCTTGTCTCTTTACATCCTCCACTACCATATCCTCCTCCCCTACCATATCCTCCTCCACTACCATAGATGTTAACCTCGAAAATGTGATCTCCATCATAAACAAATGACAAAATGTCTCCATCTATAAGATGATTATCAACAACAAATTTGGACCATCCTTGTCCAGAATACACCTCATCTTGCTTCTTCATCATCACGACGCTCCAAAAGCATCCATCGGTTCCTTAGAGAATCGCGGATTCGGGCAAACGACTTGGTAGTTCATCGTAGTAGGACGCTAGGATCATCTGCCCAATGCACATACTTTAGCTTAAAATTGTTAACTTAATTGCCAACACTCAAAAAGATATAAAACCAATACACAATAAAGAGAGTCTATCTAATAAAGTCATCTAAAATCCAAGTCAAGTTGAAAACTTCTGACCATAATGGTTTAGGAAGATTAAAACCTTAAGTTTTACTCATCATGAGAGATTAATGTGAAAAGAAAACTACCTATATGGAAAGTTAACATCTTTACAACTAGGAAAACAGAGGAAACCCATAGGGGCCTAAAACGCAGATAAACCCATAAGAAACAAATGCAAACAAACAAGAGTTTCGAGACTTTTCCGAAACCAAAAGTACAATTTAAAGTACTTTTCAGAATAAAGCCATAACTTGTTGTAAATTACGGTCAAGACCCCAAAACTAAAATGTGGTTCTAAAATTAAATTTAAGTAATATAATAAAAAGAATATGAAAAATAGAACTCATCCTAAAAATGCTAGATTTAGAATTGATTCTAAAAGTTTTAGAATCCCATTTGTGTAGGTGTTACCTTTATATTTGTTAGAAAAATTAATTTATTTAATGAACTAAATTTTTTAAAAGATAAATATAAAATAATGTTTAGCACCTCTCCAAATAATCCAAACCTAAGGACATTATCTAATTGTACCAAAAAGCAAAAAAATCAAATTTAAACTAAACATTTTGAAATATATTCTTTAACAATAAATTGATGCTAGTAAATTATACGCAACTTTGTAGAACAAAATTCTGATATGGTATGTTAAAACAAAATATGGAGATAATTATAAATAGTTAAAAATTAAAAAAATAGTGGAAACACCCCTAAATTAATTTTCCTAACTAAGATTTAATCCGTGGTGTATCACATGTCTATATTTTTCTACAAATTTAATTTAGAAACTAAAACTTGTTGAAATGAAATTTTTGTTTCAATCCAAAGAAAGTTCTTAAAATCTCACAAAATGTTCTTAGCTTCATGATAGTATTCCGAGAATTTTGGGTCCAAGTAAAGAGGAATTCACAAAACTACACCATTTCAACCCTTCCTTCACAAAACTACAACTAATTTAATTTTTTCACATATTTACACCCTTTCAAAATTTTAAAAGCTTGATTTACCCTTTTAAAAATTACCAAAATTAAAATCTTTTCATTTGGGTTCGCTAATTAGTGTTTAGGGTATAGTATTAGGGGGGTATGATTGTGTGAGTGTAGTTTTGTGAAGTATTTTTGAAATGGTGTAGTTTTGTGAAATGTAATTCAAATGGTGTAGTTTTGTAATTCTCCCCCAAGTAAAATTTAAATTCTTTTAGCCAAAAGTATAAAGAGTTAAAATTTAGTTTCACTTCAATCTTCCAAGATTTAATTTTAAAGATTTAATATTATTCAAAATTTTATAATATTTTGGGTTAAAAATACAGTTGATTTAAATATTTTTCTAAGTATGTTTTTGGAATAAAAAAATACTTTTCCGAATTTCTCTTTATTAATCACTATTTAGTGCATATACACACACACATATATATATATATATACTAGGTGATGACCCCGCGGCATGCGCGGGAGAGGTTATTTAAAAATAATCATATATACTAAAAAATTATTTATGGTTTAAAAATAATTTTAGAAACGAAATAAATATTGTATAACGAACATCTAACTCTTTGTTTACGAAAAAGTTATCCAAACTTTATATATACTAGGAGGGTACCCGCGATACCCGCGGAATTTTTCTATATTTGAAATCTATATTTTGTAAATATTAATAATTTTATTTTATAAATTATTTTGTTATAGTTTTTATTGATGATTTTAGTATTTTCTTGCATTTTCAATATTTATATTTTTGTGCACCTAAACAATGATACAATATTTGTTACTTTCTCAATTCTATATTTTTTTATATTTTCCGCTTATCTTAAAAAGGTTATATTTTTTTGTTCATTTAGATGAAATTTGCAATATTTTTTTAGTAAATGTCTTTTCTATATCTTAAATATAGTTTGTATTCTTTTTTTTATTTTACTTGTCATGTTTTCACTATTTTAATAAATTTTGAATGCCTTTTATTTAATGTGATATTATATATAACATCAAACTATTTTCAATTGTTTAAAGTCCAAAAAAATATTGAGAGCACACATTTAAAACTTAGACTTAATTGATAGATGTTATATATATGATCAATCTATTTTCAATTGTTTAAAGTCCAAAAAATATTGAGAATACACATTTAAAACTTAGACTTAATTGATATTTATGTGTTGATTTTTAAATGTATTTAGTTTTGTAATAATATTTAATAATTTAAATTAAATAAATTTGATGATTTAAATAAAAATGATGAGGACTTTAACAATGCAAATTAAACAAAGTTTCATGCAACATGAATGCTTAAAAGTTACTCAATGATCTTCTTACAAGTTTCACAAACTTACGAAACTTCTATCAACGCATAATCTAGGACTCTAAGTCAAGTTTCATGCATCATGAGAGCTTATAAGTGCCTCACTGATCTTTGTACAAGTTTCGCGAACTTATTAAACATGTAACAATGAATATCCAACGACTCTAAACCAAGTTTCATGCAACATAAGTGCTTATAAGTGCCTTAGTGATCTTTGTACAAGTTTCACAAACTTACGAAACTTCTATCAACGCATAATCTAGGACTCTAAGTCAAGTTTCATGCATCATGAGAGCTTATAAGTGCCTCACTGATATGTGTACATGTTTCGCGAACTTATTAAACATGTAACAATGAATATTCAACGACTCTAAACCAAGTTTCATTCAACATGAGTTCTTATAAGTGTCTCAATGATCTTCGTACAACTTTCACAAACTTATTAAACTCCTAACAACACATAATCTCGGACTCTAAATCAAGTTTCATGCATTATGAGTGCTTATAAGTTCCTCAATGATCTTTTTACAAGTTTCAAGAACTTATGAATTATCCAACAACACATATTGTAGGACTCTAAATGATGAGATCTTGACCCAAGATTGATGGCTTTGGCGTGATGAGCTAATGGTTTTGGTGGTGATAAGGTTAGAGTTTGCGGAAGGTGAAAATAGATGAATGATTCGATATGAAAAGAGATGGTTTGGTGGCTTTCGTTTTGAATTAATGAAGTGATAATGATGATGGTATAATCAAGTGATCTATGAAAGGATGAAATGAAGAGATAATGGCTGCTACTTAGTTGATTCACACAAAAAGTAGACATAATTTTTTCGAAGAAGAAAAGGGGTTTTGTTGGATTCACTCCAAACTCTAGAAAAACACTCAAATGATCCAAATATGTTATCACAACAAAAGGATGGATGTTTTATTCATAGAATTCGACCATAATATATAGAGGAAGGAGATAATAAAGGCTCCTCCTCGAAAATGACATAAAGAAATAAACAAAACAAAGACTACATGCAAGGCTCTTCGGTAATTGTGTTTTCTTTATTCTTCTTTCAAACCTTCCACTTTATTTAGATTCTTTGACAAGATCAAAGTAATTCTAGATAGTATAGATGGAAGTGATTTATCTAGCCTCATTAAAATCTATGCTTGGGAAAACCCAATGGGACAAAACCGAAACATAGGAAAAAGAGTACTAGATAAACCACTTAACTACTTAGTGAATACCTTGATCTTCTTCCAATGCTCGAATGACGTTGATGTAGCTTGCTACGTCCTCATTCTCCTTGACTTGAGCTTTCCTTAGCATATCCTCCACGATCTTAGCTAGCTCCTTTGCTTTGTTACTTGTGATCGCTCCATTCGGTATCTCCAAAGTCTTGGGAATGTCTTGAGCCTCCATTGTATCAAAGTTTGTTTGTGAACTATTAAGGATCACATCATCCCCTCCCTCTTGAAAAGGATTTGACCTCAAATTTGTTTCATCCTCTGCAATAAACGGAACAAGATCAGAAACATTGAAAGCAATACTCACGTTATACTTACCTTGAAGATCGAGATGATAGGCATTGTCGTTGATCTTCTTGGTGATACGAAAAGGATTCCTCTCATTAGGTAACCTTTCCTTCCTTAGGTGAATTCCTCTCATTAGGTAACCTTTCCTTCCTTAGGTGAACCCACACTTGGTCACCAATCTCAAACTTCATCGCCTTTCTTCCTTTGTTCGCATAATTGGCATAGAGTTCGGTTTTGTGCTCAATATTTTTCCGAGCCTTCTCATGAATCTTCTTGACCAAGTCTGCCTTCTTCTTGCAATCTAGACTAATTCTTTCACTAAAAGGTAAAGGTGATAAATCCAATGGTCATAAAGGATTAAAACCATAAACAATTTCAAATGGTGAAAACTTAGTAGTGGAATGCTTTGCATGATTATAAGCGAATTCTACATGAGGCAAACATTCTTCCCAAGATTTCAAGTTACTCTTAACAAAATTTCTAAGCAATGTTGACAATGTAAGATTAACAACTTCAGTTTGACCATCGGTTTGCGGATGACATGTAGTAGAAATTGACAACTTAGTTCCTAGCTTAGAACATAATGTTTTCCAAAAATGACTAAGGAACTTAATATCACGATCAGAGACAATGTTTTAGGCATGCCATGCAATCTAACATCCCTAAAGAACAAATTAGCAACATTCAAAGCATCATCCGTTTTATGACAAGCGATAAAATGTGCCATTTTTGAGAACCTATCTACCACAACGAATATAGACGAATCCTTACCGATCTTGGTTATAGGCAATCCAACTACAAAATCCATAGAAATATCAATCCAAGGATGTATAGGAATAGGAAGTGGAGTATACAAACCGTGGGGTTGGACTTTGGACTTAGCATGTTTACAAGTAACACATCGGTCACAAACCCGTTCTACGTCTCTTCGCATATGCGGCCAATAGAAATGATCTTGTAACGTCTTAAGGATTTTAGAAACACCAAAGTGTCTCATTAATCCTCCTCCATGAGTCTCCTTGACTAATAAACATCTCAAAGAACCATTAGGCACACGAAGACGATTTTCATAGAATAGAACCCATCTTGCCTAAAGTAATGGTTAATTGCAAATTTTTCACAAGCTAGGTACGGCTCTTGGAACTCATGATCAGTATGATACATCTCCTTAAGTTGATCAAATCCAATAATCTTAGAACTTAAATTAGAGAGAACAGTGTACCTTCTTGATAATGCGTCGGCTACGACATTATCCTTACCTTTTTTGTACTTAATCACGTACGGAAATGTTTCGATAAACTCAATCCACTTAGCATGTCTTTTGTTGTGTTTATGTTGACCTTTAATGTGTTTGAGAGACTCGTGATCCGTATGAATCACAAATTTTTTTGGCCAAAGATAGTGTTGCCATGTTTGTAGAGCTCTCACCAAATCGTAGAATTCTTTGTCATAGGTCAGGTAATTGAGTATGGATCCTCCAAGCTTCTCACTAAAGAATGCTATATGCCTTTTATCCTGCATCAAAACAGCACCAATACCAATTCCACTTGCATCACATTCGATCTCAAAAGTTTTAGTAAAATCGGGTAACACTAGAAGTGGGGCATTAGTAAGCTTCTCTTTAAGGGATTGGAAAGCTTCTTCTTGGGATGGACCCCATTTTAATCCCAGGTCTTTATTGATCACTTCAGTTAGAGGTGCGGCTATAGTGCTAAAATCTTTCACAAAACGTCGATAAAAACCGCAAGATCATGAAAAGATTTAACTTCGCCAATGAACTTAGGACTCAGCCAATCTCTTATAGCTTTCACATTTTCCTCATCCACCTTGACACCATCTGCATTTACAAAAAATCCTAGGAAAACAAGGTTATCCGTACAAAAAGTACACTTCTTAAGATTAGCATAAAGACACTCTTTTCGTAAAACGTCTAAAACCGAGCTAATATGATTAAGATGATCGTCTAAGCTTTTGCTATAAATCAATATGTCATCAAAGTAAACAACCAAAAATATGCCAATAAATGATCTAAGCACATGATTCATTAAACGCATAAAAGTACTAGGTGCATTAGTTAAACCAATCGGCATCACTAACCATTCATATAAACCATGCTTCATTTTAAATGCGGTTTTCCACTCATCACCTTCTTTCATTCTAATTTGATGATAACCACTTTTTAAATCTATCTTATAAAATATGGTGGAACCATGCAACCCATCTAGCATATCATCTAAACGAGGTATAGGATGTCGATACTTTACGGTGATATTGTTGACGACAAGACAATCGACACACATCCTCCATGTACCATCTTTCTTTGGTACAAGTAACACCGGAACATCACAAGGACTCATGCTTTCACGTATATTTCCCTTGCTCATGAGCTCATCTACTTGCCGTGGCAACTCTTTAGTTTCTACCGGATTGGTACGATACGCTGCTTTGTTTGGTAATGAAGCTCCGGGCACAAAATCGATTTAATGCTCAATTCCTCTTATAGGTGGTAATCCCTCCGGACTTTCCTCTGGAAAAACATCTTTAAAATCCTTCAAAAGATTATTCATCTCACTCGAAATAACCGGTTCCAAATTAGCTAAACTTGTTAGAGTTTGTTTAAAAATAAAAAGTAGAATCGGTTTATTAGAGAGATAGGATTTCTTAACCTCTTTTGGTTTGATCATGAGATTAGAATTTTCAATTGATACCTTCTCCTTCTCCTCTTGATTCTTGAAATGCAATTGATCTTTGTAAATCTCTTGAGGCGACATAGGCACAAGTGTGATTTTCTTACCATTAAACATGAAAGAATGCTTGTTGGTAAATCCATCGTGTATCACTTTGCGATCCGATTTACATGGACGTCCCAAAAGGATATGACTAGATCCAATAGGCAGAATATCACACACAATCTCATCTTGGTACTTGCCAATGCTCATTGGTACGGTGACTTGATCATGAACCTTCATTTCACCACTTTCGTTGAGCCATTGTAGCTTGTACGGTCTTGGATGCTTTCGAATCTTTAGACCTAGCTTCTTAACCATGGACATACTGGCCACGTTTTTGCAACTTCCTCCATCAATGATGAGGCTACACAACTTGTCCTTAACCAAACATCTCGTGTGGAAAAGATTTTCTCGTTGTATAGGTTCCTCCTTCTCAGTTTGTAAGCTAAGCGTTCTTCTTGCAACAAGTAGTTCTCCTTGGAATGGTAGCTCTTCATACTCTTCTTCATCAGAGGAGACATCGTCCTCACTCCCTTGTTCAGGTTGTATCTCATCATTATCTAGAAGAATGAAAAGTTTTTGTTGACACATTCATTCGCAAAATGACCCATTCCTTGGCATTTGTAACATCGAATGTTGTTCTTGCTTTTGCTTGGATTAGCCACGCCTTTTCCCTTGATGTCACTCTTGGATTCTTCTTTAGGATCAGTAGTAGAGGGCTATATATCTTTTGGATAGCTTGATTTGGTCTCCTTTGATTTAAACGAACCCGAAACAAAGTTGGATCGAGACGCCTTACGACTTAATTGTTGCTTAATGTGAATTGCCTTGTGTAACAAATCCTCCATTTCCACATATGTTTGCAGCTCCAGTTTGTCTTGAATTTCTCTATTAAGACCACCCATGAATCTCGCCATAGTAGCTTCACGGTCCTCTTGAATATCGACCTTAAGCATACACTACAAGAAACTCGACAAATAGCAACGAATTTTAGCAAGGAATTAGCGAGGAATTTTTTTAGCAACGAATTTGTGAGGAATTAGCGAGGAATCGTCGCCAAATAGCAACTACCGTTCGTTAGCGACGAATAGCGACGGAATGGCGACGAAATAGGGAGATATTTCGCCAATTCGTGTTAAATAGCGACGAATTTGCAAGGAATATTGCTAAGTTGGTCAACACGTTTTAGCGACGAATTAAGCTCCACCGGTAATTGTCAACACGTTTTCATTAAGCTCCACCGGTAATTGGCGACGAATTATTCGTCGCAATTTCCTCTCAAATCGTTGCTAATTCATTGGTAAAAATATTTCGTTGCAAAATCGTTGTTAAATTTCCTTTCTAATTCCTTGCTAAAATTTACAATGTCCCCTATATAAACTCATTCGACCAAATCAAAATCACAACACAATATGAAAACATTCTCTCTTATATATATTCTAAACACTTTACAAAAACCTTCATAACATATATACTCAAAATGTCTCACGGTAATAACGTATACGAGTTACGATCTTGGATGTATAGAAATAAAGATCGATCGAGGATAGTGACAACAGAGTTCACGGAGGGACTTCAAACTTTCATGTATCAAGCTGGAAACATGCACACTACTCAAGAAACTAGTAAAATGTATTGTCCATGTAAGAAGTGTGTGAACATTAAATACATTCATGTTGATACCGTCTGGAAACATCTTTTTAATAGGGGTTTTATGCCACAATATTTTGTTTGGTTTCAACATGGGGAAGGGTATAATTATAATAACACCGAATTTGGAGAAAGTAGTTCGTTTCATGTTTTTGAAACTAACGAATCAGCTAATTTACCGCATCATTTTGATAGTAGCTATGTTCATCAGGGTGGGTCTAATGTGCATGTAGATGATAATAGATATCATGACATGGTTGCTGATGCATTTCATGATACGAGGGAGTATTTATCTGAAAATGTTGTTGAAAAACCTAACCAAGATGGTAAACGTTTTTATGATATGTTATACGCTGCGAATAAACCAATTTACGGTGGATCTAAAGATGGATTGTCAAAACTATCATTAACATCTAGAATGATGAATATCAAATCTGATCATAATTTGAGTGAATTTTGCATGGACTCCTGGGCGGAATTACTAAAAGAGTATTTGCATGAGGATAATGTAGTTGTTGATTCATATTATGAAATACAAAAGTTGGTTTCTAGTTGGTTTCTAGTGTTAACAATTGTATGATTTATTGGAAAGATGATGATAAGTTGCAGGAATGTCGTTTTTGTCGTCAGTTGAGATATAAGGTCCATGGAAAAGGGAGTAAGGTCCGGTATCAACGAATGTGGTACTTACCCATTACGGACATGCTCAAGAGATTGTATCAATCGGAAAGGACATCCGATTCAATGAGATGGCATGCAGAGCACTCAGTCGTAGATGGGGAAGTAACTCATCCGTCTGATGCAAAGGCTTGGAAGCACTTTAACACGGTATACTCTGACTTCTCTAGAGAGATTCGTAATGTATATCTTGGTTTATGCACGGATGGATTTAGTCCATTTGGTATGTCTGGTAGACAATACTCCTTGTGGCCAGTTATCGTACCCCTTATAATCTTCCTCCATATATGTGCATGCAAAGAGAATTCCTCTTCTTAAGTATATTAGTTCCTGGTCCTAATCACCCAAAGAGAGCTCTAGATGTTTTTCTGCAACCTTTAATCCATGAGCTAAAAGAGTTATGGTGCATTGGGATTCGTACGTACGATATATCGTGCAAAAGAAATTTTATGATGCGTGCAGTGCTTATGTAGACTATTAGTGACTTTCGTGCTTATGCCATGTTATTCGGTTGGACAACGCATGGACGATTGTCTTGCCCTTATTGTCGTCATCGGACTGATGCGTTTCAACTCCCACACGGAAGGAAAACAAGTTGGTTTGATTGTCACAGACGATTTCTTCCAATTAATCATCCGTACCTGAAGAACAAAAGGTTGTTCAAGAAGAACAAAGTCGTTAAACAACCACCCCTACTATATCCGGCGGGGACAGAGTTACTAAATGAGTTGGATTATTACGGGCGCAAAAAACATGTAGACGGGGTGGAAATTGACATGTTTCGAATTTACCTAACGGATACGGGGAAACCCATAACTGGCACAAGAAAAGCATCTTTTGGGAACTCCCTTACTGGAAAGATCACTTGTTGAGATATATCCTTGATGTTATGCACATTGAGAAAAATTTATTTAATAACATCATGTACACATTGTTGAATGTGCAGGGGAGAACGAAAGACAATTTGAAGACAAGATTGGATTTGCTAGAAATATGTTTTAGAAGTGAGTTGCATATCACGAACGATGGTAAGGCTTCAGTCCCGATCGATTGAAACCTGAAGCGAAAAACGCTTTATATAATTGAGTAGCGTACGATGTCAAGTTCCCCGACGGATACGTTTCAAAGCTATCCGCATGTGTTGAGAATGGTCAGAAGTTTTCATGTATGAAAAGTCATGATTGTCATGTATTTATGCATAGACTATTACCTTTTGCCTTCGCCGAGCTTCTACCTGAACCCGCACACTTAGCAATTGCAGGTACTAATTAATAATTAATTAATTATCTTTTTAATTACAATATATATGTATATAGATTCATGAATTTTTAAAAATTTCAGGTATCGGTGCTTTTTTCCGAGATTTATGTACTCGTACATTTTCAGAAGTGTCGTTGAACAGTTGCGTGATAATATCCCTATCTTGTTGTGCAACTTGGAAAAGATTTTTCCTCCATCCTTTTTCGATGTAATGGAACACCTTCCAATACATCTTCCTCACGAGGCATAACTAGGAGGGCATGTGCAGTTTTGGTGGATGTATCCCTTTGAACGATTTATGGGACATTTGATAGGAAAGGCGAAAAACCTAGCAAGGGTTGAAGGATCTATCGTTTCTGGATCTTTAACGGAAGAGACTTCTCATTTCGCATCATACTATTTCGGTTCCAATGTACGAACACGTAGAACAACAACACGACGATACGATGACGGTGGAGATGGCGCAGTATATGCAGTAGAAAGGGTACCTGATATATTTTCCCCAATTGGAAGAGCTAGCTGAAAAATAAAAGAAATTTGGTGGGAAAGTGATAACCATCGACAAAGTGCACATACTTACATCCTCCTTAATTGTGATTACGCACGACGTTTCGAAAGGTAATATAATATATTATATGTTTTTATATATAAGCTATTATATTTTTCCTAACTATCTATATATAACGTGGTGGTTTCAATTAGAATGTTTGAGGAACCAGTGGAGGAAGTCTATCCAGGACTTTCGAAAGACGAACTTACTGCTTATAAAGAACGCGATTTTGCGGGTTGGTTAAAAACGCAAGTTGAATATGGTGACACCACATATTCGGTTTGGTTTCGCGAGTTAATACAAGGACCGCTTGGAAAGATCACAACTTCGCCTATGTATTTTACTCGTGGTTACGTCTTCCACACAGTAAGTCATGGTCAACATCGAGCAACCGCAAATTATGGTGTCACTGTTGAGGGCGATTCGGTTTTTTATGGGGTTCTCACGGATATTATTGAAGTCCAATACCCGAGATTAGTCAATTTAAGAACAACACTCTTTAAATGTGATTGGTTTGATCCAACGTTAGGTCGTTGTGTACGTTACAACAAATGCCTCCTAGTTTCATGCAACATGAGTGATTATAAGTGACTCAATGATCTTCTTACAAGTCTCCTTGTACAAGTTTCACGAACTTATGTAATATCTAACAACGCATATTCTAGGACTCTAAACTAAGTTTCATGCAACATGAGTGCTTATAACCTCAATAATCTTTTTCCAAGTTTCACGATCTTATGAAACATCTAACAACACATATTCTAGGACTCTAAACCAAGTTTCATTTAACATTAGTGCTATAAGTGCCTCAACGATCTCCGTAAAACTTTCAAGAACTTACGAAACATCTAACAACGAATTTCTAGGACTCTAAACCAAGTTTAAATAACCATGAGTGCTTATAAGATCCTCATGATCTTTGTACAAGTTTCGCGAACTTATGAAATATGTAACAACGCATATTCAACGACTCTAAACCAAGTTCCATGGAACCTGAGTTCTTATAAGTGCCTCAATGATCTTTTTACAAGTTTGTTGAACTTATGAAACATATAACAACACATATTCAACGACCCTAAACCAAGTTTCATGGAACATCAGTGCTTATAAGTGCTTCAATGATATTTGTACAAGTTTAACAAACTTACGAAATATCTAACAACATGTTTCCAGGACTCTAAACCAAGTTTCATGCAACATGAGTGCTTATAAGTGCCTCAATGATATTTGTACAAGTTTCACGAACTTATGAAACATCTAACAATGCATATTCTAGGAATTTAAACAAAGTTTCATGAAACATGAGTGCTTATAAGTGCCTCAATGGTCTTCGTACAAGTTTCACAAACTTACGAAACTTCTAACTACGCATAATCTACGCATAATCTACGAACTTATGAAACATCTAACAATGCATATTCTAGGAATTTAAACAAAGTTTCATGAAACATTGAGTGCTTATAAGTGCCTCAATGGTCTTCGTACAAGTTTCACAAACTTACGAAACTTCTAACTACGCATAATCTAGGACTCTAAATTAAATTTCACGCAACATGAGTCCTTATAAGTGCCTCAAAGATGTTTATACAAGTTTCGCTAATTTCTGAAACATGTAACAACGCATTTTCAAGGTCTCTAAACTAAGTTTCATGCAACATTAGTGCTTATAATTGTCTCAATGATCTTTCTACAAGTTTCACGAACTTATGAAACATCTAAAAACGCATATTCTTGGACTCTAAACAAAGTTTCATGAACACATCAGTGCTTATAAGTGCCTCATGGATCTATTTCCAAGTCTCATGAACTTATGAAACATATAAAAACGCATATTGTAGAACTCTAAACCAAGTTTCAGTCAACATGAGTGCTGATAAGTGCGTCAATGATCTTCGTACAAGTTTCAAGAACTTACGAAACATCTAACAACGTGTTTCTAGAACTCTAAACCAAGTTTCATGCAACATGATTTCTTAAAAAAGACGCAATGATCTTTGTACAAGTTTCACGAACTTATGAGATATTAAACAACACATATTCTAGGATTCTAAATCAAGTTTCATGCAACATGATTGCTTATAACCTCAATGATCTTTTTCCAAGGTTTACGAACTTATGAAACATCTAACAACGTATATTCTAGGAATCTAAACCATGTTTCATTTAACATTAGTGTTATAAGTGCCTCAATGATCTTTGTACAAGTTTCAAAAACTTATGAAACATCTAACAACGCATGTTCTAGTACTCTAAACCAAGTTTCATGCAACATGAGGGCTTATAAGTGCCTCAATGATCTTTTTCAAAGTTTCAGGAACTTACGAAATATCTAACAACGCATATTGTAGGACTCTAAGCCAAGTTTCACGCAACATGAGTGCTGATAAGTGCCTCAATGAGCTTCATACAAGTTTCAAGTACTTACGAAATATCTAACAACGTGTTTCAAGAACTCAAAACCAAGTTTTATGCAACATGAGTGCTTATAACTGACTCAATGATCTTTTTACAAGTTTCGTGAACATATGAAACATGTAACAACACATATTCTAGGACTTTAAACCAAGTTTAATGCAACATGAGTTCTTATAAGCGCCTCAATGATCTTCGTACAAGTTTCACAGACTTCTGAAACTTCTAACAACGCATAATATAAGTCTCTAAATAATTTTTCATGCAACATGAGTTCTTATAAGTGTCTCAATGATCTTTGTACAAGTTTCACGAACTTATGAAACATCCAACAACACATATTGTAGGACTCTACACCAAGTTTCATGCAACACTAGTGCTTATAAGTGTCTCAATGATCTTTGTACAAGTTTCAAGAACTTATGATACATCTAACAACGCATATTCTAGGACTCTAAACCAAGTTTCATGCAACATGAGTGCTTAGAAGTACCTAAATAATCTTTGTACAAGTTTCACGAACTTATGAAACATCTAACTACGCATATTCTAGGACTCTAAACTAAGTTTCATGCAACAATAGTGCTTATAAGTGTCTCAATGATCTTTCTACAAGTTTCACGAACTAATGAAACATCTAACAATGCATATTCTTGGACTCTAAACAAAGTTTCATGAAACATGAGTGCTTATAAGTGCCTCAAATATCTTTTTCCAAGTTTCACGAACTTATGAAACATCCAACAACGCATATTGTAGGACTCTAAACCAAGTTTCATGCAACAAGAGTGCTTATAAGTGCCTCAATGAACTATCTATAAGTTTCACGAACCTATAAAACATCTAACAACGCATATTCTAGGACTTTAAACCAAGGTTCATGCAACATATGTTCTTATAAGTGCCTCAATGATCTTCGTACAAGTTTTGACAAACTTACGAAACTTCTAACAACGCATAATCTAGGACTCTAAATCAAATTTCATTCAACATGAGTGCTTATAAGTGCTCAATGATATTTGTACAAGTTTCACGAAGTTATGAAACATCCAACAACACATTTTCAAGGACTCTAAACCAAGTTTCATGCAACATGAGTGCTTATAAGTTCCTCAATGATCTTTGTACAAGTTTCACGAACTTATGAAACATCTAACAACGCATATTCTACGACTTTAAACCAAGCTTCATGCAACATGAGTTCTTATAAGTGACTCAATGATCTTCGTACAAGTTTATCAAACTAACGAAACTTCTAACAACGCATAATCTAGGACTATAAATCAAGTTTCATGCAACATGAGTGCTTATAAGTGCCTCAATAATCTTTTTACATGTTTCACTAACTTATGAAACATCCAACAACACATTTTCAAGGACTCTAAACCAAGTTTCATGCAACATGAGTGTTGATAAGTGACTCAATGATCTTCATACAAATTTCAAGAACTTATGAAACATCTAACAATGCATAATCTAGGACTATAAATCAAGTTTCATGCAACATGAGTGGTTATAAGTGCCTCATTGATCTTTGTACAAGTTTCGTGAACTTAATAAACATGTAACAACACATATTCAACAACGCTAAACCAAGTTTCATGCAACATAAGTGCTTGTTAGTGCCTCAATGATCTTTGTACAAGTTTCTCGAACTTATGAAACATGTAACAAAGCATATTCAAGGACTCTAAACCAAGTTTCATGCAGCATGAGTGCTTATAAGTGCCTTAATGATTTTGGTACGAGTTTCACGAGCTTATCAAAATATATAACAACTTGTTTCTAGGACTCTAAAACAAGTTTCATTCAACATGAGTACTTATAAATGCGTCAATGATCTTTGTACAAGTTTCACGAACTTATGAATCAATCTAACAACGAATATTCTAGGACTTTAAACCAAGTTTCATGCAACATGAGTACTTATAAGTTCCTAAATGATCTTCGTACAAGTTTCACAAACTTACGAAACTTCTAACAACGCATAATCTAGGACTCTAAATCGTGTTTCATGAAACATGAGTGCTTATTAGTGCTTGAATGATCTTTGTACAAGTTTCACGAACTTATGAAACAACTAACAACACATATTTTAGGACTCTAAACTAAGTTTCATGCAATATGAGTGCTTATAAGTGCGTCAATGATCTTTGTACAAGTTTCACGAACATATGAAACTAACAACACATATTCTAGTACTCTAAACCAAGTTTCTTGCAACATGGGTTCTTATAAGTGTCTCAATGATCTTTGTACAAAGTTTGCGAACTTATGAAATGTAACAACGCATATTCAATGACTCTAAACCAAGTTCCATGAAACAAGAGTGCTTATAAGTGCCTCAATGATCTTTATACGAGTTTTCACGAACTTATGAAATATCTAACAACGTGTTTCTAAGACTTTAAACAAATTTTCATGCAACATGAGTTCTTATAAGTGCTTTAATGATATTTGTACAAGTTTCATGAAATTATGAAATATTTAACAACTCATATTCTAGGACTTTAAACCAAGTTTCATGCGTTATGAGTGCTTATAAGTTTATCAATGATCTTCGTACAAGTTTCACAAACTTACGAAACTTCTAACAACGCATAATATAGGATTCTAAATCAAGTTCCATGCAACATGAGTTCTTATAAGTTCCTCAATGATCTTTAAACAAGTTTCACAAACTTATGAAACATCCAACAACACATATTCTAGGAATCTAAACCAAGTTTCATGCAAAATGAGTTCTTATAAGTGCCTCAATGATCTTTCTACAAGATTCACAAACTTATGAAACATCTAACAACGCATATTCTATGAGTTTAAACCAAGTTTCATGCAACATGAGTGCTTATAAGTGCCTCATTCATCTTCGTACAAGTTTCACACACTTATGAAACTTCTAACAACTCATAATCTAGGACTCTAAATCAATTTTCATGCAACATGAGTGCTTATAAGTGCCTCGATGATCTTTGTACAAGTTTCACGAACTTATGAAACATCCAAAAACACATGTTCTAGGATTCTCAATGATCTTTGTACAAGTTTCGCGAACTTATAAAACATGTAACAACGCATATTGAAGGACTCTAAACCAAGTTTTATGCAACATGAGTGCTTATAAGTTCCTCAATGATCTTCGTACAAGTTTCACCAACTTACGAAACTTCTAACAACGCATAATCTAGGACTCTAAACAAAGATTCATGAAACATGAGTGCTTATAAGTGCCTCAATGATCTTTTTCCAAGTTTCAACCATCATGAATGCTATAAGTGCCTCAATAATAATCCTACAAGTATCAAGTACTAACGAAACATCTAACAACGTGTTTCTAGGACTCTAAATCAAGTTTCATGCAGCATAAGTGCTTATAAGTGCCTCATGATCTATGTATAAGTTTCGCGAACTAATGAAACATGTAACAACGCATATTCAACGACTCTAAACCATGTTTCATGCAACATGAGTGCTTATAAGTGCATCAATGATCTTTGTAAAATTTCCACTAAATTACGAAATATCTAACAACGTGTTTCTAGGACTCTAAATCAAGTTTCATTCAACATGAGTGCTTATAAGTGCTCAATGATCTTTGTACAAGTTTCACGAACTTATGAAACATCTAACAACGCATATTCTAGGACTTTAAACCAAGCTTCATGCAACATGAGTTCTTATAAGTGACTCAATGATCTTCATACAATTTTAGCAAACTAACGAAACTTCTAACAACGCATAATCTAGGACTCTAAATCAAGTTTCATGCAACATGATTGCTTATAAGTGCCTCAATAATCTTTTAACATGTTTCACGAAGTTATGAAACATCCAACAACACATTTTCAAGGACTCTAAACCAATTTTCATGCAACATGAGTGTTGATAAGTGCCTCAATGATCTTCATACAAGTTTCAAGAACTTATGAAACTTCTAACAACGCATAATCTAGGACTCTAAATCAAGTTTCATGCAAAATGAGTGGTTATAAGTGTCTCACTGATCTTTGTAAAAGTTTCGCGAACACATTTAACATGTAACAACGCATATTCAACGACTCTAAACCAAGTTTCATGCAACATGAGTGTTTGTCAGTGCCTCAATGATCTTTGTACAAGTTTCTCGAACTTATGAAACATGTAACAAAGCATATTCAAGGATTCTAAACCAAGTTTCATGCAACATGAGTGCTTATAAGTGCCTTAATGATCTTTGTACGAGTGTCACGAGCTTATTAAAATATCTAAAAACTTGTTTATAGGACTCTAAAACAAGTTTCATTCAACATGAGTACTTATAAATGCGTCAATGATCTTTGTACAAGTTTCACGAACTTATGAATCATCTAACAACGCATATTCTAGGACTTTAAACCAAGTTTCATGCAACATGAGTGCTTATAAGTTCCTAAATGATCTTCGTACAAGTTTCACAAACTTACGAAACTTCTAACAACGCATAATCTAGGACTCTAAATCGTGTTTCATGAAACATGAGTGCTTATTAGTGCTTGAATGATCTTTGTACAAGTTTCACGAACTTATGAAACAACTAACAACACATATTTTAGGACTCTAAACTAAGTTTCATGCAATATGAGTGCCTATAAGTGCCTCAATGATCTTTGTACAAGTTTCACGAACATATGAAACTAACAACACATATTCTAGGACTCTAAACCAAGTTTCATGCAACATAGGTTCTTATAAGTGCCTCAATGATCTTTGTACAAAGTTTGCGAACTTATGAAATGTAACAACGCATATTCAATGACTCTAAACCAAGTTTCATGAAACAAGAGTGCTTATAAGTGCCTCAATGATCTTTATACGAGTTTTCACGAACTTATGAAATATCTAACAACGTGCTTCTAAGACTTTAAAAAATTTTCATGCAACATGAGTTCTTAAAAGTGTCTTAATGATATTCGTACAAGTTTCATGAAATTATGAAATATTTAACAACTCATATTCTACGACTTTAAACCAAGTTTCATGAAACTTGATCTTCGTAAAAGTTTCACAAACTTACGAAACTTCTAACAACGCATAATACAGGAATTTAAATCAAGTTTCATGCAACATGAGTTCTTATAAGTGCCTCAATGATCTTTAGACAAGTTTCATAAACTTATGAAACATCCAACAACACATATTCTTGGAATCTAAACCAAGTTTCATGCAAAATGAGTTCTTATAAGTGCCTCAATGATCTTTCTACAAGATTCACAAACTTATGAAACATCTAACAACGCATATTCTATGAGTTTAAACCAAGTTTCATGCAACATGAGTGCTTATAAGTGCATCATTCATCTTCGTACAAGTTTCACACACTTATGAAACTTCTAACAACTCATAATCTAGGACTCTAAATCATGTTTCATGCAACATGAGTGCTTATAAGTGCCTCAAGGATCTTTGTACAAGTTTCACGAACTTATGAAACATCCAAAAACACATGTTCTAGGATTCTAAACCAAGTTTCATGCAACATAAATTCTTATAAGTGCCTCAATGATCTTTGTACAAGTTTTGCGAACTTATGAAACATGTAACAACACATATTGAAGGACTCTAAACAAAGATTCATGAAACATGAGTGCTTATAAGTGCCTCAATGATCTTTTTCCAAGTTTCACGAACTTATGAAACATCTAACAACGACTCTAAAGCAAGTTTCATGCATCATGAGTGCTACAAGTTTCAAGAACTAACGAAACATCTAACAACGTGTTTCTAGGACTCTAAACCAGGTTTCATGCAGCATAAGTGCTTGTAAGTGTCTCATGATCTTTGTACAAGTTTCGCGAACTAATGAAACATGTAACAACGCATATTCAACGACTCTAAACCATGTTTCATGCAACATGAGTGCTTATAAGTGCATCAATGATCTTTGTAAAATTTTCACTAACTTACGAAATATCTAACAACGTGTTTCTAGAACTCTAAATCAAGTTTCATTCAACATGAGTGCTTATAAGTGCCTCAATGATCTTTCTACAAGTTTCACGAAATTATGAAACATCTAACAATGCATATTCTAGGACTTTAAACAAAGTTTCATGCAACATGAATGCTTATAAGTGACTCAATGATATTCTTACAAGTTTCACAAACTTACGAAACTTCTATCAACGCATAATCTAGGACTCTAAGTCAAGTTTCATGCAACATGAGAGCTTATAAGTGCCTCACTGATCTTTGTCAAAGTTTCGTGAACTTATGAAACATCTAACAATGCATATTGTAGGACTTTAAACCAAGTTTCATGCAACATGAGTTCTTATAAGTGCCTCAATGATCCTCGTATAACTTTCACAAACTTATGAAACTCTTGACAACACATAATCTCGGACTCTAAATCAAGTTTCATGCAATATGAGTGCTTATAAGTGTGTCAATGATCTTTTTACAACTTTCACGAACTTATGAATTATCCAACAACACATATTGTAGGACTCTAAACCAAGTTTCATTCAACATGAGTGCTTATAAGTGTCACAAAAATCTTTGTACAAGTTTCAAGAACTTATGAAACATCTAACAGCGCATATTCTAGGACTTTAAACCAAGTTTCATGCAACATGAGTGCTTATAAGTGTCTCAATTATCTTTGTACAAGTTTCAAGAACTTATGAAACATCTAACCATCGATATTCTAGGACTCTAAACCAAATTTCATGCAACATGAGTGCTTATAAATACCTAAATAATATTTATACAAGTTTCACGAACTTATGAAACATTTAACAACGCATATTCTAGGAATCTAAACCAAGTTTAATTCAACATAAGTGCTTATAAGTGTCTCAATAATCTTTCTACAAGTTTCACGAACTAATGAAACATCTAACAATGCATATTCTAGGACTCTAAACAAAGTTTCATGAAACATGAGTGCGTATAAGTGCTTCAATGGTCTTTTTCCAAGTTTCACGAACTTATGAAACATCTAACAACACATATTGTAGGACTCTAAACGAGGTTTCATGCAACATGAGTGTTTATAAATGCCTCAATGATCTTTGTACAAGTTTCATGAACCTATGAAACATATAACAACACATATTCTAGGACTTTAAACCAAGTTTCATGCAACATATGTTCTTATAAGTGCCTCTATGATCTTCGTACAAGTTTAAAAAACTTACGAAACTTCTAACAACGCATAATCCAGGACTCTAAATCAAGTTTCATGCAGCATGAGTTCTTATAAGTGCTCAATGATCTTTGTATAAGGTTCACGAACTTATGAAACATCCAACAACACATTTTCAAGGACTCTAAACAAAGTTTCATGCAACATGAGTGCTTATAAGTGTCTCAATAATCTTTGTACAAGTTTCACGAACTTATGAAATATCTACCAACGAATATTCTAGGACTTTAAACAGAGTTTCATGCAACATGAGTTCTTATAAGTGTCTCAATGATCTTCGTACAAGTTTCACAAACTATCAAAACTTCTTACAACGCGTAATCTAGGACTCTAAATCAAGTTTCATGCAACATGAGTGCTTATAAGTGCATAAATGATCTTTTTACAAGTTTCACGAACTTATGAAACATCCAACAACACATTTTCAAGAACTCTAAACCAAGTTTCATGCAACATGAGTCCTTATAAGTGCCTCAATGATCTTTTTAGAAGATGCACGTACTTATGAAAAATCTAACAACGTGTTTCTAGGACTTTAAACCAAGTTCCATGCAACATGAGTGCTTAGAAGTGCCTCAATAATCTTTGTACAAGTTTCACGAACTTATCAAATATGCTTTTTAAACCAATTCCTTGAGATCTTCATAAGACTGAATCTCTAACTTATCTTGGATGTCTCTACCAAGTCCTTCGATAAACTGTGCCACGACGACTTCGTCGTCTTCTTCTAGGCCAGCTCGGATTAGGAGTGTCTCCATCTCTTGGTAGTAATCTCTCACGGAGCTTAATCCTTTAGTGCATCAATAATCTGTGTACAAGTTTCACAAACTTACGAAACCTCTAACAACGCATAGTCTAGGACACTAAACCAAGTTTCATGCAACATGAATGCTTATAAGTTCCTCAATGATCTTTGTACAAGTTTTACAAACTTATCAATTTTCATGCAACACGAGTGGTTATAAGTGCCTAGATGATCTTTGTACAAGTTTCAGGAACTTATGAAACATCTAACAACAAAAATTCTAGGACTCTAAATCAAGTTTCATGAAACATGAATGCTTATAAGTGCACGAATGATCTTTCTACAAGTTTTACAAACTTATGAACCATCTAACAACGAATATTCTAGGACTCTAAACAAATTTAATTGCAACTTGAGTGCTTATAAGCGCCTAAATGATCTTCTTACAAGTTTCAAGAACTTACGAAACATCTAACAACGTGTTTCTAGGACTCTAAAGCAAGTTTCACCAACTTATGAAACATCAACAACGCATATTCTAGGCCGCTAAACCAAGTTTCATGCAACATGAGTGCTTATAAGTGCCTCAATAATCTTTTTACAAATTTCAGCATCTTATGAAACATCTACAAAGAATATTCTAGGACGATATACAAAGTTTCATGCAACATGAGTGCTTGTAATTTCCTCAATGATCTTTGTACAAGTTTTATGAACTTATGAACCATCTAACAACGCATATTATAGGACTCTAAACCAAGTTTCATGCAACATGAGTGCTTATAAGTGCCTCAATGATCTTCGTACAAGTTTCAAGAACTTACGAAACATCTAACAACGTGTTTCTAGGATTCTAAAGCAAGTTTCATGCAACATGAGTTTTTATAAGTGCCTCAATGATCTATGTACAAGTTTTACCAACTTATGAAACATCAACAACGCCTATTCTAGGAGGCTAAACCAAGTTTCATGCAACATGAGTGGTTATAAGTGCCTCAATGATCTGTGTACTAGTTTCCCGAACTTATGAAACATGTAACAACGCATATTCAAAGAATCTTAACCAAGTTTCATGAACCATGAGTGCTTATAAGTTTCTCAATGATCTTCAAATCTTTGTACAAGTTTCCCGAACTTATGAAACATATAACAACGCATATTCTAGGAATCTAAACAAAGTTTCATGAACCATGAGTGCTTGTAAGTGCATCAATGATCTTTGTACAAGTTTCACAATCTTACGAAACCTCTAACAACGCATAATCTAGGACTCTAAACCAAGTTTCATGCAACATGATTGCTTATAAGTTCCTGAATGAGTTTGGACAAGTTTTACAAACTTATCAAACATCTAACAATGCATATTTAGGACTCTAAACCAAGTTTCTTGCAACACGAGTGCTTGTAAATGCCTAGATGATCTTTGTACAAGTTTCAAGAACTTATGAAACATCTAACAACATAAATTCCAGGACTCTAAACCAAGTTTCATGCAACATGCATGCGTATAAGTGCATCAATGATCTTTCTACAAGTTTAAAGAACTTATGAAACACCTAAAAATGCATATTCTAGGACTCTAAACCAAGTTTCATGCAACATGAGTGCTTAAAAGTGCCTCAATGATCTTTGTACAAGTTTTACGAACTTATGAACCATCTAACAACGCATATTCTAGGACTCTAAACAAATTTATTTGCATCATGAGTGCTTATAAGTGCCTCAATGTCTTCGTACAAGTTTCAAGAACCTATGAAATATCTAACAACATGTTTCTAGGACTTTAAAGAAAGTTTCATGCAACATGAGTGCTTATAAATGACTCCATCATCTTTGGAAAAGTTTCACAAATTTACGAAACTTCTAACAACGCATAATCTAAGACTCTAAACCAAGTTTCATGCAAAATGAGTGTTTATAAGTGCTTCAATGATCTTCGTACAAGTTTCAAGAACTTATGAAACATCTAAAAACGTGTTTCAGGACTATAAGCCAAGTTTCATGCAACACGAGTGCTTATAAGTTCCTAAATGATCTTTGTATAAGGTATGAGAACTTATGAAACATCTAACAACGCAAATTTTAGGATTCTAAATAAAGTTTCATGCAACATAAGCTCTTATAAGTGCCTCGATGATCTTTGCACAAGTTTCACAAATTTATCTAACATATATCAACGCATATTCTAAGACTCTAAACTAAGTTTCATGTAACATGAGTGCTTATAAGCGCCTCAATGATCTTTCTACAAGTTTAACGAACTTATGAAACATCTAACCACGCATATTCTAGGACTCGAAACCAAGTTTCATGCAATATGAATGCTTATAAGTGGCTCAATGATCATTGTACAAGTTTTACGAACTTATGAACCATCTAACAATGCATATTCTAGGACTCTAAACTAATTTCATAACATGAGTTCTTATAAGTGTCTCAATAATCTTTGTACATGTTTCACGAACTTATGAATTTACTAACAACGCATATTCTAGGACACTAAACCAAGTTTCATGCAAATTGAGTGATATACGTGCCTCAATGATCTTTGTACAAGTTTCAAGAGCTTAAGAAACATCTAACAACGTGTTTCTAGGACTCTAAACCAAGTTTTACGCAACATGAGTGCTTATAAGTTCCTCAATGATCTTCGTACAAGTTTTAAGAACTTACGAAACATCTAACAACGTGTTTCTTGGACTCTAAACCAAATTTTATGAAACATGAGTTCTTATAAGTGCCTCAATGATCTTTGAAAAAGTTTCAAGAACTTATGAAACATCTAACAACGCATATTCTAGGACTCTAAACCAAGTTTCATGCAACATGAGTTCGTATAAGTGGCTCAATGATCTTTGTACAAGTTTCACGAACTTATGAAACATCCAACAACGCATATTCTAGGACCCTAAACCAAGTTTCATGCAACATGAGTGCTTATAATTGCCTCAATGATCTTCGGACAAGTTCCAAGAACTTACGAAACATCTAACAACGTGTTTCTAGGATTCTAAAGCAAGTTTCATGCAACATGAGTGCTTATAAGTGCCTCAATGATCTTTGTACAAATTTCACCAACTTATGAAACATCAACAAAGCATATTGTACGACTCTAAACCAAGTTTCATGCAACATGAGTGCTTATAAGTGCCTCAATGATCTTTGTACAAGTTTCACGAATTTATGAAACATCTAACAACGCATATTGTAGGAATCTAAACCAAGTTTCATGCAACATGAGTGCTTATAAGTGCCTTAATGATCTTTGTACATGTTTCGGGAATTTATAAAACATATAACAACACATATTCTAGGAATCTAAACCAAATTTCATGCAACATGACCGCTTGTAAGTTCATTAATGATCTTTGACAAGTTTCACCAACTTATGAAACCTCTAACAACGCATAATCTAGGACTCTAAACAGAGTTTCATGCAACATGAGTGCTTATAAGTGCCTCAATGATCTTTGTACAAATTTTACGAACTTATCAAACATCTAACAACGCATATTTTAGGACTCTAAACCAAGTTTCATGCAACTCGAGTGCTTATAAGTGCCTAGATGATTTGTTTACAACTTTCAAGAACTTATGAAACATCTAACAACACAAATTCTAGGACTCTAAACCAAGTTTCATGCAACATGATTGCTTATAAGTGCGCCAATTATCTTTCTACAAGTTTAACGAACTTATGAAACTTCTATCAACCCATATTCTAGGACACTAAACCAAGTTTCATGCAACATGAGTGCTTAAAAGTTCCTCAGTGATCTTTGTACAAGTTTTACGAACTTATGAACCATCTAACAACGCATATTCTAGGACTCTAAACAAATTTCACGCAACATGAGTTCTTATAAGTGCCTCAATGATCTTTGTACAAGTTTCCCGAACTTATGAAACATCTAACAACTTGTTTCTAGGACTCTAAACCATGTTTTATGCAGCATGAGTGCTTATAAGTGTCTCAGTGATCTTTGTATAAGTTTAACGAACTTATAAAACATCCAACAACGCATATTCAATGAATCTAAACCAAGCTTCATGCAACATGAGTGCTTATAAGTGCCTCAATTATCTTCGTACAAGTTTCAAGAACTTATGAAACTTCTAACAACATGTTTCTAGGACTCTAAACCAACTTTCATGCAACATGAGTGCTTATAAGTGCCACATGATCTTTGAACAAGTTTCACGAACTTATGAAACATGTAACGACGCATATTCAATGACTCTAAACCAAGTTCCATGCAACATGAGTCCTTATAAGTGCCTCAATTATTTTTGTAAAAGTTTCGCGAACTTATGAAACATCCAACAACGCATATTCAAGGACTCTAAACCAAGTTTCATGCAACATGAGTGCTTATAATTGCCTCAATGATCTTTGAAAAAGTTTCATGAACTTATGAAACATCTAACAACGCATATTCTAGGAATTTAAACAATTTTCATGCAACATGAGTGCTTATAAGTGCCTCAATGATCTTTATACAAGTTTCACGAACTTATGAAACATCTAACAATGCATATTCTAGGACTCTAAACAAAATTTCATGCAACATGAGTGCTTATAAGTGCCGCAATGATCTTTGTACAAATTTAAAAAATTACGAAACATCTAACAACGTGATTCTGGGACTCTAAAAAAAAATTTCATGCACTATGATATGTGTACTAGTTTCTCGAACTTATGAAACATGTAACAACGCATATTCAAGGAATCTAAACCAAGTTTTATGCACCATGAGTGCTTGTAAGTGCCTCAATGATCTTTGTACCAGTTTCACGAACTTATGAAATATCTAACAACGCATATTCTAGGACTCTCAATCAAGTGTCATGCAACATGAGTTCTTGTAAGTGCCTCAATGATATTTGCACAAGTTTCACGAATGTATGAAACATATAACAACGCATATTTTAGGATTCTAAATAAAGTTTCATGCAACATAAGCGCTTATAAGTGCCTCATTGATCTTTGCACAAGTTTCACGAATTTATGAAACATATAACAACGCATAATCTAAGACTCTAAACAAATTTTCATGTAACATGAGTGCTTATAAGTGCCTCAATGATCTTTCTACAAGTTTAACGAACTTATGAAACATCTAACCACACATATTCTAGGACTCGAAACCAAGTTTCATGCAATATGAATGCTTATAAGTGGCTCAATGATCTTTGTACAAGTTTTACGAACTTATGAACCATCTAACAATGCATATTCTAAGACTCTAAACTAATTTCATAACATGAGTGCTTATAAGTGTCTCAATAATCTTTGTACATGTTTCACGAACTTATGAGTTTTCTAACAACGCATATTCTAGGACACTAAACCAAGTTTCATGCAAATTGAGTGATATACGTGCCTAAATGATCTTTGTACAAGTTTCAAGAGCTTAAGAAACATCTAACACCGTGTTTCTATAACTTTAAACGAATGTTTATGCAACATGAGTGCTTATGAGTGCCTCTGTTATGTTTGTATAAGTTTCACAAACTTATGAAGCATTTAACAACACACGTTATAGGACTCTAAACCAAGCTTCATGCAACATGAGTGCTTATAAGTGCCTCAATGTGTTTTTTACAAGTTTAACGAACTTATGAAACATCTACCAACGCATATTCTAGGTCTCTAAACCAAGTTTCATGCAACATGAGTGCATATAAGTGACTCAAGGATCTTTGTACAAGTTTAACGAACTTATGAAACATCTAACAACGCATATTATAGGACTCTAAGCCAAGTTTCATGCAACATGAGTGCATATAAAAGACTCAATGATCTTTGTACAAGTTTTACGAACTTATGAACCATCTAACAACGCATATTATAGGTCTCTAAACCAAGTTTTATGCAACATTAGTGCTTATAAGTTCCTCAATGATCTTCGTACAAGTTTTAAGAACTTACGAAACATCTAACAACGTGTTTCTTGGACTCTAAACCAGATTTTATGAAACATGAGTTCTTATAAGTGCCTCAATGATCTTTGAAAAAGTTTCAAGAACTTATGAAACATCTAACAACGCATATTCTAGGACTCTAAACCAAGTTTCATGGAACACGAGTTCGTATAAGTGGCTCAATGATCTTTGTACAAGTTTCAAGAACTTATGAAACATCCAACAACGCATATTCTAGGACCCTAAACCAAGTTTCATGCAACATGAGTGCTTATAATTGCCTCAATGATCTTCGGACAAGTTCCAAGAACTTACGAAACATCTAACAACATGTTTCTAGGATTCTAAAGCAAGTTTCATGCAACATGAGTGCTTATAAGTGTTTCAATGATCTTTGTACAAATTTCACCAACTTATGAAACATCAACAAAGCATATTCTACGACTCTAAACCAAGTTTCATGCAACATGAGTGCTTATAAGCGCCTCAATGATCTTTGTACAAGTTTCACGAACTTATGAAACATCTAACAACGCATATTGTAGGAATCTAAACCAAGTTTCATGCAACATGAGTGCTTATAAGGGCCTTAATGATCTTTGTACATGTTTCAGGAATTTATAAAACATATAACAACACATATTCTAGGAATCTAAACCAAATTTCATGCAACATGAGCGCTTGTAAGTTCATTAATGATCTTTGTACAAGTTTCACAAACTTATGAAACCTCTAACAACGCATAATCTAGGACTCTAAACCAAGTTTCATGCAACATGAGTGCTTATAAGTGCCTCAATGATCTTTGTACAAATTTTACGAACTTATCAAACATCTAACAACGCATATTTTAGGACTCTAAACCAAGTTTCATGCAACACGAGTGCTTATAAGTGACTAGATGATCTGTTTACAACTTTCAAGAACTTATGAAACATCTAACAACACAAATTCTAGGACTCTAAACCAAGTTTCATGCAACATGATTGCTTATAAGTGCGCCAATTATCTTTCTACAAGTTTAACGAACTTATGAAACATCTATCAACCCATATTCTAGAACACTAAACCAAGTTTCATGCAACATGAGTGCTTAAAAGTGCCTCAATGATCTTTGTACAAGTTTTACGAACTTATGAACCATCTAACAACGCATATTCTAGGACTCTAAACAAATTTCACGCAACATGAGTGCTTATAAGTGCCTCAATGATCTTTGTACAAGTTTCCTGAACTTATGAAACATCTAACAACTTGTTTCTAGGACTCTAAACCAAGTTTTATGCAGCATGAGTTCTTATAAGTGTCTCAGTGATCTTTGTATAAGTTACACGAACTTATAAAACATCCAACAACGCATATTCAAGGAATCTAAACCAAGCTTCATGTAACATGAGTGCTTATAAGTGCCTCAATTATCTTCGTACAAGTTTCAAGAACTTATGAAACTTCTAACAACGTGTTTCTAGGACTCTAAACCAAGTTTCATGCAGCATGAGTGCTTATAAGTGCCACATGATCTTTGTACAAGTTTCGCGAACTTATGAAACATGTAACGACACATATTCAATGACTCTAAACCAAGTTCCATGCAACATGAGTCCTTATAAGTGCCTCAATTATTTTTGTAAAAGTTTCGCGAACTTATGAAACATCTAACAACGCATACTCAAGGACTCTAAACCAAGTTTCATGCAACATGAGTGCTTATAATTGCCTCAATGATCTTTGAAAAAGTTTCATGAACTTATGAAACATCTAACAACGCATATTCTAGGAATTTGAACAATTTTCATGCAACATGAGTGCTTATAAGTGCCTCAATGATCTTTATACAAGTTTCACGAACTTATGAAACATCTAACAACACATATTCTAGGACTCTAAACAAAATTTCATGCAACATGAGTGCTTATAAGTGCCGCAATGATCTTTGTACAAATTAAAAAAATTACGAAACATCTAACAACGTGATTCTGGGACTCTAAAAAAAATTTCATGCACTATGATATGTGTACTACGTTCTCGAACTTATGAAACATGTAACAACGCATATCCAAGGAATATAAACCAAGTTTTATGCACCATGAGTGCTTGTAAGTGCCTCAATGATCTTTGTACCAGTTTCACGAACTTATGAAATATCTAACAACGCATATTTTAGGACTCTCAATCAAGTGTCATGCAACATGAGTTCTAGTAAGTGCCTCAATGATATTTGCACAAGTTTCACGAATTTATGAAACATCTAACAACACATATTTTAGGATTCTAAATAAAGTTTCATGCAACATAAGCGCCTCAATGATCTTTCTACAAGTTTAACGAACTTATGAAACATCTAACCACGCATATTCTAGGACTCGAAACCAAGTTTCATGCAATATGAATGGTTATAAGTGGCTCAATGATCTTTGTACAAGTTTTACGAACTTATGAACCATCTAACAATGCATATTCTAGGACTCTAAACTAATTTCATAACATGAGTGCTTATAAGTGTCTCAATAATCTTTGTACATGTTTCACGAACTTATGATTTTTCTAACAACGCATATTCTAGGTCACAAAACCAAGTTTCATGCAAATTGAGTGATATACGTGCCTAAATGATCTTTGTACAAGTTTCAAGAGCTTATGAAACATCTACCAACGCATATTCTAGGTCTCTAAACCAAGTTTCATGCAACATGAATGCATATAAGTGACTCAAGGATCTTTGTACAAGTTTTACGAACTTATGAACCATCTAACAACGCATATTCTAGGACTCTAAACCAAGTTTCATGCAACATGAGTGCTTATAAGTTCCTCAATGATCTTCGTACAAGTTTCAAGAACTTACGAAACATCTAACAACGTGTTTCTAGGACTCTAAACCAAGTTTTACGCAACATGAGTGCTTATAAGTGCCTCGTGATCTTTGTAAAAGTTTCATGAACTTATGAAACATCTAACAACGCATATTCTAAGATTCTAAACAAAGTTTCATGCAACATGAGTGCTTATAAGTGCCTTAATGATCTTTGTACATGTTTTGGCGAATTTATAAAACATATAACAACACATATTCTAGGTATCTAAACCAAGTTTCATGCAACATGAGCCCTTGTAAGTTCATTAATGATCATTGTACAAGTTTCACAAACTTATGAAACCTCTAACAATGCATAATCTAGGACTCTAAACCAAGTTTCATGCAACATGAGTGCTTATAAGTGCCTCAATGATCTTTGTACAAATTTTACGAACTTATCAAACATCTAACAACGCATATTTTATGACTCTAAACCAAGTTTCATGCAACACGAGTGCTTATAAGTGCCTAGATGATTTGTTTACAACTTTCAAGAACTTATGAAACATCTAACAACACAAATTCTAGGACTCTAAACCAAGTTTCATGCAACATGATTGCTTATAAGTGTGCCAATTATCTTTCTACAAGTTTAACGAACTTATGAAACATCTATCAACCTATATTCAAGGACACTAAACCAAGTTTCATGCAACATGAGTGCTTAAAAGTGCCTCAGTGATCTTTGTACAAGTTTTACGAACTTATGAACCATCTAACAAAGCATATTCTAGGACTCTAAACAAATTTCACGCAACATGAATTCTTATAAGTGCCTGAGTGATCTTTGTATAAGTTTCACGAACTTATAAAACATCTAACAACGCATATTCAAGGAATCTAAACCAAGCTTCATGCAACATGAGTGCTTATAAGTGCCTCAATTATCTTCGTACAAGTTTCAAGAACTTATGAAACTTCTAACAACGTGTTTCTAGGACTCTAAACCAAGTTTCATGCAGCATGAGTGCTTATAAGTGCCACATGATCTTTGTACAAGTTTCACGAACTTATGAAACATGTAACGACGCATATTCAATGACTCTAAACCAAGTTCTATGCAACATGAGTCCTTATAAGTGCCTCAATTATTTTTGTAAAATTTTAGCGAACTTATGAAACATCTAACAACGCATATTAAAGGACTCTAAACCAAGTTTCATGCAACATGAGTGCTTATAAGTGCCTCAATGATCTTTGAAAAAGTTTCATGAACTTATGAAACATCTAACAACGCATATTCTAGGAATTTAAACAATTTTCATGCAACATGAGTGCTTATAAGTGCCTCAATGATCTTCGTGCAAGTTTCACAAACTTACGAAACTTCTAACAACACATTATCTGGGACTCTAAAGCAAGTTTCATGCAACATGAGTGCTTATAAGTTCCTCAATGATCCTTGTACAAATTTCCAAACTTATGAAACATATAACAACACATATTCTATGACTCTAAACCAAGTTTCATGCAACATGACTGCTTATAAGTTCCTCAATGATCTTCGTACAAGTTTCAAGAACTTACGAAACATCTAACAACGTGTTTCTAGGACTCTAAACCAAGTTTTACGCAACACGAGTGCTTATAAGTGCCTCGATGATCTTTGTAAAAGTTTCATGAACTTATTAAACATCTAACAACGCATATTCTAGGACTCTAAACAAAGTTTCATGTAACATGAGTGTTTATAAGTGCCTCAATGAGATTTGTACAAGTTTAACGAACTTATGAAACATCTAACAACGCATATTCTAGGACTCGAAACCAAGTTTCATGCAACATGAGTGCTTATAAGTGGCTCAATGATCTTTGTACAAGTTTCACAAATATATGAAAACTCCAACAACACATATTCTAGGACTCTACACCAAGTTTAATGCAAGATGAGTGCATATAAGTGCCTCAATGATCTTTGTACCAGTTTCATGAACTTATGAAACATCTAACAACGCATATTCAAGGAATCTAAACCAAGGTTCATGCAACATGAGTGCTTATAAGTTCATCAATGATCTTTGCACAAGTTTCACGAATTTATGAATCATCTAACAACGCATATTCTATGACTCTAAACCAAATTTCATGCAACATGAGTGCTTATAAGTGCCTCAATGTTTTTTGTACAAGTTTAACGAACTTATGAAACATCTAACAACGCATATTCTAGGACTCTAAGCCAAGTTTCATGCAACATGAGTGCATATAAAAGAGTCAATGATCTTTGTACAAGTTTTACGAACTTTTGAACCATCTAACAACGCATATTCTAGGTCTCTAAACCAAGTTTCATGCAACATGAGTGCTTATAAGTTCCTAAATGATCTTCGTACAAGTTTCAAGAACTTACGAAACATCTAACAACGTGTTTCACTCTAAACCAAATTTTATGAAACATGAGTTCTTATAAGTGCCTCAATGATCTTTGAAAAAGGTCAAGAACTTATGAAACATCTAACAACGCATATTCTAGGACTCTAAACCAACTTTCATGCAACATGAGTTCGTATAAGTGGCTCAATGATCTTTGTACAAGTTTCACGAACTTATGAAACATCCAACAACGCTTATTCTAGGACCCTAAACCAAGTTTCATGCAACATGATTTCTTATAATTGCCTCAATGATCTGCGGACAAGTTCCAAGAACTTACGAAACATCTAACAACGTGTTTCTAGGATTTTAAAGCAAGTTTCATGCAACATGAGTGCTTATAAGTGCCTCAATGATCTTTGTACAAATTTCACCAACTTATGAAACATCAACAAAGCATATTCTACGACTCTAAATCAAATTTCATGCAACATGAGTGCTTATAAGCGCCTCAATGATCTTTGTACAAGTTTCACGAACTTATGAAACATCTAACAACGCATATTGTAGGAATCTAAACCAAGTTTCAAGCAACATGAGTGCTGATAAGTGCCTCAAAGATCTGTGTACTAGTTTTGCTAACTTATTAAACTTGTAACAACGCATATTCAAGGAATCTAAACCAAGTTTCATGCAACATGAGTGCTTATAAGTGCCTTAATGATCTTTGTACATGTTTTGGCGAATTTATAAAACATATAACAACACATATTCTAGGAATCTAAACCAAGTTTCATGCAACATGAGCCCTTGTAAGTTCATTAATGATCATTGTACAAGTTTCACAAACTTATGAAACCTCTAACAATTCATAATCTAGGACTCTAAACCAAGTTTCATGGAACATGAGTGCTTATAAGTGCCTCAATGATCTTTGTACAAATTTTACGAACTTATCAAACATCTAATAACGCATATTTTAGGACTCTAAACCAAGTTTCATGCAACACGAGTTCTTATAAGTGCCTAGATGATCTGTTTACAACTTTCAAGAACTTATGAAACATCTAACAACACAAATTCTAGGACTCTAAACCAAGTTTCATGCAACATGAATGCTTATAAGTGCGCCAATTATCTTTCTACAAGTTTAACGAACTTATGAAACATCTATCAACCTATATTCTAGGACACTAAACCAAGTTTCATGCAACATGAGTCCTTAAAAGTGCCTCAGTGATCTTTGTACAAGTTTTACGAACTTATGAACCATCTAACAACGCATATTCTAGGACTCTAAACAAATTTCACGCAACATGAGTGCTTATAAGTGCCTGAGTGATCTTTGTATAAGTTTCACGAACTTAAAAAACATCTAACAACGCATATTCAAGGAATCTAAACCAAACTTCATGCAACATGAGTGCTTATAAGTGCCTCAATTATCTTCGTACAAGTTTCAAGAACTTATGAAACTTCTAACAACGTGTTTCTAGGACTCTAAACCAAGTTTCATGCAGAATGAGTGCTTATAAGTGCCACATGATCTTTGTACAAGTTTCACGAACTTATGAAACATGTAACGACGCATATTCAATGACTCTAAACCAAGTTCTATGCAACATGAGTCCTTATAAGTGCCTCAATTATTTTTGTAAAAGTTTCGCGAACTTATGAAACATCTAACAATGCCTATTAAAGGACTCTAAACCAAGTTTCATGCAACATGAGTGCTTATAAGTGCCTCAATGGTCTTTGAAAAAGTTTCATGAACTTATGAAACATCTAACAACGCATATTCTAGGAATTTAAACAATTTTCATGCTACATGAGTGCTTATAAGTGCCTCAATGATCTTCGTGCAAGTTTCACAAACCTACGAAACTTCTAACAACACATTATCTAGGACTCTAAATCAAGTTTCATGCAACATGAGTGCTTATAAGTTCCTCAATGATCCTTGTACAAATTTCACGAACTTATGAAACATATAACAACACATATTCTATGACTCTAAACCAAGTTTCATGCAAAAATAGTTTTTACAAGTGCCTCAATGAACTTTGTACAAGTTTCACGAACTTATGAAACATGTAACAACAGATATTCAAGTACTCTAAACCAAGTTTCACGCAATATGAGTGCTTATAAGTGCCTCAATGATCTTCGTACAAGTTTCCCAAATTTACGAAACTTCTAAGAACGAATAATCTAGGACTCTAAACCAAGTTTCATGCAACATGAGTTCTTGTAAGTTCCTCAATGATCTTTGTACAAGTTTCACAAACCTATGAAATATCTAACAACACATATTATAGTACTCTAAACCATGTTTCATGCAACATGAGTGCTTATCACTGCCTCAATGATCTTTAGACAAGTTTCACGAACTTAAGAAACATCTAACAACGCATAATGTAGGACTCTTAACCAAGTTTCATGCAACATGAGTGTTGATAAGTGCCTCAATGATCTTCGTACATGTTTCAAGAACTTACGAAACATCTAAAAATGTGTTTTTAGGATTCTATACCAAGTTTCATCCAACATGAGTGCTTATAAGTGTCTTAAAGATCATTGTACAAGTTTCACGAACTTATGAAACAACTAACAACGCATATTCTAGGACTCTCAACCAAGTTTCATGCATCATAAGTGCTTAGAAGTGCCTCAATGATATTTTTTCAAGTTTCAAGAACTTATGAAACATCTAACAACGCATATTCTTTGACTCTAAACAAAGTTTCATGAAACATGAGTGCTTATAAGTGTCTCATTGATATTTGGACAAGTTTCAAGAACTTATGAAACATCTAACAACGCATATTCTAGAACTCTAAACCAAGTTTCATGCAAATGGAGTGCTTATAAGTACCTAAATAATCTTTGTACAAGTTTCACGAACTTATGAAACATCTAACAACGCATATTCTTTTACTCTAAACCAAGTTTCATGCAATATGAATGATTATAAGTGTCTCAATGATCTTTCTACAAGTTTCACAAACTAATGAAACATCTAACAACTTATATTCTAGGACTCTAAAAAAAGTTTCAACAAACATGAGTCTTATAAGTGCCTCAATGATCTTTTTCCAAGTTTCACGAACTTATGAAATATCTAACAACGCATATTGTAGGATTCTAAACCAAGTTTCATGCAACATGAGTGCTACAAGGGCCTCAATAATCTTCGTACAATTTCTAGAACTTATGAAACATCTAAAAACGTGTTTCTAGGACTCTAAACCAAGTTTCATGCAGAATGTGTGCTTATAAGTGCCTCATGATCTTTGTACAAGTTTCGCGAACTTCTGAAACATGTAACAATGCATTTTCAAGGACTCTAACCCAAGTTTCATGCAACATGAGTACTTATAAATACCTCAATGATTTTTGTACAAGTTTCACGAACATATGAAACATATAACAACGCATATTCTAGGACTTTAACAAACTTACATGCAACATGAGTTCTTATAAGTTCGTCAAGTAGCTTCATACAAGTTTCACAAACTTACGAAACTTCTAACAACGCATAATCTAGGACTCTAAACCAAGTTTCATGCAACATTTGTGGTATAAGTGCCTCAATAATATTCGTACAAGTTTCAAGAACTTATGAAACATCAAACAACGTGTTTCTAGGACTATAAACCAAGTTTCATGCAACATGAGTGCTTATAAGTGCCTCGTGATCTTTGTACAAGTTTCACGAAGTTCTGAAACACGTAACAACTCATTTTCAAGGACTCTAAACCAAGTTTCATGCAACATGTTGCTAATAAGTGCCTCAATGATCTTTGTACAAGTTTCTCGAACTTATGAAACATCTAACAACTCATATTCTAGGACTTTAAACCAAGTTTCATGCAACATGAATTCTTATAAGTGCCTCAATGATCTTCGTACAAGTTTAACAAACTTACGAAACTTCTAACAACGAATAATATAAGATTCTAAATAATTTTTCATGCAACATGAGTGCTTATAAGTGCCTAAATGATCTTCGTGCAAGTTTCACAAACTTACGAAACTTCTAACAACGCATAATATAGGACTCTAAATCAAGTTTCATGCAACATGAGTTCTTATAACTGCCTCAATGATCTTTCTACAAGTTTCACGAAATTAGGAAACATCCAACAACACAATTTCAAGCACTCTAAACCAAGTTTCATGCAACACGAGTGCTTATAAGTTCCCCGTTGATCTTTTTACAAATTTCGCAAACTTATGGAACATCCAACAAAATATTTTCAATGACTCTAAAACAAGTTTCATGCAACATGAGTGTTTATAAGTGCCTCAATGATCTTTGTACAAGTTTCACGTACTTATGAAATTTCAAACAACGTGTTTCTAGGACTCTAAATCAAGTTTCATGCAATATGAGTGCTTATAAATGCTTCAATGAACTTTGTACAAGTTTCAAGAACTCATGAAATATCTAACAACGCATATTCTAGGACTCTAAATCAAGTTTCATGCAACATGAGTGCTGATAAGTGCCACAATGATCTTCATACAAGTTTCAAGAACATACGAAACATCCAACAACGTGTTTCTAGGACTCTAAACCAAGTTTCATGCAACATGAGTGCTTATAAGCGCCTCGATTATCTTTGTACTAGTTTCGCGAACTTATGAAACATTTAAAAACTCATATTCAAGGACTCTAAACAAAGTTTCATGCAACATGAGTGCTTATAAATGCCTCAATTTTCTTTGCACAAGTTTCACGAAATTATTAAACATAAAACAATGCATATGCTAGGACTTTAAACCAAGTTTTATGCAACACGAGTGCTTATAAGTGCCTCAATGATCTTCGTACAAGTTTCACAAACTTACGAAACTTCTAACAACTCATAATCTAGGACTCTAAACCAAGTTTCATGCAACATTTGTGGTATAAGTTCCTCAATAATCTTCATACAAGTTTCAAGAACTTATGAAACATCAAATAACGTGTTTCTAGGACTTTAAACCAAGTTTCATGCAACATGAGTGCTTATCAGTGCCTCAATGATCTTTGTACAAGTTTCGCGAACTTATGAAACATGTAACAATGCATATTCAATGACTCTTAACCAAGTTCCATGGAACATGAGTCCTTATAAGTGCCTCAATGATCTTTGTACAAGTTTCACGAAGTTCTGAAACACGTAACAACTCATTTTCAAGGACTCTAAACCAAATTTCATGCAACATGTTGCTAATAAGTGCCTCAATGATATTTGTACAAGTTTCCCGAATTTATGAAACATCTAACAACTCATATTCTAGGACTTTAAACCAAGTTTCATGCAACATGAATTCTTATAAGTGCCTCAATGATCTTCGTACAAGTTTAACAAACTTACGAAACTTCTAGCAACGCATAATATAAGATTCTAAATAATTTTTCATGCAACATGAGTGCTTATAAGTGCCTCAATGATATTTGAAAGAGTTTCACGAACTTATGGAACATCCAACAACACATATTGTAGGACTCTAAACCAAGTTTCATGCAACACTAGTGCTTATAAGTGTCTCAATGATCTTTGTACAAGTTTCAAGAACTTATGATACATCTAACAACGCATATTCTAGGACTCTAAACCAATTTTCATGCAACATGAGTGCTTATAAGTACCTAAATAATCTTTGTAAAAGTTTCACGAACTTATGAAACATCTAACTACGCATATTCTAGGACTCTAAACTAAGTTTCATGCAACATTAGGGCTTATAAGTGTCTCAATGATCTTTCTACAAGTTTCACGAACTAATGAAACATCTAACAATGCATATTCTAGGACTCTAAACAAAGTTTCATGAAACATGAGTGCTTATAAGTGCCTCAATGATTTTTTTCCAAGTTTCACAAACTTATAAAACATCTAACAACACATATTGTAGGACTCTAAACCAAGTTTCATGTAACAAGAGTGCTTATAAGTGCCTTAATGAACTTTGTATAAGTTTCAAGAACCTATAAAACATCTAACAACACATATTCTAGGACTTTAAACCAAGGTTCATGCAACATATGTTCTTATAAGTGCCTCAATGATCTTTGTACAAGTTTTGACAAACTTAAGAAACTTCTAACAACGCATAATCTAGGACTCTAAATCAAATTTCAAGCAACATGAGTGCTTATAAGTGCTCAATGATCTTTGTACAAGTTTCACAAACTTATAAACGTCCAACAACACATTTTAAAGGACTCTAAACCAAGTTTCATGCAACATGAGTGCTTATAAGTGCCTCAAGGATCTTTGTACAAGTTTCACGAACTTATGAAACATCTAACAACGCATATTCTAGGACTTTAAAGCAAGCTTCATGCAACATGAGTTCTTATTAGTGACTCAATGATCTTCGTACAAGTTTAGCAAACTTACGAAACTTTTAACAACGCATAATCTAGGACTCTAAATCAAGTTTCATGCAACATGAGTGCTTATAAGTGCCTCAATGATCTTTGTAAAAGTTTCACAAACTTATGAAATATCTAACAACGCATATTCTAGGACTCTTAATCAAGTTTCATGCAACATGAATGCTGATAAGTGCCTCAATGATCTTCATACAAGTATCAAGAACTTATGAAACATCTAACAACGTGTTTCTAGGAATCTAAACCAAGTTTCATACAACAAGAGTGTTTATAAGAGACTCAATGATCTTTGTACACGTTTCTTGAACATATGAAACATGTAAGAACTCATATTCAAGGACTCTAAACAAAGTTTCATGCAACATGAGTGCTTATAAGTGCCTCAATTATCTTTGTACAAGTTTTACGAAATTATGAAACATCTAACAATGCATATTCTAGGACTTTAAACCAAGTTTCATGCAACATGAGTGATTCTAAGTGCCTCAATGATCTTCGTACAAGTTTCACAAACTTATGAAACTTCTAACAACGCATAATCTAGGACTCTAAATCAAGTTTCATGCAACATGAGTGGTTATAAGTGCCTCACTGATCTTCAACAAGTTTCACGAACTTATTAAACATGTAACAACGCATATTCAACGACTCTAAACCAAGTTTCATGCAACATGAGTACTTGTCAGTGCCTCGATGATCTTTGTACAAGTTTCTCGATCTTATGAAACATGTAACAAAGCATATTCAAGGACTCTAAACCAAGTTTCATGCAACATGAGTGCTTATAAGTGCCTTAATGATCTTTGTACAAGTTTCACGAGCTTATGAAATATCTAACAACTTTTTTCTAGGACTCTAAAACAAGTTTCATTCAACATGAGTACTTATAAATGCGTCAATGATCTTTGTACAAGTTTCACGAACTTATGAATCATCTAACAACGCATGTTCTAGGACTTTAAACCAAGTTTCATGCATCATGAGTGCTTATACATTTCTCAATTATCTTCGTACAAGTTTCACAAACTTAAGAAACTTCTAACAACGCATAATCTAGGACTCTAAATTGTGTTTCATGAAACATGAGTGCTTATTAGTGCCTCAATGATCTTTGTACAAGTTTCACGAACATATGAAACTAACAACCCATATTCTAGGACTCTAAACCAAGTTTCATGCAACATGGGTTCTTATAAGTGCCTTAATGATCTTTGTACAAAGTTTACGAAATTATGAAATGTAACAACGCATATTCAATGACTCTAAACCAAGTTTCATGAAACATAAGTGCTTATAAGGGCCTCAAAGATCTTTATACGAGTTTTCACAATCTTATGAAATATCTAACAACGTGTTTCTAAGACTTTAAACAAATTTTCATGCAACATGAGTTCTTATAAGTGCCTCAATGATATTTTTACAAGTTTCATGAAATTATGAAACTTCTAACAACGCCTAATATAGGACTCTAAATCAAGTTTCATACAACATGAGTTCTTATAAGTGCCTCAGTGATCTTTAAACAAGTTTCACAAACTTATGAAACATCCAACAACACATATTCTAGGAATCTAAACCAAGTTTCATGCAACATGAGTTCTTATAAGTGTCTCAATGATCTTCGTACAAGATTCACAAACTTATGAAACATCTAACAACGCATATTCTATGAGTTTAAACAAAGTTTCATGCAACATGAGTGCTTATAAGTGCCTCATTCATCTTCGTACAAGTTTCACAAACTTATGAAACTTCTAACAACTCATAATCTAGGACTCTAAATCAAGTTTCATGCAACATGAGTGTTTATAAGTGCCTCAATGATCTTTGTAAAAGTTTCACGAACTTATGAAACATCCAAAAACACAAGTTCTAGGATTCTAAACCAAGTTTCATGCAACATAAATTCTTATAAGTACCTCAATGATCTTTGTACAAGTTTCGCGAACTTATGAAACAAGTAACAACGCATATTGAAGGACTCTAAACCAACTTTCGTGCAACATGAGTGCTTATAAGTGCATCAATGATCTTCGTACAAGTTTCACAAACTTACGAAACTTCTAACAACGCATAATCTAGGACTCTAAGCCAAGTTTCATGCAACGTGAGTTCTTATAAGTTCCTCAATGATCTTTGTACAAGTTTCACAAAATTATGAAACATCTAACAATGCATATTCTAGGACTTTAAACAAAGTTTCATGCAACATGAATGCTTATAAGTTACTCAATGATCTTCTTACAAGTTTCACAAACTTACGAAACTTCTATCAACGCATAATCTAGGACTCTAAGTCAAGTTTCATGCATCATGAGAGATTATAAGTGCCTCATTGATCTTTGTACAAGTTTCGCGAACTTATTAAACATGTAATAATATATATTCAACGACTCTAAACCAAGTTTCATGCAACATAAGTGCTTATAAGTGACTCAGTGATCTTTGTACAAGTTTCACAAACTTATGAAACATCTAACAATGCATATTCTAGGACTTTAAACCAAGTTTCATGCAACATGAGTTCTTATAAGTGCCTCAATGATCTTCGTAAAAGTTTCACAAACTTTTAGTAGAAATTGACAACTTAGTTCCTAGCTTAGAACATAATGTTTTCGAAAAAATGACTAAGGAACTTAGTATCACGATCAGAGACAATGTTTTTAGGCATGCCATGCAATCTAACAATATCCCTAAATAACAAATTAGCAACATTCAAAGCATCATCCGTTTTATGACAAGCGATAAAATGTGCCATTTTTGAGAACCTATCTACCACAACGAATATAGAATCCTTACCGGTCTTGGTTCTAGGCAATCCAACTACAAAATCCATAGAAATATCAATCCAAGGATGTATAGTAATAGGAAGTGGAGTATACAAACAGTGGGGTTGGACTTTGGACTTAGCATGTTTACAAGTAACACATCGGTCACAAACCCGTTCTACGTCTCTTGGCATATGCGGCCAATAGAAATGATCTTGTAACGTCTTAAGGGTTTTAGAAACACCAAAGTGTCTCATTAATCCTCCTCCATGAGCCTCCTTTACTAATAAACATCTCAAAGAACCATTATGTACACAAAGACGATTTTTCATAGAATAGAACCCATCTTGCCTAAAGTAATGGTTAATTGCAAAATTTTCACAAGCTAGGTACGGCTCTTGGAACTCATGATCAGTATCATACAACTCCTTAAGTTGATCAAATCCAATAATATTAGAACTTAAATTAGAGAGAAGAGTGTACCTTCTTGATAATGCGTCGGCTACGACATTATCCTTACCTTTCTTGTACTTAATCACGTACGGAAAAGTTTCGATAAACTCAATCCACTTAGCATGTCTTTTGTTGAGTTTATGCTGACCTTTAATGTGTTTGAGAGACTCATGATCCGTATGAATCACAAATTCTTTTGGCCAAAGATAGTGTTGCCATGTTTGTAGAGCTCTCCCCAAATCGTAGAATTCTTTGTCATAGGTCGGGTAATTGAGTATGGATCATCCAAGCTTCTCACTAAAGAATTCTATAGGCCTTTTATCCTGCATCAAAACAGCACCAATACCAATTCCACTTGCATCACATTCGATTTCAAAAGTTTTAGTAAAATCGGGTAACACTAGAAGTGGGGCATTAGTAAGCTTCTCTTTAAGGGATTGGAAAGCTTCTTCTTGGGATGGACCCCATTTGAATCCCAGGTCCTTATTGATCACTTCAGTTATAGGTGTGGCTATAGTGCTAAAATCATTCACAAAACGTCGATAAAAACCCGCAAGATCGTGAAAAGATCTAACTTCGCCAATGGACTTAGGACTCGGCCAATCTCTTATAGCTTTCACATTTTCCTCATCCACCTTGACACGATCTGCACTTACAAAAAATCCTAGGAAAATAAGGTTATCCGTACAAAAAGTACACTTCTTAAGATTAGCATAAAGACACTCTTTTCGTAAAACGTCTAAAACCGAGGTAATATGCTTAAGATGATCGTCTAAGCTTTTGCTATAAATCAATATGTCATCAAAGTAAACAACCAAAAATATGCCAATAAATGATCTAAGCACATGATTCATTAAACGCATAAAAGTACTAGGTGCATTAGTTAAACCAAACGGCATCACTAACCATTCATATAAACCATGCTTCGTTTTAAATGCGGTTTTCCACTCATTACCTTCTTTCATTCTAATTTGATGATAACCACTTTTTAAATCTATCTTAGAAAATATGGTGGAACCATGCAACTCATCTAGCATATCATCTAAACGAGTTATAGGATGTCGATACTTTACGGTGATATTGTTGAAGGCAAGACAATCGACACACATCCTCCATGTACCATCTTTCTTTGGTACAAGTAACACCGGAACATCACAAGGTCTCATGCTTTCACGTATATTTCCCTTTCTCATGAGCTCATCTACTTGTTGTGACAACTCTTTAGTTTCTACCGGATTGGTACGATACGCTGCTTTGTTTGGTAATGAAGCTCCGGGCACAAAATCGATTTAATGCTCAATTCCTCTTATAGGTGGTAATCCCTCCGGACTTTCCTCTGGAAAAACATCTTTAAAATCCTTCAAAAGATTATTCATCTCACTCGAAATAACCGGTTCCAAATTAGCTAAACTTGTTAGAGTTTGTTTAAAAATAAAAAGTAGAATCGGTTTATTAGAGAGATAGGATTTCTTAACCTCTTTTGGTTTGATCATGAGATTAGAATTTTCAATTGATACCTTCTCCTTCTCCTCTTGATTCTTAAAATGCAATTGATCTTTCTAGATCTCTTGAGGCGACATAGGCACAAGTGTGATTTTCTTACCATTAAACAGGAAAGAATGCTTGTTGGTAAATCCATCGTGTATCACTTTGCGATCCGATTTCCATGGACGTCCCAAAAGGATATGACTAGATCCCATAGGCAGAACATCACACACAATCTCATCTTGGTACTTGCCAATGCTCATTGGTACGGTGACTTGATCATGAACCTTCATTTCACCACTTTCGTTGAGCCATTGTAGCTTGTACGGTCTTGGATGCTTTCGAACCTTTAGACCTAGCTTCTTAACCATGGACATACTGGCCACGTTTGTGCAACTTCTTCCATCAATGATGAGGCTGCACAACTTGTCCTTAACCAAACATCTCGTGTGGAAAAGATTTTCTCGTTGTATAGGTTACTCCTTCTCAGTTTGTAAGCTAAGCGTTCTTCTTGCAACAAGTAGTTCTCCTTGGAGTGGTAGCTCTTCATACTCTTCTTCATCAGAGGAGACATCGTCCTCACTCTCTTGTTCAGGTTGTATCTCATGATTATCTAGAAGAATGAAAAGTTTTTGTTGACACATTCATTCGCAAAATGACCCATTCCTTTGCATTTGTAACATCGAATGTTGCTCTTGCTTTTGCTTGGATTAGCCACGCCTTTTCCCTTGATGTCACTCTAGGATTCTTCTTTAGGATCAGTAGTAGAGGGCTCTATATCTTTTGGATAGCTTGATTTGGTCTCCTTTGATTTAAACGAACCCAAAACAAAGTTGGATCGAGACGGCTTACGACTTAGTTGTTGCTTAATGAGAATTGCCTTGGGTAACAAATCCTCCATTTCCACATATGTTTGCAGCTCCAGTTTGTCTTGAATTTCTCTATAAAGACCGCCCATGAATTTCGCCATAGTAGCTTCAAGTTCCTCTTGAATATTGTCCTTAAGCATACACTACAAGAAACTGGGCAAATAGCAACAAATTTTAGCAAGGAATTAGCGAGGAATTTTTTTAGCAACGAATTTGTGAGGAATTCGCGAGTTAATACAAGGACTTCTTGGAAAGATCACAACTTCGCCTATGTATTTTACTCGTGGTTACGTCTTCCACACAGTAAGTCATGGTCAACATCGAGCAACCGCAAATTATGGTGTCACTGTTGAGGGCGATTCGGTTTTTTATGGGGTTCTCACGGATATTATGGAATTCCAATACCCGGGATTAGTCAATTTAAGAACAACACTCTTTAAATGTGATTGGTTTGATCCAACGTTAGGTCGTGGTGTACGTTACAACAAATTTGGTGTCATCAACGTCAACCAATCACGACGATATCGGAAGTTCGAACCATTTATCCTCGGATCGCAGGCTGGGCAAGTTACATTCATTCAATATCCTCGCGTTAAAACTAGTGGTATATCGTGGAGTGCAGTAATTCGAGTGGTTCCGAGAGGTTTAATTATGGGTAACGATGAAGTTCCTATGCAACAAGATGTCGTTGGTGGGACAATTATACAAACAAATCAATCGACCGAAGATGTATTTCTTGTTGATCCTGATAATCAAGTAGCTGAAGATATTGTGGATGAGGAAAACGTAGGATCCGCGGAAGAAAATGAAGAATTCGATGAAAATAGCGATATCGAATCGTTAGATTTCGACAGTAATGAATAAATTTGTAACTTGTATTTGCAATTTTTTTTTTTATTTTTTTTTTCCAGATTATCAACGAATTAGCAATGAATTAGCAACGAATTTGCAACGAATTTGCAAAGTTTGCCACGATTTAGCAACGAATTCATAAGTTTAGTACTTTTAGGGGTTTAATTTTTTGTCGCTAATTCGTTGCTATTTTAGCAACGAATCGTTGCTATTTCGTTGCTAATTTTTGCAATATACAAATCTTCAAACCCCCAACCCCCCCCCCCCCCTAAATAAAGGTTTGAAAGGATTAGTATTAACTGGAAAAGTGTAAAAAAGGTGAAACAATTGTATAAATCAATAAAATAAAAAAATTCATTAAAATATTATACTTAACGTGTACTAACTTACCGTTAACTTATATGTTTTAATATTATAAAGTTTATAATACAGAATATTTTCAGTTTTTTAGTAAATATTAAAATTTGAAGTGTTATTCTCAATCTTATAATCTACAATTACATATTAAGTATGTAATATACCATAGAAAACATTTTTAGGGGTTGACACCCTAAAAATAGGGTTTGAGTTTAGCAACGATTACAACGAATCGTTGCTAAATCGTTGCTAATATTTCTGACATTAACCTCGTATTTCTGATATAGGAATGTAACGTATTAGTCCAATCAGTTATTTAGCAACGATTTAGCAACGATTTAGCAACGATTAGTACTTTTAGAAGTTTAAATTTGTTGGACTAATATGATTTAGCAATCGTTGCTAAATCGTTGCTATTTGATATTTAGCAACGATTTAGCAACGATTCGTCGCTAATTTCGTTGCTAATTTTGCAATATACAAATCTTCAAACCCCAAACCACCCCTAAATAAAGGTTTTAAAGGATTAGTATTAACTGAAAAAGTGTAAAAAGGTGAAACAATTGTATAAATCAATAAAAAAAAAATAGATTACAATATTATACTTTTAGCGTAATAACTTACCGTTAACTAATATGTTTTAATACTATAAAGTTTATAATACAAAATATTTTCAGTTTTTTAGTAAATATCATAATTTGAAGTGTTATTCTCAATCTTATAATCTATAATTACATATTCAGTATGTAGTATAGCATAGAAAACTGTTTTAGGGGTTCAAACCCTCAAAAAGTACAACAAATCGTTGCTAATTCGTTGCTAAATGCCAAATAGCAACGATTTAGCAACGAATATTTCTGATATTAACCTCGTACTTCTGATACAAGGAATGTAGACATTGTGTCAGATCAATTATTTAGCAACGATTTAGCAACGAATCGTTGCTAAATAATTGATCGGACACATACATTGTATCCGTCATACTTGTTGTACTTAGCGTAGTACACGTTTGGGTTTAGCAACGAATTAGCAACGAAACGTAGAAATCGTTGCAACGAAACGTAGAAATCGTTGCTAATTCGTTGCTAAACCCAAACGTGTGAACAAGTGAAAGCCAAAAAGATTTAAAAAAATAGCGACGATTTAGCAACAAATCGTTTCTAAATCTTTACTAAATTAATAATAGCGACGATTTAGCAACGATTCGTTGCTAAATCGTCGCTAAATTTTCGTTTTCCCTCCGGTGGGAAAAATAAAAGATTAAAAAAAATTAGCGACAATTTAGCAACAACCTCAAAATCTATATATATGGCCGAATTCTTTCATTTTTTTCACACTATCATCTCTCTACTAAAAATTCCAATTTAAAAAGTTATACTAAAACTTAGTTTTAATTAATAGCAAAAATGGCATTGGGTCGGGGTTCAACGAGAGGGCAATGCATCGCCTTACAGGCATTGTTTTCCATTTGGAAGAAAGACTGAAAACTAAAAGGAGATGAGGGAAAGCCGGAGTCGATGGCCCCAGCGGTGTGGAAAGGGCTGGTCGACTACTGGACAGAACTGCATTCTGTCGTCGTCGCGGAAAACTGTTCCAAGTCTCGCCTCACTCTTATCGACGGGATCGGTCCATACGTCCACACTTCGGGACCGAGTTCATACGCCTCTCGTCGTATTCAAATGGTAAATTTAATTTTTTTACACTTTATTTTATTTATTTTTAAAATAAATAAATATTTAATATAAATATCAAATATAGGTCGAGGAAGCGGGCAAACTTCCCCTTATTGTGAAGATACTGAAGAAGACCCAGAAGCGGAAATATGGGTCATTTGTCCGTTCATGATCAGAAAAGATCGTGAATGACTATGAGGCTAAACTCGCCGAGCGGGTAAGTCAATCGTCAACTGAAGGGAGCTCAGTGAACTCCTCGGGACGACTTTCGGTCACTGCATGCGACCAAATCTACTACGAGGTAAATAATTTAATTAATATTTTTTAACTTATATTATTTTTACTAACGGATATATAATATTAATTCTACGTAGGTCGCTCCGAAAAAGAAGAACCGCACTTTCAGAGTCGGTTCTATCGAGACTGTTCCCGCAACTTCATCATCGCAACCTCATCCTTCTCAGCGGGATCAGGCCGCGGAGAATGCTCGCTTGCGACATGAACACCAAGATACAAACGCTCGCTTCAGGACGATGACGGATCTATTCTCCATAATTGCGATGGATAGTCCAAACCTGGCTAATGCGATGCGGGAACGCGGATTAGGGGTCGATCCGGAACCGGAGGTTCGTCCAGACGAGGCTGAAGCCGCAACTCAAGAACTAGGACGGGATCTCGGGATTAATGAATTCGATCCCTAATTTAGTTTTTTTTAAATGTAATTTGAATTTTATATTTTAATAATAATAAATTATAATTTTAATGATTTTATTTTAATTTTCTTTTTTTATTTTTTTTAAAAAATCGTTGCTAATTCGTTGCTAAAATAGCGACGAATTAGCGACGATTTTGTATGCTCTTCGTTGCCAATTCGTTGCTAAATTAGCAACGATTTGGCAACGACTTCATCAAATCGTCGCTAATTCGTTGCTAATTAGCAACGAATTAGAGACGTCTGTTTACGAATTTTTTATATCGGAAATAATTTTAAAAAATTTGACGCTAAATCGTTGTTATTTCGATGTTAAATTTACGTTACAACGAATTAGCAACGATTTTTGGGGGTCGCTAATTTAGCGACGAATTAGCGACGATTTCGAAATAGCGACGAAAATCTGGTCGTCGTTGAATGGTTGCTAAACGCGTTTAGCAACGATTTAGCAACGATTTCGGTCGTTGCTAAATGTGCAGTTTCTTGTAGTGATATTCCTCCACCTTCTTTCCACCTCTGTTCAGCCTTTTAAGACGTTGATGTCGCTCACGGTGATAATGATTTGGCACAAACCTTCTCTTCATAATAACTTTGAGTTGATCCCAAGTAGCGATCGGTGCTTCACCAACTCTTCTTCTCATTGTTACGGTTTGTTCCCACCATGTAAGAGAATAATCACTAAACTCGGTTACGGCCATCTTAACCTTGCTGGCCTCGGGAGGTTGCTTACAATCAAACACGAGATCCATTTTCTTTTCCCAATCTTGAAACGCATCAGGATCATTTTTACCGACAAAGGTAGGCATTTTGAGATTTATGTTGTCAAATTTATGTCGCCTTTCAGGTGCTTGTTCTTCTCTTCGTTTCCTTGTCTCTCCATCACTTCTTTGACTTCTCCTACTATTGGTTGAACTAAAATAATAAGATTCTGTAGGCATCAACCCTTCTTCCCCGTTTTCTTAATTCACAAGTCTACGACGGTGTGGTTTATGAGCTTGTTGTTTGGGAGGGGTTGGAGGTGTTGTACTCTTATTTTGCTCAGCTAACATCAATCATAAACATCCTCATATCCTCTATCATGAGCTTCCGTTCGTTTGCCTTACTTGTTTCTTCATCATCATTACTCCCCATCGGTTTCACTTAACAAAGACAACAAAAACAAGAAAATGATCAAAGCTACTATGGTTGAAATGAATAAAACACAACAAGTCTATCACTAGAAGATGAATATATTTTGAATATAAATGGTCACAAAAGAAGATGAACAATCAGATTTTTCTTCAAACAAAAATCGCATAAAAACCGAACAAAATAACAATAAAATAAAATAGATACGAGACACTTAGCTACACTTAGCTACACCACATGATGAAATCTTGACCCAAGATTGATGACTTTGGCGTGTTGAGCTAATGGTTTTGGTGGTGATAAGATTAGAGTTTGCGGAAGATGAAAATAGATGAATGATTCGGTATGAAAAGAGATGGTTTGGTGGCTTTCGGTTTGGATGAATGAAGTGATGATGATGATGATGATGATGGTATAATCAAGTCATCTATGAAAGGATCAAATGAAGAGATAATGGGCTGCTACTTAGTTGATTCACACAAAAAGTAGACAGAATTTCTTCGAAGAAGAAAAGGGGTTTTGTTGGATACACTCCAAACTCTAGAAAAACACTCAAATGATCCAAATATGTATCACAACAAAAGGATGAATGTTTTATTCATAGATTTCGACCATAATATATAGATGAAGGAGATAACAAAGGCTGCTCCTCGAAAATGACATAAACAAATAAATAAAACAAGAGTTATTTAGTCAACTAGGTATTTAATTTTTACTTTTTAATTTGCCAATAGGGTGATTTTTTTTTGTATTTGCGTTTAAGTGATTTTTTATGTTGAAAAGTCAAAAATAACCTTGAACTTTCTAGTCAGGTCGTGTGAACATTCATGTACATGCATGAACATTCATGTACATGCATGAACATTCATGTATATGCATGAACATCCATGAATGCGCATGAATATTCATGTTCTTCCTGTGACACTGTCAATCTAAACATGTGTGAATATTCATGGACAAGCGTGAATATTCATGGACAAGCATGAATATTCATGGAGGTGTGTGAATATTCATGGACATGTGTGAATATTCATGGACATGTGTGAATATTCATGAACAACATGAACATGACTGAAACAGAAAACTCGTGAACATTCATGAATATGTGTGAACGCGCGGAGGGGTATATCAGTCATAAAAAAACATAAAGAAGGAAAATCGCCTAATTACCAATTTTGAAAAACAAATTACCTTATTGCAAATTAAGGTCCAAAAATGTATAAGATTTCTTAATTTTTTCATAAAACAAAGACTACATGCAAGGCTCTTCGGTAATTGTGTTTTCTTTATTCTTCTTTCAAACTTTCCACTTTATTTAGAGTATTTGACAAGATCAAAGTATTTCTAAGTAGTATAGATGGAAGTGATTTATCTAGCCTCATTAAAACCTATGCTTGAGAAAACCCAATGGGACAAAACCGAAGCATAGAAAAAAGAGTACTAGATAAACCACTTAACTACTTAGTGAATACCTTGATCTTCTTCCAATGCTTGAATGATGTTGATGTAGCTTGGTACGTCCTCATGCTCCTTGACTTGAGCATTCCTTAGCATATCCTCCACGATCTTAGCTAGCTCCTTTGCTTTGTTTCTTGTGATCGGTCCATTCGGTATCTCCAAAGTCTTGGAAATGTCTTGATCCTCTATTGTATCAAAGTCGGTTTGTGAACCATTAAGGATCACATCACTAAACCAAGTTTCATACAACATGAGTGCTTATAAGTGTCACAATAATCTTTGTAAAATTTTCAATAACTTATGAAACATCTAACAACGCATATCCTAGGACTTTAAACCAAGTTTCATGCAACATGAGTGCTTATAAGTGTCTCAATTATCTTTGCACAAGTTTCAAGAACTTATGAAAAATCTAACAACAAATATTCTAGGACTATAAACCAAATTTCATGCAACAAGAGTGCTTATAAATACCTAAATAATCTTTATACAAGTTTCACGAACTTATGAAACATTTAACAACGCATATTCTAGGACTCCAATTCAAGTTTCATGCAACATGAGTGCTTATAAGTGCCGCAATGATATTTTTACAAGGTTCACGAACTTATGAAACATCCAACAACACATTTTGAAGCACTCTAAACCAAGTTCCATGCAACATGAGTCCTTATAAGTGCCTCAATGATCTTTGTAGAAGATGCACGTACTTATGAAATATCTAACAACGTGTTTCTAAGACTCTAAACCAAGTTTCATGCACCATGAGTGCTTATAAGTGCATCAATGATCTTTGTACAAGTTTCACGAACTTATCAAATATCTAACAACGCATATTCTAGGACTCTAAATAAAGTTTCATGAAACATGAGTCCTGATAAGTGCCTCAATGATCTTCGTACAAGTTTCAAGAAGTTAAGAAACATCTATCAACATGTTTCTAGGACTCTAAACAAAATTTCATGCAACAAGACTGCTTAAAAGTGACTCAATGATTTTTTTACAAGTTTCTTGAACTTATGAAACATATAACAACACATATTCAACGACTCTAAACCAAGTTTCATGCAACATGAGTGCCTCAATTATTTTGTAGAAGTTTTGCGAACTTATGAAACATGTAACAACGCATATTCAAGGACTCTAAACAAAGTTTCATACAACATGAGTGCTTATAAGTGCCTCAATTATCTTTGTACAAGTTTCACAAAATTATGAAACATCTAACAATGCATATTCTAGGACTTTAAACCAAGTTTCATGCAACATGAGTGTTTATAAGTGCTTCAATGATCTTTGTACAAGTTTCACAAACTTACGAAACTTCTAACAACGCATAATCTAGGACTCTAAATCAAGTTTCATGCAACATGAGTACTTATAAGTTCTCAATGATCTTTTTATAAGGTTCACGAACTTATGAAACATCCAACAACACATTTTGAAGGACTCTAAACAAAGTTTCATGCAACATTAGTGCTTATAACTCTCTCAATAGTCTTTTTACAAGTTCACGAACTTATGAAACATCTAACAATGCATATTCTAGGACTTTAAACAGAGTTTCATGCAACATGAGTTCTTATAAGTGTCTCAATGATCTTCGTACAAGTTTCACAAACTAACGAAACTTCTAACAACGCATAATCTAGGACTCTAAATCAAGTTTCATGCAACATGAGTGCTTATAAGTGCCTCAATGATCTTTTTACAAGTTTCACGAATTTATGAAACATCCAACAACACATTTTCAAGCACTCTAAACCAAGTTTCATGCAACATGAGTGCTTATAAGTGCCTCAATTATCTTTATACAAGTTTCACGAAATTAGGAAACCTCTAACAATGCATATTCTAGGACTTTAAACCAAGTTTCATGCAACATGAGTGCTTATAAGTGCATCAATGATCTTTGTACAAGTTTCACAAACTTACGAAACTTCTAACAACGCATAATCTAGGTCTCTAAATCAAGTTTCATTCAACATGAGTGCTTATTAACCATGTAACAACGCATATTCAACGACTCTAAACCAAGTTTCATGCAACATGAGTGCTTATCAGTGCCTCAGTGATCTTTGTACAAGAGTCTCGAACTTATGAAATATCTAATAACGTTTTTCTAGGACTTTAAACAAATTTTCATGCAACATGAGTTCTTATAACTGGCTCAATGATCTTTGAACAAGTTTCACGATCTTATGAAACATCCAACAACACATATTCTAGGAATCTAAACCAAGTTTCTTGAAACATGAGTTCTTATAAGTGCCTCAATGATCTTTCTACAAGTTTCACAAACTTATGAAACATCTAACAACGCATATTCTAGGACTCTAAACCAAGTTTCATGCAAAATAATTGCTTATAATTACTTAAATAATCTTTGTACAAGTTTCGCGAACTTATGAAACATGTAACAACGCATATTCAAGGACTCTAAACAAAGTTTCATGCATTATGGGTGCTTATAAGTGCCTCAATTATCTTTGTACAAGTTTCACGAAATTATGAAACATCTAACATTGCATATTCTAGGACTTTAAACCAAGTTTCATGCAACATGAGTCCTTATAAGTGCCTCAATGATCTTCGTACAAGTTTCACAAAATTACGAAACTTCTAACAACGCATAATCTAGGACTCTAAATCAAGTTTTATGCAACATGAGTGCTTATAAGTAGCTCACTGATCTTTGTACAAGTTTCGCGAACTTATTAACCATGTAACAACGTATATTCAACGACTCTAAACCAAGTTTCATGCAACATGAGTGCTTATCAGTGCCTCAGTGATCTTTGTACAGGTTTCTCGAACTTATGAAACATGTAACAAAGCATATTCAAGGACTCTAAACCAACTTTCATGCAACATGAGTGCTTATAAGTGCCTTAATGATCTTTGTACATGTTTCGCGAGCTTTTGAAATATCTAACAATGTGTTTCTAGTACTTTAAACCAGGTTTCATGCAACAGGAATGCTTATAAGTTCCTCAATGATCTTCGTACAAGTTTGACAAATTTACGAAACTTCTAACAACGCATAATCTAGGACTCTAAATCGTGTTTCATGAAACATGACTGCTTATTAGTGCCTAAATGATCTTTGTACAAGTTTCACAAACGTATGAAACAACTAACAACACATATTCTAAGAATCTAAATTAAGTTTCATTCAATATGAGTGCTTATAAGTGCCTCAATGATCTTTGTACAAGTTTAACGAACATATGAAACCTCTAACAACGCATATTCTAGGACTCTAAACCAAGTTTCATGCAACATAGGTGCTTATAAGTGCCTCAATGATCTTTGTACAAGTTTTGTGAACTAATAAAATGTAACAACGCATATTCAATAACTCTAAACCAAGTTTCATGCAACATGAGTGCTTATAAGTGCTTCAATGATCTTTATACGACTTTTCACGAACTTATGAAATATCTAACAACGTGTTTCTAGGACTTTAAACAAATTTTCATGCAACATGAGTTCTTATAACTGCCTCAATGATCTTTGAACAAGTTTCATGATCTTATGAAACATCCAACAACACATATTCTAGGAATCTAAACCAAGTTTCATGAAACATGAGTTATTATAAGTGCCTCAATGATCTTTCTACAAGTTTCACAAACTTATGAAACATCTAACAACGCATATTCTAGGACTTTAAACCAAGTTTCATGCAAAATGATTGCTTATAATTACTTAAATAATCTTTGTACAAGTTTCGCGAACTTATGAAACATGTAACAACGCATATTCAAGGACTCTAAACAATGTTTCATGCATTATGAGTGCTTATAAGTGCCTCAATTATTTTTGTACAAGTTTCACGAAATTATGAAACATCTAACATTGCATATTCTAGGACTTTAAACCAAGTTTCATGCAACATGAGTGCTTATAAGTGCCTCAATGATCTTCGTACAAGTTTCACAAACTTACGAAACTTCTAACAACGCATAATCTAGGACTCTAAATCAAGTTTTATGCAACATGAGTGCTTATAAGTAGCTCACTGATCTTTGTACAACTTTCGCGAACTTATTAAACATGTAACAACGCATATTCAACCACTCTAAACCAAGTTTCATGCAACATGAGTGCTTATCAATGCCTCAATGATCTTTGTACAAGTTTCTAGAACTTATGAAACATGTAACAAAGCATATTCAAGGACTCTAAACCAAGTTTCATGCAACATGAGTGCTTATAAGTGCCTTAATGATCTTTGTACTAGTTTCACGAGCTTACGAAATATCTAACAACGTGTTTCTAGGACTCGTAACCAAGTTTCATTCAACATGAGTGCTTATAAGTGCCTCATTGATCTTCGTACAAGTTTCACAAACTTACGAAACTTCTAACCAAGCATAATCTAGAACTCTAAATCAAGTTTCATGCAACAAGAGTGCTTATAAGTGCCTCAATGATCTTTGTACAAGTTTCACGAACTTATTAAACATGTAACAACGCATTTTCAAGGACTCTAAACCAAGTTTCATACAACATGAGTACTTATAAGTGCCTCAATGATCTTTGTACAAGTTTCACAAACTTATGAAATATCTAACAACGTGTTTCTAAACCTAGTTTCATGCAACCTGAGTGATTATAAGTGACTCAATGATCTTCTTACAAGTCTCTTTGTACAAGTTTAATGAACTTATGTAATATCTAACAACGCATATTCTAGGACTCTAAACTAAGTTTCATGCAACATGAGTGCTTATAACCTCAATAATCTTTTTCCAAGTTTCACGAACTTATGAAACATCTAACAACACATATTCTAGGAATCTAAACCAAGATTCATTTAACATTAGTGCTATAAGTGCCTCAACGATCTTCGTAAAAGTTTCAAGAACTTACGAAACATCTAACAACGAATTTATAGGACTCTAAACCAAGTTTAAATAACCATGAGTGCTTATAAGAACTTATGTAACAACCCATATTCAACGACTCTAAACCAAGTTCCATGGAACGTGAGTTCTTATAAGTGCCTCAATGATCTTTTTACAAGTTTGTTGAACTTATGAAACATATAACAACACATATTCAACGACACTAAACCAAGTTTCATGGAACATCAGTGCTTATAAGTGCCTCAATGATATTTGTACAAGTTTAACAAACTTACGAAATATCTAACAACGTGTTTCTAGGACTCTAAACCAAGTTTAATGAAACATGAGTGCTTATAAGTGCCTCAATGATATTTGTACAAGTTTCACGAACTTATGAAACATCTAATAATGCATATTCTAGGAATTTAAACAAAGTTTCATGAAACATGAGTGCTTATAAGTGCCTCAATGGTTTTCGTACAAGTTTCACAAATTTATGAAACTTCTAACTACGCATAATCTAGGACTCTAAATTAAGTTTCACGCAACATGAGTCCTTATAAGTGCCTCAATGATGTTTATACAAGTTTCGCGAATTTTTGAAACATGTAACAACGCATTTTCAAGGTCTCTAAACTAAGTTTCATGCAACATGAGTGCTTATAAGTGCCTCAATGATTTTTCTACAAGTTTCACGAACTTATGAAATATCTAACAACCCATATTCTAGGACTCTAAAACAAGTTTCATGCAACATTAGTGCTTATAATTGCCTCAATGATCTTTCTACAAGTTTCACGCACTTATGAAACATCTAACAACGCATATTCTTGGACTCTAAACAAAGTTTCATTAACACATGAGTGCTTATAAGTGCCTCACTGATCTATTTCCAAGTCTCAGGAACTTATGAAACATATAAAAACGCATATTGTAGGACTCTAAACCAAGTTTCAGTCAACATTAGTGCTGATAAGTGCGTCAATGATCTTCGTACAAGTTTCTAGAACTTACGAAACATCTAACAACGTGTTTCTAGAACTCTAAACCAAGTTTCATGCAACATGATTTCTTAAAAATAACGCAATGATCTTTGTACAAGTTTCACGAACTTATGAAATATTAAAAAACACATATTCTAGGATTCTAAATCAAGTTTCATTCAACATGATTGCTTATAACCTCAATGATCTTTTTCCAAGTTTTACGAACTTATGAAACATCTAACAACGCATATTCTAGGAATCTAAACCATGTTTCATTTAACATTAGTGTTATAAGTGCCCCAATGATCTTTGTACAAGTTTCAAAAACTTATGAAACATCTAACAACGCACGTTCTAGTAATCTAAACCAAGTTTCATGCAACATGAGGGCTTATAAGTGCCTCAATGATCTTTTTCCAAGTTTCACGAAGTTCTGAAACATGTAACAACTCACTTTCAAGGACTCTAAACCAAGTTTCATGCAACATGTGGCTAATAAGTTCCTCGATGATCTTTGTACAAGTTTCCCGAACTTATGAAACATCTAACAACGCATATTCTAGGACTCTAAATCAAGTTTCATGCAACATGAGTGCATATAAGTGCCTCAATGATGTTTGTACAAGTTTCACGAACTTATGAAACATCCAAAAACACATGTTCTAGGATTCTAAACCAAGTTTCATGCAACATAAATTCTTATAAGTGGCTCAATGATCTTTGTACAAGTTTCGCGAACTTATGAAACATGTAACAACGCATATTGAAGGACTCTAAACAAAGTTTCATGCAACATGAGTGCTTATAAGTGCCTCAATGATCTTCGTACAAGTTTCACAAACTTACGAAACTTCTAACAACGCATAATCTAGGACTCTAAACAAAGATTCATGAAACATGAGTGCTTATAAGTGCCTCAATGATCTTTTTCCAAGTTTCGCGAACTTATGAAACATCTAACAACGACTCTAAAGCAAGTTTCATTCAACATGAGTGCTTATAAGTGCCTCAATGATATTTGTAAAAGTTTCACGAAGTTATGAAACATATAACAATTCATATTCTAGGACTTTAAACAAAGTTTCATGCAACATGAATGCTTATAAGTGACTCAATGATCTTCTTACAAGTTTCACAAACTTACGAAACTTCTATCAACGCATAATCTAGGACTCTAAGTCAAGTTTCATGCAACATGAGAGCTTATAAGTGCCTCACTGATCTTTGTCAAAGTTTCGCGAACTTATTAAACATGTAACAATGAATATTCAACGACTCTAAAACCAAGTTTCATGCAACATAAGTGCTTATAAGTGCCTCAGTGATCTTTGTACAAGTTTCACGAACTTATGAAACATCTAACAATGCATATTTTAGGACTTTAAACCAAGTTTCATGCAACATGAGTTCTTATAAGTGCCTCAATGATCTTCGTATAACTTTCACAAACTTAAGAAACTCCTAACAACACATAATCTCGGACTCTAAATCAAGTTTCATGCAATATGAGTGCTTATAAGTGCCTCAATGATCTTTTTACAAGTTTCACGAACTTATGAATTATCCAACAACACATATTGTAGGACTCTAAACCAAGTTTCATTCAACATGAGTGCTTATAAGTGTCACAATAATCTTTGTACAAGTTTCAAGAACTTATGAAACATCTAACAACGCATATTCTAGGACTTTAAACCAAGTTTCATGCAACATGAGTGCTTATAAGTGTCTCAATTATCTTTGTACAAGTTTCAAGAACTTATGAAACATCTAACAACGGATATTCTAGGACTCTAAACCAAGTTTCATGCAACATGAGTGCTTATAAATACCTAAATAATCTTTAAACAAGTTTCACGAACTTATGAAACATTTAACAACGCATATTCTAGGACTCTAAACCAATTTTCATGCAACTTTAGTGATTATAAGTGTCTCAATAATCTTTCTACAAGTTTCACGAACTAATGAAACATCTAACAATGCATATTCTAGGACTCTAAACAAAGTTTCATGAAACATGAGTGCGTATAAGTGCTTCAATGGTCTTTTTCCAAGTTTCACGAACTTATGAAACATCTAACAACACATATTGTAGGACTCTAAACGAGGTTTCATGCAACATGAGTGTTTATAAGTGCCTCAATGATCTTTGTACAACGCATATTCTAGGACTTTAAACAAAGTTTCATGCAACATATGTTCTTATAAGTGCCTCTATGATCTTCGTACAAGTTTAACAAACTTACGAAACTTCTAACAACGCATAATCTAGGACTCTAAATCAAGTTTCATGCAACATGAGTTCTTATAAGTGCTCAATGATCTTTGTATAAGGTTCACGAACTTATGAAACATCCAACAACGCATTTTCAAGGACTCTAAACAAAGTTTCATGCAACACGAGTACTTATAAGTGTCTAAATAATCTTTGTACAAGTTTCACGAACTTATGAATCATCTACCAACGAATATTCTAGGACTTTAAACAGAGTTTCATGCAACATGAGTTCTTATAAGTGTCTCAATGATCTTCGTAACGCGTAATCTAGGACTCTAAATCAAGTTTCATGCAACATGAGTGCTTATAAGTGCATCAATGATCTTTTTACAAGTTTCACGAACTTATGAAACATCCAACAACACATTTTCAAGAACTCTAAACCAAGTGTCATGCAACATGAGTGCTTATAACTGCCTCAATGATCTTTGTACAAGTTTCACGAACTTATCAAATATCTAACAACGCATATTCTAGGACTCTAAATCAAGTTTCATGCAACATTAGTGATGATATGTGCCTCAATGATCTTCGTACAAGTTTCAAGAACTTAAGAAACATATATCATCATGTTTCTAGGACTCTAAACAAAGTTTCATGCAACAAGAGTGCTTAAAAGTGACACAATGATCTTTTTACAAGTTTCTTGAACTTATGAAACATATAACAACACATATTCAACGAGTCTAAACAAAGTTTCATGCAACATGAGTTCTTATAAGTGCCTCAATTATCTTTGTACAAGTTTTGCAAACTTATGAACAATGTAACAACGCATATTCAAGGACTATAAACAAAGTTTCATGCAGCATGAGTTCTTATAAGTGCCTCAATTATCTTTGTACAAGTTTCACGAAATTATGGAACATCTAATAATGCATATTCTAGGACTTTAAACCAAGTTTCATGCAACATGAGTGCTTATAAGTGCCTCAATGATCTTTGTACAAGTTTCACAAACTTACGAAACTTCTAACAACGTATAATCTAGGACTCTAAATCAAGTTTCATGCAACATGAGTGCTTATAAGTTCCTCACTGATCTTTGAACAAGTTTCGCGAACTTATTAAACATGTAACAACGCATATTTAACGACTCTAAACCAAGTTTCATGCTACATGAGTGCTTATAAATTCCTCAATGATCTTCGTACAAGTTTGACAAACTTACGAAACTTCTAACAACGCATAATCTAGTACTCTAAATGGTGTTTCATGAAACATGAGTGCTTATTAGTGCCTAAATGATCTTTTTACAAGTTTCACAAACTTATGAAACAACTAACAACACATATTCTAAGAATCTAAACTAAGTTTCATTCAATATGAGTGCTTATAAGTGCCTCAATGATATTTTACAAGTTTCACGAACATATGAAACCTATAACAACGCATATTCTAGGACTCTAAACCAAGTTTCATGCAACATGGGTGCCTATAAGTACCTCAAAGATCTTAGTACAAGTTTTGCGAACTAATGAAATGTAACAACGCATATTCAATAACTCTAAACCAAGTTTCATGCAACATGAGTGCTTATACGTGCTTTAATTATCTTTATACGAGTTTTCACGAACTTATGAAATATCTAACAACGTGTTTCTAGGACTTTAAACAAATTTTAATGCAACATGAGTTCTTATAACTGCCTCAATGATATTTGAACAAGTTTCACGATCTTATGAAACATACAACAACACATATTCTAGGAATCTAAACCAAGTTTCCTGCAACATGAGTTCTTATAAGTGCCTCAATGATCTTTCTACAAGTTTCACAAACTTATGAAACATCTAAAAATGCATATTCTAGAACTCTAAACCAAGTTTCATGCAACATGAGTGCTTATAAGTAATTAAATAATTTTTGTACAAGTTTCGCGAACTTATGAAACGTGTAACAACGCATATTCAAGGACTCTAAACAAAGTTTCATTCGACATGAGTGATTATAAGTGCCCTAATGATCTTTGTACAAGTTTCACGAAATTATGAAACATCTAACAATGCATATTCTAGGACTTTAAACAAAGTTTCATGCAACATGAATGCTTATAAGTGACTCAATGATCTTCTTACAAGTTTCACAAACTTACGAAACTTCTATCAACGCATAATCTAGGACTCTAAGTCAAGTTTCATGCAACATGAGAGCTTATAAGTGTCTCACTGATCTTTGTCAAAGTTTCGCGAACTTATTAAACATGTAACAATGAATATTCAACGACTGTAAAACCAAGTTTCATGAAACATGAGTGCTTATAAGTGCCTCAGTGATCTTTGTACAAGTTTCACGAACTTATGAAACATCTAACAATGCATATTTTAGGACTTTAAACCAAGTTTCATGCAACGTGAGTTCTTATAAGTGCCTCAATGATCTTCGTATAACTTTCACAAACTTATGAAACTCCTAGCAACACATAATCTCGGACTCTAAATCAAGTTTCATGCAATATGAGTGCTTATAAGTGCCTCAATGATCTTTTTACAAGTTTCACGAACTTATGAATTATCCAACAACACATATTGTAGGACTCTAAACCAAGTTTCATTGAACATGAGTGCTTATAAGTGTCACAATAATCTTTGTACAAGTTTCAAGAACTTATGAAACATCTAACAACGCATATTCTAGGACTTTAAACTAAGTTTCATGCAACATGAGTGCTTATAAGTGTCTCAATTATCTTTGTACAAGTTTCAAGAACTTATGAAACATCTAACAACGGATATTCTAGGACTCTAAACCAAGTTTCATGCAACATGAGTGCTTATAAATACCTAAATAATCTTTATACAAGTTTCACGAACTTATGAAACATTTAACAACGAATATTCTAGGACTCTAAACCAATTTTCATGCAACTTTAGTGCTTATAAGTGTCTCAATAATCTTTCTACAAGTTTCACGAACAAATGAAACATCTAACAATGCATATTCTAGGACTCTAAACAAAGTTTCATGAAACATGAGTGCTTATCAGTGCCTCAATGATATTTGTACAAGTTTCTCGAACTTATGAAACATGTAACAAAGCATATTCAAGGACTCTAAACCAAGTTTCATTCAACATGAGTGCTTATAAGTGTCTCATTGATCTTCGTACAAGTTTCACAAACTTACGAAACTTCTAACAAATCATAATCTAGAACTCTAAATCAAGTTTCATACAACATTAGTGCTTATAAGTGCCTCAATGATCTTTGTACAAGTTTCACGAACTTATGAAACATGTAACAACGCATTTTCAAGGACTCCAAACCAAGTTTCATACAACATGAATACTTATAAGTGTCTCAATGATCTTTTCACAAGTTTCGCGAACTTATGAAATATCTAACAACGTGTTCCTAAACCTAGTTTCATGCAACATGAGTGCTTATGTAATATCTAACAACGCATATTCTAAGACTCTAAACCAAGTTTCATGCAACATGAGTGCTTATAACCTCAATAATCTTTTTCCAAGTTTCACGAACTTATGAAACATCTAACAACGCATATTCTAGGACTCTAAACCAAGTTTCATTTAACATTAGTGCTATAAGTGCCTCAACGATCTTCGTACAAGTTTCAAGAACTTACAAAACATCTAACAACGTGTTTCTAGGACACTAAACCAAGTTTAAATAACCATGAGTGCTTATAAGTGCCTCATGATCTTTGTACAAGTTTCGCGAGTGCTTATAAGTGCCTCAATGATCTTTTTACAAGTTTCTTGAACTTATGAAACATATAACAACACGTATTCAACGACCCTAAACCAAGTTTCATAAAACATTAGTGCTTATAAGTGCCTCAATGATATTTGTACAAGTTTCACGAACTTATGAAACATCTAACAATGCATATTCTAGGAATTTAAACCAAGTTTCATGCAATATTAGAGCTTATAGGTGCCTCAATTATCTTCATACAAGTTCACAAACTTACGAAACTTCTAACAACGCATAATCTAGGACTCTAAATTAAGTTTCATGCAACATGAGTCCTTATAAGTGCCTAAATGATGTTTATACAAGTTTCGCGAATTTCTGAAACATGTAACAACACATTTTCAAGGTCTCTAAACTAAGTTTCATGCAACATGAGTGCTTATAAGTGCCTTAATGATTTTTCTACAAGTTTCACGAACTTATGAAATATCTAACAACCCATATTCTAGGACTCTAAAACAAGTTTCATGCAACATTAGTGCTTATAATTGCATCAATGATCTTTCTACAAGTTTAACGAACTTATGAAACATCTAACAACGCATATTCTTGGACTCTAAAAAAAGTTTCATGAACACATGAGTGCTTATAAGTGCCTCATGGATCTATTTCCAAGTCTCAAGAACTTATGAAACATATAAAAACGCATATTGTAGGACTCTAAACCAAGTTTCAGTCAACATGAGTGCCGATAAGTGCGTCAATGATCTTCGTACAAGTTTCAAGAACTTACGAAACATCTAACAACGTGTTTCTAGAACTCTAAACCAAGTTTCATGCAACATGATTTCTTAAAAAGGACGCAATGATCTTTGTACAAGTTTCACGAACTTATGAAATATTAAACAACACATATTGTGGGATTCTAAATCAAGTTTCATGCAACATGATTGCTTATAACCTCAATGATCTTTTTCCAAGTTTTACGAACTTATGAAACATCTAACAACGCATATTCTAGGAATCTAAACCATGTTTCATTTAACATTAGTGTTATAAGTGCCTCAATGATCTTTGTACAAGTTTCAAAAACTTATGAAACATCTAAGAACGCATGTTCTAGTACTCGATCTAAACCAAGTTTCATGCATTATGAGGGCTTATAAGTTCCTCAATGATCTTTTTCCAAGTTTCAGGAACTTACGAAATATCTAACAACGCATATTGTAGGACTCTAAGCCAAGTTTCATGCAACATGAGTGCTGATAAGTGCCTCACTGAGCTTCATACAAGTTTCAAGTACTTACGAAATATCTAACAACGTGTTTCAAGGACTCTAAACCAAGTTTCATGCAACATGAGTGCTTATAACTGACTCAATGATCTTTTTACAAGTTTCGTGAACATATGAAACATGTAACAACACATATTCAACGACTCTAAACTAAGTTTCATGCAACATGACTGCCTATAAGTGCATCAATGATCTTTTTACAAGTTTCACGAAGTTCTGAAACATGTAACAACTCATTTTCAAGGTCTCTAAACCAAGTTTCATGCAACATGTTGCTAATAAGTGCCTCAATGATCTTTGTACAAGTTTCCCGAACTTATGAAACATCTAATAACGCATATTCTAGGACTTTAAACCAAGTTTCATGCAACATGAGTTCTTATAAGTGCCTCAATGATCTTCGTACAAGTTCACAAACTTATGAAACTTCTAACAACACATAATATAAGTCTCTAAATAATTTTTCATGCAACATGAGTGCTTATAAGTGCCTCAATGATCTTTGTACAAGTTTCACGAACTTATGAAACATCCAACAACACATATTGTAGGACTCTAAACCAAGTTTCATGCAACACTAGTGCTTATAAGTGTCTCAATGATCTTTGTACAAGTTTCAAGAACTTATGATACATCTAACAACGCATATTCTAGGACTCTAAACCAAGTTTCATGCAACATGAGTGCTTATAAGTACCTAAATAATCTTTGTACAAGTTTCACGAACTTATGAAAAATCTAACTACGCATATTCTAGGACTCTAAACTAAGTTTCATGCAACATTAGTGCGTATAAGTGTCTCAATGATCTTTTACAAGTTTCACGAACTAATGAAACATCTAACAATGCATATTCTAGGACTCTAAACAAATTTTCATGAAACATGAGTGCTTATAAGTGCCTCAATGATCTTTTTTCCAAGTTTCACGAACTTATGAAACATCTAACAACACATATTGTAGGACTCTAAACCAAGTTTCATGCAACAATAGTGCTTATAAGTGCCTCAATGAACTTTCTATAAGTTTCACGAACCTATAAAACACATATTCATGCAACATATGTTCTTATAAGTGCGTCAATGATCTTCGTACATGTTTTGACAAACTTACGAAACTTCTAACAAAGCATAATCTAGGACTCTAAAACAAATTTCATGCAACATGAGTGCTTATAAGTGCTCAATGATCTTTGTAAAAGTTTCACGAACTTATAAAACATCCAACAACACATTTTCAAGGACTCTAAACCAAGATTCATGCAACATGAGTGCTTATAAGTTACTCAATGATCTTTGTACAAGTTTCACGAACTTATGAAACATCTAACAAAGCATATTCTAGGACTTTAAAGCAAGCTTCATGCAACATGAGTTCTAATAAGTGACTCAATGATCTTCGTACAAGTTTAGCAAACTAACGAAACTTCTAACAACGCATAATCTAGGACTCTAAATCAAGTTTCATGCAACATGAGTGCTTATAAGTGCCTCAATGATCTTTTTACATGTTTCACGAACTTATGAAACATCCAACAACACATTTTCAAGGACTCTAAACCAAGTTTCATGCAACATGAGGGCTTATAAGTGCATCAATGATCTTTTTCCAAGTTTCAAGAACTTACGAAATATCTAACAACACATATTGTAGGACTCTAAGCCAAGTTTCATGCAGCATGAGTGCTGATAAGTGCCTCAATGAGCTTCATACAAGTTTCAAGTACTTAGGAAATATCTAACAACGTGTTTCAAGGACTCTAAACCAAATTTCATGCAACATGAGTTCTTATAAATGACTCAATGATCTTTTTACAAGTTTTGTGAACATATGAAACATGTAACAACACATATTCAACCACTCTAAACCAAGTTTCATGCAACATGAGTGCCTATAAGTGCCTCAATGATCTTTTTACATGTTTCACGAACTTATGAAACATCCAACAACACATTTTCAAGGACTCTAAACCAAGTTTCATGCAACATGAGGGCTTATAAGTGCATCAATGATCTTTTTCCAAGTTTCAGGAACTTACGAAATATCTAACAACACATATTGTAGGACTCTAAGCCAAGTTTCATGCAGCATGAGTGCTGATAAGTGCCTCAATGAGCTTCATACAAGTTTCAAGTACTTACGAAATATCTAACAACGTGTTTCAAGGACTCTAAACCAAATTTCATGCAACATGAGTTCTTATAAATGACTCAATGATCTTTTTACAAGTTTTGTGAACATATGAAACATGTAACAACACATATTCAACGACTCTAACCCAAGTTTCATGCAACATGAGTGCCTATAAGTGCCTCAATTATCTTTTTACAAGTTTCACGAAGTTCTGAAACAGGTAACTACTCATTTTCAAGGACTCTAAACCAAGTTTCATGCAACATGTTGCTAATAAGTGCCTCAATGATCTTTGTACAAGTTTCCCGAACTTATGAAACATCTAACAACGCATATTCTAGGACTTTAAACCAAGTTTCACGCAACATGAGTGCCTATAAGTGCCTCAATTATCTTTTTACAAGTTTCACGAAGTTCTGAAACATGTAACTACTCATTTTCAAGGACAATAAACCAAGCTTCATGCAACATGTTGCTAATAAGTGCCTCAATGATCTTTGTACAAGTTTCCCGAAATTATGAAACATCTAACAACGCATAAACTAGGACTTTAAACCAAGTTTCGTGTAACATGAGTTCTTATAAGTGCCTCAATGATATTCGTACAAGTTTCACAAACTTACGAAACTTATATATAGATAATATAAGTCTCTAAATAATTTTTCATGCAACATGAGTGCTTATAAGTGCCTCAATGATCTTTGTACAAGTTTCACGAACTTATGAAACATCCAACAACACATATTGTAGGACTCTAAACCAAGTTTCATGCAACACTAGTGCTTATAAGTATCTCAATGATCTTTGTACAAGTTTCAAGAACTTATGATACATCTAACAACGCATATTCTATGACTCTAAACCAAGTTTCATGCAACATGAGTGCTTATAAGTACCTAAATAATCTTTGTACAAGTTTCACGAACTTATGAAACATCTAACTACACATATTCTAGGACTCTAAACTAAGTTTCATGCAACATTAGTGCTTATAAGTGTCTCAATAATCTTTCTACAAGTTTCACGAACTAATGAAACATCTAACAATGCATATTCTAGGACTCTAAATCAAGTTTCATGCAACATGAGTGCTTATAAGTTATTCAATGATCTTTTTCCAAGTTTCAAGAACTTATGAAACATCTAACAACGCATATTGTAGGAATCTAAACCAAGTTTCATGCAACAAGAGTGCTTATAAGTGTCTCAATGAACTTTCTATAAGTTTCACGAACCTATAAAACATCTAACAACGCATATTCTAGGACTTTAAACCAAGGTTCATGCAACATATGTTATTATAAGTGCCTCAATGATCTTCGTACATGTTTTGACAAACTTACAAAACTTCTAACAACGCATAATCTAGGACTCTAAATCAAATTTCATGCAACATGAGTGCTTATAAGTGCTCAATGATCTTTGTACAAGTTTCACGAACTTATGAAACATCCAACAACACATTTTCAAGGACTCTAAACCAAGTTTCATGCAACATGAGTGCTTATAAGTTCCTCAATGATCTTTGTACAAGTTTCACGAACTTATGAAACATCTAACAACGCATATTCTAGGACTTTAAAGCAATCTTCATGCAACATGAGTTCTTATAAGTGACTCAATGATCTTCGTACAAGTTTAGCAAACTAACGAAACTTCTAACAACGCATAATCTAGGACTCTAAATCAAGTTTCATGCAACATGAGTGCTTATAAGTGCCTCAATGATCTTTTTACATGTTTCACGAACTTATAAAACATCCAACAACACATTTTCAAGGACTCTAAACCAAGTTTCATGCAACATGAGTGCTTATAAGTGCCTCAATGATCTTTGTACAAGTTTCACGAACTTATGAAATATCTAACAACGCATATTCTAGGACTCTAAATGAAGTTTCATGCAACATGAGTGCTGATAAGTGCCTCAATGATCTTCATACAAGTTTCAAGAACTTATGAAACTTTTAACAACGCATAATCTAGGACTCTTAATCAAGTTTCATGCAACATGAGTGCTTATCAGTGCCTCAATGATCTTTGTACAAATTTCTCGAACTTATGAAACATGTAACAAAGCATATTCAAGGACTCTAAACCGAGTTTCATGCAACATGAGTGCTTATAAGTGCCTTAATGATCTTTGTAAAAGTTTCACGAGCTTATGAAATATCTAACAATGTGTTGCTAGGACTTTAAACCAAGTTTCATGCAACATGAGTACTTATAAATTCCTCAATGATCTTCGTACAAGTTTGACAAACTTACGAAACTTCTAACAACGCATAATCTAGGACTCTAAATCGTGTTTCATGAAACAACTAACAACGCATATTCTAAGAATCTAAACTAAGTTTCATACAATATGAGTGCTTATAAGTGCCTCAATGATCTTTGTACAAGTTTCACGAACATATGAAACCTATAACAACGCATATTCTAGGAATCTAAACCAAGTTTCATGCAACATGGGTGCCTATAAGTGCCTCAATTATCCTTGTACAAGTTTTGCGAACTTATAAAACATGTAACAACGCATATTCAAGGACTATAAACAAAGTTTCATGCAACATGAGTGCTTATTAGTGCCTCAATTATCTTTGTACAAATTTTACGAAATTATGGAACATATAACAATGCATATTCTAGGACTTTAAACCAAGTTTCATGCAACATGAGTGCTTATAAGTGCCTCAATGATCTTTGTACAACTTTCAAGAACTTATCAAATATCTAACAACGCATATTCTAGGACTCTAAATCAAGTTTCATGCAACATGAGTGCTGATAAGTGCCTCAATGATCTTCGTACAATTTTCAAGAACTTAAGAAACATCTATCATCATGTTTCTAGGACTCTTAAAAAAGTTTCATGCAACAAGAGTGCTTAAAAGTGACTCAATGATCTTTTTACAAGTTTCTTAAACTTATGAAACATATAACAACACATATTCAACAACTCTAAACCAAGTTTCATGCAACATGAGTGCTTATAAGTGCCTCAATTATCCTTGTACAAGTTTTGCGAACTTATAAAACATGTAACAACTTATATTCAAGGAATATAAACCAAGTTTCATGCAACATGAGTGCTTATTAGTGCCTCAATTATCTTTGTACAAATTTTACGAAATTATGGAACATCTAACAATGCATATTCTAGGACTTTAAACCAAGTTTCATGCAACATGAGTGCTTATAAGTGCCTCAATGATCTTTGTACAAGTTTCACAAACTTACGAAACTTCTAACAACGTATAATCTAGGACTCTAAATCAAGCTTCATGCAACATGAGTGCTTACAAGTGCCTCACTGATCTTTGTATAAGTTTCGCGAACTTATTAAACATGTAACAACACCATATTTAACGACTCTAAACCAAGTTTCATGCAACATGAGTGCTTATCAGTGCCTCAATGATCTTTGTACAAGTTTCTCGAACTTATGAAACATGTAACAAAGCATATTCAATGACTCTAAATCAAGTTTCATGCAACATGATTGCTGATAAGTGCCTCAATTATCTTCATACAAGTTTCAAGAACTTATGAAACTTTTAAAAACGCATAATCTAGGACTCTAAATCAAGTTTCATGCAACATGAGTGCTTATCAGTGCCTCAATGATCTTTGTACAAATTTCTCGAACTTATGAAACATGTAACAAAGCATATTCAAGGCCTCTAAACCGAGTTTCATGCAACATGCTTATAAGTGTCTTAATGTTCTTTGTAAAAGTTTCACGAGCTTATGAAATATCTAACAATGTGTTGCTAGGACTTTAAACCAAGTTTCATGCAACATGAGTACTTATAAATTCCTCAATGATCTTCGTACAAGTTTGACAAACTTACGAAACTTCTAACAACGCATAATCTAGGACTCTAAATCGTGTTTCATAAAACATGAGTGCTTATTAGTGCCTAACTGATCTTTGTACAAGTTTCACAAACTTATGAAACAACTAACAACGCATATTCTAAGAATCTAAACTAAGTTTCATTCAATATGAGTGCTTATAAGTGCCTCAATGATCTTTGTACAAGTTTCACGAACATATGAAACCTATAACAACGCATATTCTAGGAATCTAAACCAAGTTTCATGCAACATGGGTGCCTATAAGTGCCTCAATGATCTTTGTACAAGTTTTGCGAACTAATGAAATGTAACAACGCATATTCAATAACTCTAAACCAAGTTTCATGCAACATGAGTTCTTATAAGTGCTTCAATGATCTTTATACGAGTTTTCACAAACTTATGAAATATCTAACAACGTGTTTTTAGGACTTTAAACAAATTTTCATGCAACATGAGTTCTTATAACTGCCTCAATGATATTTGAACAAGTTTCACGATCTTATGAAACATCCAACAACACATATTCTAGGAATCTAAACCAAGTTTTACGCAACATGAGTTTTTATAAGTGCCTCAATGATCTTTCTAGGTTCTAAATCAAGTTTCATTCAACATGAGTGCTTATAAGTGCCTCAATGATCTTTGTACAAGTTTCACGAAATTATGAAACATCTAACAATTCATATTCTAGGACTTTAAACAAAGTTTCATGCAACATGAATGCTTATAAGTGACTCAGTGATCTTCTTACAAGTTTCACAAACTTACGAAACTTCTATCAACGCATAATCTAGGACTCTAAGTCAAGTTTCATGCAACATGAGAGCTTATAAGTGCCTCACTGATCTTTGCCAAAGTTTCGCGAACTTATTAAACATGTAACAATAAATATTCAACGACTCTAAAGCAAGTTTCATGCAACATAAGTGCTTATAAGTGCCTCAATAATCTTTGTACAAGTTTTACGAACTTATGAAACATCTAACAATGCATATTCTAGGACTTTAAACCATGTTTCATGCAACATGAGTTCTTATAAGTGCCTCAACGATCTTCGTATAACTTTCACAAACTTATGAAACTCCTAACAACACATAATCTCGGACTCTAAATCAAGTTTCATGCAATATGAGTGCTTATAAGTGCCTCAATGATCTTTTTACAAGTTTCACGAACTTGTGAATGATCCAACAACACATATTGTAGGACTCTAAACCAAGTTTCATTCAACATGAGTGCTTATAAGTGTCACAATAATCTTTGTACAAGTTTTAAGAACTTATGAAACATCTAACAACGCATATTCTAGGACTTTAAACCAAGTTTCATGCAACATGAGTGCTTATAAGTGTCTCAATTATCTTTGTACAAGTTTCAAGAACTTATGAAACATCTAACAACGGATATTCTAGGACTCTAAACCAAGTTTCATGCAACATGAGTGCTTATAAATACCTAAATAATCTTTATACAAGTTTCACGAACTTATGAAACATTTAACAACGCATATTCTAGGACTCTAAACCAAGTTTCATGCAACATTTGTGCTTAATTATAAGTGTCTCAGTGATCTTTCTACAAGTTTCACGAACTAATGAAACATCTAACAATGCATATTCTAGGACTCTAAACAAAGTTTCATGAAACATGAGTACGTATAAGTGCTTCAATGGTCTTTTTCCAAGTTTCACGAACTTATGAAACATCTAACAACGCATATTGTAGGACTCTAAACGAGGTTTCATGCAACATTACTGTTTATAAGTACCTCAATGATCTTTGTACAAGTTTCACGAACCTATGAAACATATAACAACACATATTCTAGGACTTTAAACCAAGTTTCATGCAACATATGTTCTTATAAGTGCCTCTATGATCTTCGTACAAGTTTAACAAACTTACGAAACTTCTAACAACGCATAATCTAGGACTCTACATCAAGTTTCGTGCAACATGAGTGCTTATAAGTGTCTCAATAATCTTTGTACAAGTTTCACGAACTTATGAAACATCTACCAACGAATATTCTAGGACTTTAAACAAAGTTTCATGCAACATGAGTTCTTATAAGTGTCTCAATGATCTTCGTACAAGTTTCACAAACTAAGAAAACTTCTAACAACGCATAATCTAGGACTCTAAATCAAGTTTCATGCAACATGAGTGCTTATAAGTGCATCAATGATCTTTTTACAAGTTTCACGAACTTATGAAAAATCCAACAACACATTTTCAATAATTCTAAACCAAGTTTTATGCACATGAGTCCTTATAAGTGCCTCAATGATCTTTGTAGAAGATGCACGTACTTATGAAATATCTAACAACGTGTTTCTAGGACTCTAAACCAAGTTTCATGCAACATGAGTGCTTATAAGTGCCTCAATGATCTTTGTACAAGTTTCAAGAACTTATCAAATATCTAACAACGCATATTCTAGGACTCTAAATCAAGTTTCATGCAACATGAGTGCTGATAAGTGCCTCAATGATCTTCGTACAATTTTCAAGAACTTAAGAAACATCTATCATCATGTTTCTAGGACTCTTAAAAAAGTTTCATGCAACAAGAGTGCTTAAAAGTGACTCAATGATCTTTTTACAAGTTTCTTAAACTTATGAAACATATAACAACACATATTCAACAACTCTAAACCAAGTTTCATGCAACATGAGTGCTTATAAGTGCCTCAATTATCCTTGTACAAGTTTTGCGAACTTATAAAACATGTAACAACTTATATTCAAGGACTATAAACCAAGTTTCATGCAACATGAGTGCTTATTAGTGCCTCAATTATCTTTGTACAAATTTTACGAAATTATGGAACATCTAACAATGCATATTCTAGGACTTTAAACCAAGTTTCATGCAACATGAGTGCTTATAAGTGCCTCAATGATCTTTGTACAAGTTTCACAAACTTACGAAACTTCTAACAACGTATAATCTAGGACTCTAAATCAAGCTTCATGCAACATGAGTGCTTACAAGTGCCTCACTGATCTTTGTATAAGTTTCGCGAACTTATTAAACATGTAACAACACCATATTTAACGACTCTAAACCAAGTTTCCTGCAACATGAGTGCTTATCAGTGCCTCAATGATCTTTGTACAAGTTTCTCGAACTTATGAAACATGTAACAAAGCATATTCAATGACTCTAAATCAAGTTTCATGCAACATGATTGCTGATAAGTGCCTCAATGATCTTCATACAAGTTTCAAGAACTTATGAAACTTTTAAAAACGCATAATCTAGGACTCTAAATCAAGTTTCATGCAACATGAGTGCTTATCAGTGCCTCAATGATCTTTGTACAAATTTCTCGAACTTATGAAACATGTAACAAAGCATATTCAAGGCCTCTAAACCGAGTTTCATGCAACATGCTTATAAGTGTCTTAATGTTCTTTGTAAAAGTTTCACGAGCTTATGAAATATCTAACAATGTGTTGCTAGGACTTTAAACCAAGTTTCATGCAACATGAGTACTTATAAATTCCTCAATGATCTTCGTACAAGTTTGACAAACTTACGAAACTTCTAACAACGCATAATCTAGGACTCTAAATCGTGTTTCATAAAACATGAGTGCTTATTAGTGCCTAACTGATCTTTGTACAAGTTTCACAAACTTATGAAACAACTAACAACGCATATTCTAAGAATCTAAACTAAGTTTCATTCAATATGAGTGCTTATAAGTGCCTCAATGATCTTTGTACAAGTTTCACGAACATATGAAACCTATAACAACGCATATTCTAGGAATCTAAACCAAGTTTCATGCAACATGGGTGCCTATAAGTGCCTCAATGATCTTTGTACAAGTTTTGCGAACTAATGAAATGTAACAACGCATATTCAATAACTCTAAACCAAGTTTCATGCAACATGAGTTCTTATAAGTGCTTCAATGATCTTTATACGAGTTTTCACAAACTTATGAAATATCTAACAACGTGTTTTTAGGACTTTAAACAAATTTTCATGCAACATGAGTTCTTATAACTGCCTCAATGATATTTGAACAAGTTTCACGATCTTATGAAACATCCAACAACACATATTCTAGGAATCTAAACCAAGTTTTCTGCAACATGAGTTTTTATAAGTGCCTCAATGATCTTTCTAGGTTCTAAATCAAGTTTCATTCAACATGAGTGCTTATAAGTGCCTCAATGATCTTTGTACAAGTTTCACGAAATTATGAAACATCTAACAATTCATATTCTAGGACTTTAAACAAAGTTTCATGCAACATGAATGCTTATAAGTGACTCAGTGATCTTCTTACAAGTTTCACAAACTTACGAAACTTCTATCAACGCATAATCTAGGACTCTAAGTCAAGTTTCATGCAACATGAGAGCTTATAAGTGCCTCACTGATCTTTGCCAAAGTTTCGCGAACTTATTAAACATGTAACAATAAATATTCAACGACTCTAAAGCAAGTTTCATGCAACATAAGTGCTTATAAGTGCCTCAATAATCTTTGTACAAGTTTTACGAACTTATGAAACATCTAACAATGCATATTCTAGGACTTTAAACCATGTTTCATGCAACATGAGTTCTTATAAGTGCCTCAACGATCTTCGTATAACTTTCACAAACTTATGAAACTCCTAACAACACATAATCTCGGACTCTAAATCAAGTTTCATGCAATATGAGTGCTTATAAGTGCCTCAATGATCTTTTTACAAGTTTCACGAACTTGTGAATGATCCAACAACACATATTGTAGGACTCTAAACCAAGTTTCATTCAACATGAGTGCTTATAAGTGTCACAATAATCTTTGTACAAGTTTTAAGAACTTATGAAACATCTAACAACGCATATTCTAGGACTTTAAACCAAGTTTCATGCAACATGAGTGCTTATAAGTGTCTCAATTATCTTTGTACAAGTTTCAAGAACTTATGAAACATCTAACAACGGATATTCTAGGACTCTAAACCAAGTTTCATGCAACATGAGTGCTTATAAATACCTAAATAATCTTTATACAAGTTTCACGAACTTATGAAACATTTAACAACGCATATTCTAGGACTCTAAACCAAGTTTCATGCAACATTTGTGCTTAATTATAAGTGTCTCAGTGATCTTTCTACAAGTTTCACGAACTAATGAAACATCTAACAATGCATATTCTAGGACTCTAAACAAAGTTTCATGAAACATGAGTACGTATAAGTGCTTCAATGGTCTTTTTCCAAGTTTCACGAACTTATGAAACATCTAACAACGCATATTGTAGGACTCTAAACGAGGTTTCATGCAACATTACTGTTGATAAGTACCTCAATGATCTTTGTACAAGTTTCACGAACCTATGAAACATATAACAACGCATATTCTAGGACTTTAAACCAAGTTTCATGCAACATATGTTCTTATAAGTGCCTCTATGATCTTCGTACAAGTTTAACAAACTTACGAAACTTCTAACAACGCATAATCTAGGACTCTACATCAAGTTTCGTGCAACATGAGTGCTTATAAGTGTCTCAATAATCTTTGTACAAGTTTCACGAACTTATGAAACATCTACCAACGAATATTCTAGGACTTTAAACAAAGTTTCATGCAACATGAGTTCTTATAAGTGTCTCAATGATCTTCGTACAAGTTTCACAAACTAAGAAAACTTCTAACAACGCATAATCTAGGACTCTAAATCAAGTTTCATGCAACATGAGTGCTTATAAGTGCATCAATGATCTTTTTACAAGTTTCACGAACTTATGAAAAATCCAACAACACATTTTCAATAATTCTAAACCAAGTTTTATGCAACATGAGTCCTTATAAGTGCCTCAATGATCTTTGTAGAAGATGCACGTACTTATGAAATATCTAACAACGTGTTTCTAGGACTCTAAACCAAGTTTCATGCAACATGAGTGCTTATAAGTGCCTCAATGATCTTTGTACAAGTTTCAAGAACTTATCAAATATCTAACAACGCATATTCTAGGACTCTAAATCAAGTTTCATGCAACATGAGTGCTGATTAGTGCCTCAATGATCTTCGTACAAGTTTCAAGAACTTAAGAAACATCTCTCATCATGTTTCTAGGACTCTTAAAAAAGTTTAATGCAACAAGAGTGCTTAAAAGTGACTCAATGATCTTTTTACAAGTTTCTTAAACTTATGAAACATATAACAACACATATTCAACGACTCTAAACCAAGTTTCATGCAACATGAGTGCGTATAAGTGCCTCAATTATCTTTGTACAAGTTTTGCAAACTTATAAAACATGTAACAACACATATTCAAGGACTATAAACAAAGTTTCATGCAACATGAGTGCTTATTAGTGCCTCAATTATCTTTGTACAAATTTTACGAAATTATGGAACATCTAACAATGCATATTCTAGGACTTTAAACCAAGTTTCATGCAACATGAGTGCTTATAAGTGCCTCAATGATCTTTGTACAAGTTTCACAAACTTACGAAACTTCTAGCAACATATAATCTAGGAATCTAAATCAAGCTTCATGCAACATGAGTGCTTACAAGTGCCTCACTAATCTTTGTATAAGTTTCGCGAACTTATTAAACATATAACAACGCATATTTAACGACTCTAAACCAAGTTTCATGCAACATGAGTGCTTATCAGTGCCTCAATGATCTTTGTACAAGTTTCTCGAACTTATGAAACATGTAACAAAGCATATTCAATGACTAAATCATGTAACAAAGCATATTCAAGGACTCTAAACCGAGTTTCATGCAACATGAGTGCTTATAAGTGCCTTAATAATCTTTGTAAAAGTTTCACGAGCTTATGAAATATCTAACAATGTGTTGCTAGGACTTTAAACCAAGTTTCATGCAACATGAGTACTTATAAATTCCTCAATGATCTTCGTACAAGTTTGACAAACTTACGAAACTTTTAACAACGCATAATCTAGGAATCTAAATCGTGTTTCATGAAACATGAGTGCTTATTAGTGCCTAAATGATCTTTGTACAAGTTTCACAAACCTATGAAACAACTAACAACGCAATACCGGACTTCCTTACATACTCATCGGTGTAAGGAACCATCGCCGTGGAATCCTCTTCTTTCTCCTTGTGATATTAGCTCATTGTGCTCGTGCTAGGCCCAGTTGTGTCATCATTGCATAAATTAGCCTTTGAATCCTTGAAATTAGCCAGCTTTAGATGTGGGTTTAGGATCCAACACTTATCCTTAGAGTGTCCTTTCTTTTTGCAATGATAACAAAGAGTGTCTCTTCTTTGTTCATAGGTCTTGGAGCTTGGCTTGTATGCCACTTTGTTGGCGGTCACCAATTCCTTCTTATTGCCGAACAACTCAATGGAGACTTGCTCTCTTTGCAATTGAGGAAAAACTTCCTCAAGATTTGGCAATGTATCCGATCGAAGGTACTTTATCACATCTTTGTAGCTCCCATTAAGCGTGAGAAGAAGACCAAAGACCTTGTCTTGTTCTCTACTCTCATTAAGGACCTTGGGATCAATAGTGCTTGGACGTAACATCTCTAACTCTGCCCATAGGCTTCTAAATCTTCCAAAGTGCTTAGTAAACTCCATATCCTGTTGATTTAGATCATTGATTGCCTTCTTAACTTCATAGACACGACTAAGGTTGGATATGTTACCGTAAACCGTTTGGAGAGTGTCCCAAAGTTCCTTAGAACCCTCACAATATAAGTATGCCTCAAGGATTGGAGGATCAAGAGATCCTTGTATGATTCCAAGCACCTTTTGGTCCTCTTGAAACCACTTGTTTTCTTCAGTGAGAGAATCGCTATCCGTGAGGATGATATCAGAGATTGTTGCTTGTGATTTAAGAATGTGGTTCCAAAGACCACAACCACATAAGGCAATCTTGACGGTTCTTGCCCATAAGAGGTGGTTAATACCATTGAGAGTTACCGGACACGATATCTTCTTGTGTTCTTTGTCTTCCATGGAGAAAGATGATGACTTTGGAATTGTACCGAGAAAAAGGTGGTGACTTTTAGAAACCGAAACTAAAAAGGAAGAAAGCTTGTGACTTTTGATGGAAACAGAGATTAGAACTAACAAATCTTGGATCTTGAGAAGATTTATCTTGTTTAAAGAGAAAAGAATGTGTTTTTGAAGAGAAACCGAGAAGGAAAGAGATAAAGAGTGAAACTTTATGTTTTTCAGGGTTTCAAAATACTAAAGCTTTAATTTTGAAAGTAGATTTGGGAAAACAGAGCTTTAGAAAGAGAAAGCTTGGATTTTTGGAAGAGTGACAAGCTTGAAATCGAAAAAGGTTTGGGTTTTAAGTGAGATTAAAACACAACTAGATGAAAGTTTGAATCTTTGGAGGAAAAACCTCACCAACAAAGAGAAAGATAGAAACTTTATGAAATTAAAGGCAAGAAACAGAGATTGCGGAAGCTAGAAAATGGTTCAAAAGCAAGATTTCTCTAATACCATGTTAGAATTTGAAGATTATCCGAGAGGATTTGTGTGTGTTTATTAAGAAATGAGATTTGGTGTTCTTAAGTGTTCTTGAGAATAGAGAGAGAGATAGATTTAATCGACTTTCATTGTATTAGAATCATTAAAGTTATCTTTTCCAATACAAAAGTGTGTTACATATAGGCCAAAATACAAGATAGCCGTTTACAGATAAGGTGTACGGTAAAGCGACTTAGCGAAAGAAGTCGCGCGTGTGCGTGGGGATTTCGCGATGTCAGTTGGGAATCCGCCTGCTATCGAGCGCCGCATGTACTGATGCTTGATTTTATCAAGAACCTTTTGTAGTGCTTGCCGAGCGCCACCTGTCTACGGTACCGACACCGCGTGCACCAACGGCTATTTTCGGATATGATCATAAATGTTACCCAAGTAACGTTTAGATCGTATCCGAAACTTCCTTAGGCTAGAATAGGGTTTACTTGATGTACACACTTTCACATCTCTTACACGGCTTTGAATGGTGTTGCTTGACCTTCAAGGTAACCCCTTTAGTGTACTAATTCATTAGTAGAATTAGGCATTAGCTTCAATATCTACAAGTTTCACGAACTTATGAAACATCTAACAACGCATATTCTAGGACTTTAAACCACGTTTGGTGCAACATGAGTGCTTATAAGTTCCTCAATCATATTTTTACAAGTTTCACGAACTTACGAAACATCTAACAACACATATTCGAGGAATCTAAACCAAGTTTCATGCAACATGAAGGTTTATAAATGCCTCAATGATCTTCATACGAGTTTCAAGAACTTACGAAATATCTAACAACGTATTTCTAGTTCTCTAAACCAAGTTTCATGCAACATGAGTGTTTATAAGTGCCTTAATGATCTTTGTACAAGTTTAACAAACTTATGAAACATCTAACAACACATTTTCTAGGACTCTAGACCATGTTTCATGCAACATGAGTTCTTATAAGTGTCCCAATGATCTTCGTACAAGTTTCAAGAACTTATGAAACATCTAGCAACATAATTCTAGGACTCTAAACCAAGTTTTATGTAACATGACTGCTTATAAGTGTCTAAATGATCTTTGTACAAGTTTCACGAACTTTTGAAACATCTAACAACGCATATTCTAGGACTCTAAATCAAGTTTCATGCAACATGAGTGCTTATAAGTGCCTCAATGATCTTTTTACAAGTTTCACAAACTTATGAAACAACTAACAACACATATTCTAGGACTCTAAACCAAAATTCATTCAACATGAGTGCTTATAAATGCCTTAATAATTTTCATACCTGTTTCAAAAACTTACGAAACATCTAACAACGTGTTTCTAGGACTCTAAATCAAGTTTCATGCAACATGAGTGCTTATAAGTGCCCCAATGATCTTTGTACAAGTTTCACAAACTTATGAAACATCTAACAACACATTTTCTAGGACTCTAAACCATGTTTCATGCAACATGAGTTCTTATAAGTGTCCCAATGATCTTCGTACAAGTTTCAAGAACTTATGAAACATCTAGCAACATAATTCTAGGACTCTAAACCAAGTTTTATGTAACATGACTGCTTATAAGTGTCTAAATGATCTTTGTACAAGTTTCACGAACTTTTGAAACATCTAACAACGCATATTCTAGGACTCTAAATCAAGTTTCATGCAACATGAGTGCTTATAAGTGTCTCAATGATCTTTTTACAAGTTTCACAAACTTATGAAACAACTAACAACACATATTCTAGGACTCTAAACCAAAATTCATTCAACATGAGTGCTTATAAATGCCTTAATAATTTTCATACCTGTTTCAAAAACTTACGAAACATCTAACAACGTGTTTCTAGGACTCTAAATCAAGTTTCATGCAACATGAGTGCTTATAAGTGCCCCAATGATCTTTGTACAAGTTTCACAAATTTATGAAACATCTAACAACACATATTTCAGGACTCGAAATCATGTTTCATGCAACATGAGTGCTATAAGTGTCACAATAATCTTCGTACAAGTTTCAAGAACTTATGAAACATCTAGCAACGTGTTTCTAGGACTCTAAACCAAGTTTTACGCAACATGAGTGCTTATAAGTGTTTAAATGATCTTTGTACAAGTTTCACGAACATATGAAATATCCAACAACTTGTTTCTAGGACTCTAAACCAAGTTTCATGTAACATGAGTGCTTATAAGCGCCTCAAAGATCTTTGTACAAGTTTCACAAACTTATGAGACATCTAACAACAAATATTCTAAGACTCTAAATCAAGTTTCATGCATCATGAGTACTTATAAGTGCCTCAATCATCTTGATACAAGTTTTACGAACTTATGAAACATCCAACAACAAATATTCTAGGATTCTAAACCAAGTTTCATGCAACATGAGTGTTTATAAGTGTCTCAATGATCTTTTTACAAGTTTCGCGAACTTATAAAACATCTAACAACGCATATTCTAGGAGTCTAAAATAAGTTTCATGCAACATGAGAGCTTATAAGTGCATCAATGATATTTCTACAAGTTTAATGAACTTATGAAACATCTAACAACGCATATTCTAGGACTTTTAACCAAGTTTCATGCAACACGAGTGCTTATAAGTGCCTCAGTGATCTTCATACGAGTTTCATGAACTTATGAAACATCAAACAACATATTTATAGGACTCTAAACCAAGTTTCATGCAACATGAGTGCTTAAAAGTGCCTCAATGAACTTTGTACAAGTTTCACAAACTTATGAATCATCTAACAACGCATATTCTAGTACTCTAAACCATTTTTCATGCAACATGAGTTCTATAAGTGTCTCAATGATCTCCGTACAAGATTCTAATATTTATGAAACATCTTGCAACGTGTTTCTAGGACTCTAAACCAAGTTTTATTCAACATGAGTGCATATAACTGTCTAAATGATCTTTGTACAAGTTTCACGAACTAATGAAACATTTAACAACGAATATTCTAGGACTCTTAACCAAGTTTCATACAATATGAGTGGTTATAAGTGTCTCAATGATCTTTGTACAAGTTTCACGAACTTATGAAACATCAAACAACACATATGCTTGGATTCTAAACCAAGTTTCATGCAACATGATGGTCATAAGTGCCTCAATGATCTTTATACAAGTTTCACAAACTTATGAAACATCTAACAACGCATATTCTAATACTATAAACCATGTTTCATGCAACATGAGTGCTATAAGCGTCTAAATGATCTTCGTACAAGTTTCAAGAACTTATGAAACATCTAGCAACGTGTTTCTAAGAATATAAACCAAGTTTTATGCAACATGAGTGCTTCTAAGTGTCTAAATGATCTTTGTACAAGTTTCACGAACTTATGAAATATCTAACAACTTGTTTCTAGGACTCTAACCAAGTTTCATTCAACAATAGTCCTTATAAATGTCTCAAAGATCTTTGTACAAGTTTCACAAGCTTATGAAACATCTAACAACGCATATTCCAAGACTTTAAACCAAGTTTCATGCAACATAAGTGCTTATAGGTGCCTCAATGATCTTAGTACAAGTTTCACAAACTTACGAAACTTCTAAAAACGCATAAAATAGGACTCTAAATCAAGTTTCATGCAACATGAGTGCTTATAAATGCCTCAATGATCTTCATACAAGTTTGAAAAACTTACGAAACATCTAACAATATGTTTCTAGGACTCTAAACCAAGTTTCATGCAACATGAGTGCTTATAACTTCCTCAATGAACTTTATACAAGTTTCACAAACTTATGAAACATCTAACAACGCATATTCTAGGAATCTAAACCATGTTTCATGCAACATGATTGCTATAAGCGTCTCAATGATCTTCGTACAAGTTTCAAGAACTTATGAAACATGTAGCAACGTATTTCTAGGACATTATGCAAGTTTCAAGAATGATCTTTGTTCAAGTTTCACAAAATTATGAAAAATCTAACAACCCATATTCTAGGACAATAAATCAAGTTTCATGCAACATAAGTGCTGATAAGTTCCTCAATGATCTTCTTACAAGTTTCCCGAACTTATGAACCATCCAACAACACATATTCACGACTCTAAACCGGGTTTCATGCAACATGAGTGCTTATAAGCGCCTCAATGATCTTTCTACAAGTTTCAAGAACTTATGAAACATCTAACAACTCATATTCTAGGACATTAAACAAAGTTTCATGCAACATGAGTGCTTATAATTGCCTCAATGATCTTTTTACAAGTTTCTCAAACTTATGAAACATCGGACAACGCATATTCTAGGACTCGAAATCATGTTTCATGCAACATGAGTTCTATAAGTGTCGCAATGATCTTCGTACGAGATTCAAGAACTTATGAAACATCTTGCAACGTGTTTCTAGGACCCTAAACAAACTTTTATGCGACATGAGTGTTTATAAGTGTCTAAATGATCTTTGTAAAAGTTTCACGAACTAATGAAACATCTAACAAGGCATATTCTAGGACTCTAAACCAAGTTTCATACAACATGAGTGCTTATAAGTGTCTCAATGATCTTTGTACAAGTTTCACGAACCTATGAAACATCGAACAAAACATATTCTAGGATTCTAAACCAAGTTTCATGCAACATGAATTCTTATAAATGTTTCAATGATCTTCATACAAGTTTCAAATACTTACGAAACATCTAACAACGTGTTCCTAGGACTCTAAACCAAGTTTCATGCAAAATGAGTGCTTATAAGTGTCTCAATTATCTTTGTTCAAGTTTCACAAACTTATGAAACATCTAACAACACATATTCTAGGACTCTAAACCATGTTTCATGCAACATGAGTGCTATAAGTGTCTCAATGATCTTCGTACAAGTTTCAAGAACTTATGAAACATCTAGCAACGTCTTTCTAGGACTCTAAACCAAGTTTTATGCAACATGAGTGTTATAAGTGTCTAAATGATCTTTGTTCAAGTTTCACGAACTTATTAAAATCTAACAACCCATATTCTAGGACTCTAAATCAAGTTTCATGCAACATGAGTGCTTATAAGTACCTCAATGATCTTTCTACAAGTTTCACGAACTTATGAAACATCTAACAACGCGTATTCTAGGACTTTAAACCAAGTTTCATGCAACATGAGTGCTTATAAGTGCCTCAATGATCTTTTTACAAATTTCACGAATTTATGAAACAACTAACAACACATATTCTAGAACCCTAAACAAAGTTACATACAACATGAGTGCTTATAAATGCCTCAATGATCTTCATACAAGTTTGAAAAAACTTACAAAATATTTAACAACGTGTTTCTAGGACTCTAAACCAAGTTTCTTGCAACATGAGTGCTTAAAAGTGCCTCAATGAACTTTGTACAAGTTTCACAAACTTATGAAACATCTAACAACGCATATTCTAGGACTCTAAACCATTTTTCATGCAACATGAGTTCTATAAGTGTCTCGATGATCTTCGTACAAGATTCTAATATTTATGAAACATCTTGCAACGTGTTTCTAGGACTCTAAACCAAGTTTTATTCAACATGAGTGCTTATAAGTGTCTAAATGATCTTTGTACAAGTTTCACGAACTAATGAAACATTTAACAACGAATATTCTAGGACTCTTAACCAAGTTTCATACAATATGAGTGCTTATAAGTGTCTCAATGATCTTTGTACAAGTTTCACGAACTTATGAAACATCAAACAACATATATTCTTGGATTCTAAACCAAGTTTCATGCAACATGAATGCTTATAAATGCCTAAATGATCTTCATACAAGTTTAAAAAACTTACGAAACATCTAACAACGTGTTTCTGAGACTCTAAACCAAGTTTCATGCAACATGATGGTCAAAAGTGCCTCAATGATCTTTATACAAGTTTCACAAACTTATGAAACATCTAACAACGCATATTCTAATACTATAAACCATGTTTCATGCAACATGAGTGCTATAAGCGTCTAAATGATCTTCGTACAAGTTTCAAGAACTTATGAAACATCTAGCAACGTGTTTCTAAGAATATAAACCAAGTTTTATGCAACATGTGTGCTTCTACGTGTCTAAATGATCTTTGTACAAGTTTCACGAACTTATGAAATATCTAACAACTTGTTTATAGGACTCTAACCAAGTTTCATTCAACAGTAGTGCTTATAAATGCCTCAAAGATCTTTGTACATGAGTGCTTATAAGTGCCTCAATGATCTTTTTACAAGTTTCACGAACTTATGAAACAACTAACAACACATATTCTAGGACCCTAAACCAAGTTACATGCAACATGACTGCTTATAAATGCCTCAATGATCTTCATACAAGTTTGAAAAACTTACAAAACATCTAACAACGTGTTTCTAGGACTCTAAACCAAGTTTCCTGCAACATGAGTGCTTATAAGTGCCTCAATGATCTTTATACAAGTTTTACAAACTTATGAAACAACTATCAACGCATATTCTAGGACTCTAAACCATGTTTCATGCAAGATGAGTGTTATAAGCGTCTCACTGATTTTCGTACAAGTTTCCATAACTTATGAAACATCTAGCAACGTGTTTCTAAGACTCAAAACCAATTTTTATGCCACATGAGTGCTTATAAGTGTCTAAATGATCTTTTTACAAGTTTTACGAACTTATGAAATATCTAACAACTTGTTCCTAGGACTCTAACCAAGTTTCATGCAACATGAGTGCTTATAAGTGCCTCAATGATCTTTTTACAAGTTTCACGAACTTATGAAACAACTAACAACACATATTCTAGGACCCAAAACCAAGTTACATGCAACATGAGTGCTTATAAATGCCTCAATGATCTTCATACAACTTTGAAAAACTTACAAAACATCTAAAAACGTGTTTCTAGGACTCTAAACCAAGTTTCCTTCAACATGAGTGATTATAAGTGCCTCAATGATCTTTATACAAGTTTTACAAACTTATGAAACATCTATCAATGCATATTCTAGGACTCTAAACCATGTTTCATGCAACATGAGTGTTATAAGCGTCTCAATCATCTTCGTACAAATTTCCAGAACTTATGAAACATCTAGCAAAGTGTTTCTAAGACTCAAAACCAAGTTTTATGCAACATGAGTGCTTATAAGTGTCTAAATGATCTTTTTACAAGTTTTACGAACTTATGAAATATCTAACAACTTTATTCTAGGACTCTAACCAAGTTTCATGCAACATGAGTGCTTATAAGTGCCTTAAAGATCTTTGTACAAGTTTCACAAGCTTATGAAACATCTAACAACGCATATTCTAAGACTTTAAACCAAGTTTCATGCAACATAAGTGCTTATAGGTGCCTCAATGATCTTTGTACAAGTTTCACAAACTTACGAAACTTCTAAAAACGCATAAAATAGGACTCTAATCAAGTTTCATCAACATGAGTGCTTATAAATGCATCAATGATCTTCATACAAATTTGAAAAACTTACGAAACATCTAACAATGTGTTTCTAGGACTCTAAACCAAGTTTCATGCAACATGAGTGCTTATAAAGGTCTCAATGATCTTTATACAAGTTTCACAAACTTATGAAACATCTAACAACGCATATTCTAGGACTCTAAACCATGTTTCATGAAACATGAGTCCTATAAGCGTTTCAATGATCTTCGTACAAGTTTCAAGAACTTATGAAACATCTAGCAACGTATTTCTAGGACATTATGCAACATAAGTGCTTATAAGTGTCTAAATAATCTTTGTTCAAGTTTCACAAAATTATGAAAAATCTAACAACCCATATTCTAGGACAATAAATCAAGTTTCATGCAACATAAGTGCTGATAAGTTCCTCAATGATCTTCTTACAAGTTTCCCGAACTTATGAACCATCCAACAACACATATTCTAGGACTCTAAACCGGGGTTCATGCAACATGAGTGCTTATAAGTGCCTCAATGATCTTTCTACAAGTTTGAAGAACATATGAAACATCTAACAACTCATATTCTAGGACATTAAACAAAGTTTCATGCAACATGAGTGCTTATAATTGCCTCAATGATAGTTTTACAAGTTTCTCGAACTTATGAAACATCTACCAACGCATATTCTAGGACTCGAAACCATGTTTCATGCAACATGAGTTCTATAAGTATCGCAATGATCTTCGTACAAGATTCAAGAACTTATGAAACATCTTGCAACGTGTTTCTAGGACCCTAAACAAACTTTTATGCAACATGAGTGCTTATAAGTGTCTAAATGATCTTTGTCCAAGCTTCACGAACTAATGAAACATCCAACAAGGCATATTCTAGGACTCTAAACCAAGTTTCATACAACATGAGTGCTTATAAGTGTCTCAATGATCTTTGTACAAGTTTCACGAACTTATGAAACATCAAACAACACATATTCTAGGATTCTAAACCAAGTTTCATGCTACATGAATGCTTATAAATTCCTCAATGATCTTCATACAAGTTTCAAATACTTACAAAACATCTAACAACGTGTTTCTAGGACTCTAAACCAAGTTTCCTGCAACATGAGTGCTTATAAGTGCCTCAATGATGTTTATACAAGTTTTACAAACTTATGAAACATCTATCAACGCATATTCTAGGATTCTAAACCATGTTTCACGCAACATGAGTGTTATAAGCGTCTCAATGATCTTCGTACAAGTTTCCAGAACTTATGAAACATCTAGCAACGTGTTTCTAAGACTCAAAACAAAGTTTTATGCAACATAAGTGCTTATAAGTGTCTAAATGATCTTTTTACAAGTTTTACGAACTTATGAAATATCTAAAAACTTGTTTCTAGGACTCTAACCAAGTTTCATGCAACATGAGTGCTTATAAGTGCCTCAAAGATCTTTTTACAAGTTTCACAAGCTTATGAAACATCTAACAACGCATATTCTGACACTTTAAACCAAGTTTCATGCAACATAAGTGCTTATAGGTGCCTCAATGATCTTCGTACAAGTTTCAAAAACATACGAAACTTCTAAAAACGCATAAAATAGGACTCTAAATCAAGTTTCATGCAATATGAGTGCTTATAAATGCCTCAATGATCTTCATACAAGTTTGAAAAATTTACAAAACAGCTAACAATGTGTTTATAGGACTCTAAACCAAGTTTCATGCAACATGAGTGCTTATAAGTGCCTCAATGATTTTTATACAAGTTTCACAAACTTATGAATCATCTAACAACACATATTCTAGGACTCTAAACCATGTTTCATGCAACATGAGTGCTATAAGCGTCTCAATGATCTTCGTACAACTTTCAAGAACTTATGAAACATTTAGCAACGTTTTTCTAGGACATTATGCAACATAAGTGCTTATAAGTGTCTAAATGATCTTCGTTCGGGTTTCACAAAATTATGAAATATCTAACAACCCATATTCTAGGACAATAAATCAAGTTTCATGCAATATAAGTGTTGATAAGTTCCTCAATGATCTTCTTACAAGTTTCCGGAACTTATGAACCATCCAATAACACATATTCTAGGACTCTAAATCGGGTTTCATGCAACATGAGTGCTTATAAGTGCCTCAATGATCTTTCTTCAAGTTTAAAGAACTTATGAAACATCTAACAACTCATATTCTAGGACATTAAAAAAAGTTTCATGCAACATGAGTGCTTATAATTGCCTCAATGATCTTTTACAAATTTCTCGAACTTATGAAACATGCAACATGAGTACTATAAGTGTCGCAATGGTCTTCGTACAAGATTCAAGAACTTATGAAACATCTTGCAACGTGTTTCTAGAACTCTAAACCAACTTTTATGCAACATGAGTGCTTATAACTGTCTAAATGATCTTTGTACAAGTTTCACGAATTAATGAAACATCTAACAACGCATATTCTAGTACTCTAAACCAAGTTTCATACAACATGAGTGCTTATAAGTGTCTCAATGATCTTTGTACAAGTTTCACGAACTTATGAAACATCGAACAACACATATTCTAGGATTCAAAACCAAGTTTCATGCAACATGAATGCTTATAAATGCCTCAATGATCTTCATACATGTTTTAAAAACTTACTAAACATCTAACAACGTGTTTCTAGGACTCTAAACCAAGTTTTATGCAAAATGAGTGCTAATAAATGTCTCAATGATCTTTGTACAAGTTTCAAAAAGTAATGAAACATCTAACAACACATATTCTAGGACTCTAAACCATGTTTCATGCAACATGACTGCTATAAGTGTCTCAATGATCTTCGTACAAGTTTCAAGAACTTATGAAACATCTAGCAACGTGTTTCTAAGACTCAAAACCAAGTTTTATGCAACATAAGTGCTTATAAGTGTCTAAATGATCTTTTTTCAAGTTTTACGAACTTATGAAATATCTAACAACTTGTTTCTAGGACTCTAACCAAGTTTCATGCAACATGAGTGCTTATAAGTGCCTCAAAGATCTTTCTACAAGTTTCACAAGCTTATGAAACATCTAACAACGCATATTCTAAGACTTTAAACCAAGTTTCATGCAACATAAGTGCTTATAGGTGCCTCAATGATCTTCGTACAAGTTTCAAAAACATACAAAACTTCTAAAAACGTATAAAATATGACTCTAAATCAAGTTTCATGCAACATGAGTGCTTATAAATGCCTCAATGATCTTCATACAAGTTTGAAAAACTTACAAAACAGCTAACAATGTGTTTGTAGGACTCTAAACCAAGTTTCATGCAACATGAGTGCTTATAAGTGCCTCAATGATTTTTATACAAGTTTCACAAACTTATGAATCATCTAACAACACATATTCTAGGACTCTAAACCATGTTTCATGCAACATGAGTGCTATAAGCGTCTCAATGATCTTCGTACAACTTTCAAGAACTTATGAAACATCTAGCAACGTTTTTCTAGGACATTATGCAACATAAGTGCATGTAAGTGTCTAAATGATCTTTGTTCAGGTTTCACAAAATTATGAAAAATCTAACAACCCATATTCTAGGACAATAAATCAAGTTTCATGCAACATAAGTGCTGATAAGTGTCTAAATGATCTTTGTACAAGTTTCACGACTTTATGAAATATCTAACAACTTGTTTATGGGACTCTAACCAAGTTTCATGCAACATGAGTGCTTATAAGTGCCTCAAAGATTGTACAAGTTTCACCAACTTATGAAACATCTAATAACGCATATTCTAAGACTTTAAACCAAGTTTCATGCAACATGAGTGCGTATAGGTGCCTCAATGATCTTCGTACAAGTTTCACAAACTTACGAAACTTCTAACAACGCATAATATAAGACTCTAAATCAAGTTTTATACAACATGAGTGCTTATAAGTGCTTCAATGATCTTGTTACAAGTTTCACGAACGTAAAAATCATCCAACAACACATATTGTAGGACTCTAAACCAATTTTCATGCAACATGAGTGCTTATAAGTGCCTCAATTATCTTTCTACAAGTTTCAAGAACTTATGAAACATCTAACAACGCATATTCTAGGACTTTTAACCAAGTTTAATGCAACATGAGTGCTTATTAGTGCCTCAATGATCTTTTTACAAGTTTCTCGAACATATGAAACATCTAACAACGCATATTCTAGGACTCTAAACCATGTTTCATGCAACATGAGTTCTATAAGTGTCTCAATGATCTTCGTACAAGATTCAAGAACTTATGAAACATCTTGCAACGTGTTTCTAGAACCCTAAACCAACTTTTATGCAACATGAGTGCTTATAAGTGTCTAAATGATCTTTGTACAAGTTTCACGAACTAATGAAACATCTATAACAACGCATATTCTAGGACTCTAAACCAAGTTTCATACAACATGTGTGCTTATAAGTGCCTCAATGATCTTTGTACAAGTTTCACGAATTTATGAAACATCAAACAACACATATTCTAGGATTCTAAACCAAGTTTCATGCAACATGAGTGCTTCTAAATGCCTCAATGATCTTCATACGAGTTTCAAGAATTTACGTAACATCTAACAACGTGTTTCTAGTACTCTAAACAAAGTTTCGTCCAACATGAGTGCTTATAAGTGCACCAATGATCTTTGTTCAAGTTTCACAAACTTATCAAACATATAACAACGCATATTCTAGGAATCTAAACCAAGTTTCATGGAACATGAGTGCTATAAGTGTTTCAATCATCATCGTACAAGTTTCAAGATCTTATGAAACATCTAGCAACGTGTTTCTAGGACTCTAAACCAAGTTTTTTGCAACATGAGTCGTTATAAGTGTCTAAATGATCTTTGTACAAGATTCACGAACTAATGAAACATCTAACAACGCATATTCTAGGACTTTAAACCAAGTTTCTTGCAACATGAGTGCTTATAAGTGACTTAATGATCTTTGCACAAGTTTCACGAACATATGAAACATCCAAGAACACATATTCTAAGACTCTAAACCAATTTTCATGCAACATGAGTGCTTATAAGTGCCTCAATGATCTTTTTCAATGTTTCACGAACTTATGAAACATCTAACAACGCATATTCTAGGACTCTAAACTAAGTTTCATGCAACATGAGTGCTTATAAGTGCCTCAATGATATTTGTACAAGCTTCACGAACTTATGAAACATCTAACAACACATATTCTAGGACTCTAAACCAAGTTTCATGCAACATGAGTGCTTATAAGTTCCTCAATGATTTTCGTACAAGTTTCACTAACTTACGAAACTTCTAACAACGCATAATCTAGGACTCTAAATCAAGGGTCATGTAGCATGAGTGCTTATAATGCCTCAATTATTTTTTTTCAAGGTTCACGAAATTATGGAAAATCAAACAACACAAATCCAGCAAATTTCATGCAACGTTAGTGCATATATGTGCCTCAATGATCTTAGTGCAAGTTTCGCGAAATTATGAAACATGTAACAACGCATATTCAACAACTATAAACCAAGTTTCATGCAACATGAGTGCTTATAAGTGCCTCAATGATCTTAGTACAAGTTTCAAAAACTTATGAAACATCAAACAACGCATATTCTAGGACTCTAAACTAAGTTTCATGCAACATGAGTGCTATAAGTGTCTCAATGATCATCATACAAGTTTCAAGAACTTATGAAACATCTAGGAACGTGTTTCTAGGACTCTAAACCAAGTTTTATGCAACATCAATGCTTATAGGTTTCCAAATGATCTTTGTACAAGTTTCACGAACTTTTGAAACATCTAACAACGCATATTCTAGGACTCTAAATCAAGTTTCATGCAACATGAGTGCTTATAAGTGACTCAATGATCTTTGCACAAGTTTCACGAACTTATGAAACATCCAAGAACTTATATTCTAAGACTCTAAACCAATTTTCATGCAATATGAGTGCTTATAAGTGCCTCAATGATCTTTTTCCAAGTTTCACGAACTTATGAAACATTTAACAACGCATATTCTAGTACTCTAAACAAAGTTTCATGCAACATGAGTGCTTATAAGTTCCTCAATGATCTTCGTATAAGTTTCAAAAACTTACGAAACATCTAACAACGTGTTTCTAGGACTCTAAACAAAGTTTCATGCAACATGAGTGCTTATAAGTTCCTCAATGATCTTCGTATAAGTTTCAAAAACTTACGAAACATCTAACAACGTGTTTCTAGGACTCTAAAGCAAGTTTCATGCAACATGAGTACTTATAAGTGCCTCAATGATCTTTGTACAAGTTTTGCGAACTTATGAAACATGTAACAACGCATATTCAACGACTCTAATCCAAGTTTCATGCTACATGAGTGCTTATAAATGCCTCAATGATATTTGTACAAGTTTCACGAACTTATGAAACATGTAACAACGCATATTCAAGGAATCTAAACAGAGTTTCATGGAACATGAGTGATTATAAGAGCCTCAATGATCTTTGTACAAGTTTCGCGAACTTATGAAACATCCAAGAACACATATTCTAAGACTCTTAACTAAGTTTTATGAAACATAAGTGCTTATAAGTGCCTTAATGATCTTCGTAAAAGTTTTACAAACTTACGAAACTTCTAACAACGCATAATATAGAACTCTAAATCAAGTGTCATGCAACATGAGTGCTTATAAGTGCCTCAATGATCTTTTTACAAGTTTCACGAAATTATGAAACATCCAACAACACATATTCTAGGACTCTAAACCAAGTTTCATGCAACATGAGTGCTTATAAGTGCCTCGATGATCTTTGTCAAGTTTCACGAACTTATCAAACATCGAACAACGCATATTCGAGGTCTCTAAACCAATTTTCATGCAATATTAGTGCTTATAAATGCCTCAGTGATCTTTTTCTAAGTTTCACGAACTTATGAAACATTTAACAACACATATTCTAGGACTCTAAACAAAGTTTCATGCAACATGAGTGCTTATCAGTTCCTCAATGAACTTCGTACAAGTTTCAAGAACTTACAAAACATCTAACAACGTGTTTCTAGGACTCTAAAGCAAGTTTCATCCTACATGAGTACTTATAAGTGCCTCAATGATCATTGTAACACCGCATATTCAACGACTCTAAACCAAGTTTCATGCAACATGAGTGCTTATAAATGTCTCAATGATCTTCATAAGAGTTTCAAGAACTTACGAAACATCGACAACGTGTTTCAAGGACTCTAAACCAAGTTTCATGCAACATGAGTGCTTATAAGAGCCTCAATGATCTTTGTACAAGTTTCGCGAACTTATGAAATATCTAACAACTTGTTTCTAGGATACTACACGAAGTTTCATGAAACATGAGTGCTTATAAGTGTGTCAATGATCTTCGTACAAGTTTCACAAACTTACGAAACTTTTAACAGCGCATAATCTAAGACTCTAAATCAAGTTTCATGCAAACTTGAGTGCTTATAAGTGCCTCAATGATCTTTCTACAAGTTTCACGAACTTATGAAACATCTAACAACGCATATTCTAGGACTTTAAACCAAGTTACATGCAATATTAGTGCTTATAAGTGCCTCAATGATCTTTTTACAAGTTTCACGAACTTAAGAAACATCTAACAACACATATTCTAGGACTCTAAACCAAGTTTCATGCAACATGAGTGCTTCTAATTACCTCAATGATCTTTGTACAAGTGTCAAAAACTTATGAAATATCTAACAACTTGTTTCTAGGACTTTAAACCAAGTTTCATGCAACATGAGTGCTTATAAGTGCCTCAATGATCTTTGTACAAGTTTCACGAACTTATGAAACATCTAACAACACATAATCTAGGACTTTAAACCAAGTTTCATGCAACATTACTGTTTATAACTCTCTCAATGATCTTTGTACAAGTTTCACGAGCTTACGAAACTTCTAACAACGCATATTCTAGGACTCTAAACCAAGTTTCATGCAACATGAGTGCTTATAAGTTCCTCGATGATCTTTGTAAAAGTTTCACGAACTTATCAAAACATCTAACAACGCATATTCTAGGACTCTAATTCAATTTTCATGCAATATGAGTGCTTATAAGTGGCTCAATGGTCTTTTTCCAAGTTTCACGAAATTATGAAACATTTAACAACCCATATTCTAGGACTCTAAACAAAGTTTCATGCAACATGAGTACTTATAAATGCCTCATTGATCTTTGTACAAGTTACGCGAACTTATGAAACATGTAACAACGCATATTCAACGACTCTAAACCAAGTTTCATGCAACATGAGTGTTTATAAATGCCTCAATGATCTTTGTACAAGTTTCACGAACTTATGAAACATGTACCAACGCATATACAAGTTTCACGAACTTATGAAACATGTAACAACGCATATAAGAGCCTCAATGATCTTTGTACAAGTTTCGCGAACTTATGAAACATCCAAGAACACATATTCTAAGATTCTTAACCAAGTGTCATGCACCATGAGTGCTTATAAGTTCCTCAATGATCTATGTACAATTTTCACGAAATTATGAAACATCCAAAAACACAAATTCTAGGACTCTAAACTAAGTTTCATGTGACATGAGTGCTTATAAGTGCCTCGATGATCTTTGTACAAGTTTCACAAACTTATCAAACATCTAACAACGCATATTCTAGGACTCTAAACCACCTTTCTTGCAACATGAGTGCTTATAAGTGCCTTAATGATCTTTCTACTAGTTTCAAGATATTATGAAACATCTAACAACGCATATTCTAGGACTTTAAACCAAGTTTCATGCAACATTAGTGCTTATAAGTGCCTCAATGATCTTTTTAAAAATTTCACGAACTTATGAGACATCTAGCAACATATAGTCTAGGACTCTAAAACAAGTTTCATGCAACATGAGTGCTTATAAATGCCTCAATGATCTTCATACGCGTTTCAAGAACTTACGAAACATCTAACAACGTGTTTCTAGGACTCTAAGCCAAGTTTTATGCAACATGAGTACTTATAAATGCCTCATTGATCTTTGAACAAGTTTCGCGAATTTATGAAACATGTAACAACGCATATTCAAGGACTCTAAACCAAGTTTCATGAAACATGAGTGCGTATAAGAGCCTCAATAATATTTGTTTATATTTCGCGAACTTATGAAATATCTAACAACTTTTTTTAGGATACTACACCAAGGTTCATGCAACATGAGTGCTTATAAGTGCCTCAATGATCTTCGTACAAGTTTCACAAACTTACGAAACTTTTAACAACGTATAATCTAAGACTCTAAATCAAGTTTCATGCAACATGAGCGCTTATAAGTGCCTCAGTGATCTTTGTACAAGTTTCACGAACTTATGAAACATCCAAAAACACATATTCTAGTACTCTAAACCAAGTTTCATGCAACATGAGTGCTTATAAGTGCCTCAATGATCTTTCTACAAGTTTCACGAACTTATGAAACATCTAACAACGCATATTCTAGGACTCTAAACCAAGTTTCGTGCAAAATGAGTGCTTATAAATGCCTCAATGATCTTTATACAAGTTTCAAGAACTTATGAAACATCTAACAACGTGTTTCTAGGACTTTAAACCAAGTTTCATGCAACATTAGTGCTTATAAAGGCCTAAATGATTTTTGTACAAGTTTCACAAACTTATGAAAATCTAAAAACGCATATTCTAGGACTTTAAACCAAGTTTCATGCAACATGAGTGTTATATGTGTTTCAATGATCATCGTACAAGTTTCAAGAACTTATGAAAAATCTAGCAACGTGTTTCTAGGACTCTAAACCAAGTTTTATGCAACATGAGTACTTATAAGTGACTCAATGATCTTCGCACAAGTTTCACGAACTTATGAAACATCCAAGAACACATATTATAAGACTCTAAACAATTTTCTCATGCAACATGAGTACTTATAAATGCCTCAATGATCTTCATACGAGTTTCAGGAACTTACCAAACATCTAACAACGTGTTTCTAGGACTCTAAACCAAGTTTCATGCAACATGAGTGCTTATAAGTGCGTCAATGATCTTAGTACAAGTTTCACAAACATATGAAACATCTAACAACGTATATTCTAGGACTCTAAACCAATTTCATGCAACATGAGTGCTTATAAGTGCCTCAATGATCTTTCTACAAGTTTCACGAACTTATGAAACATCTAACAACGCATATTCTAGGACTTTAAACCAAGTTACATGCAATATTAGTGCTTATAAGTGCCTCAATGATCTTTTTACAAGTTTCACGAACTTAAGAAACATCTAACAACACATATTCTAGGACTCTAAACCAAGTTTCATGCAACATGAGTGCTTCTAATTGCCTCAATGATCTTTGTACAAGTGTCAAAAACTTATGAAATATCTAACAACTTGTTTCTAGGACTTTAAACCAAGTTTCATGCAACATGAGTGCTTATAAGTGCCTCAATGATCTTTGTACAAGTTTCACGAACTTATGAAACATCTAACAACACATAATCTAGGACTTTAAACCAAGTTTCATGCAACATTACTGTTTATAAGACTCTCAATGATCTTTGTACAAGTTTCACGAGCTTACGAAACTTCTAACAACGCATATTCTAGGACTCTAAACCAAGTTTCATGCAACATGAGTGCTTATAAGTTCCTCGATGATCTTTGTAAAAGTTTCACGAACTTATCAAAACATCTAACAACGCATATTCTAGGACTCTAATTCAATTTTCATGCAATATGAGTGCTTATAAGTGCCTCAATGGTCTTTTTCCAAGTTTCACGAAATTATGAAACATTTAACAACCCATATTCTAGGACTCTAAACAAAGTTTCATACAACATGAGTACTTATAAATGCCTCATTGATCTTTGTACAAGTTACGCGAACTAATGAAACATGTAACAACGCATATTCAACGACTCTAAACCAAGTTTCATGCAATATGAGTGTTTATAAATGCCTCAATGATCTTTGTACAAGTTTCATGAACTTATGAAACATGTAACAACGCATATACAAGTTTCACGAACTTATGAAACATGTAACAACGCATATAAGAGCCTCAATGATCTTTGTACAAGTTTCGCGAACTTATGAAACATCCAAGAACACATATTCTAAGATTCTTAACCAAGTTTCATGCACCATGAGTGCTTATAAGTTCCTCAATGATCTATGTACAATTTCACGAAATTATGAAACATCCAACAACACAAATTCTAGGACTCTAAACTAAGTTTCATGTGACATGAGTGCTTATAAGTGCCTCGATGATCTTTGTACAAGTTTCACAAACTTATCAAACATCTAACAACGCATATTCTAGGACTCTAAACCACCTTTCTTGCAACATGAGTGCTTATAAGTGCCTTAATGATCTTTCTACTAGTTTCAAGATATTATGAAACATCTAGCAACGCATATTCTAGGACTTTAAACCAAGTTTCATGCAACATGAATGCTTATAAGTGCCTCAGTGATCTTTGTACAAGTTTCACGAACTTATGAAACATCCAAAAACACATATTCTAGTACTCTAAACCAAGTTTCATGCAACATGAGTGCTTATAAGTGCCTCAATGATCTTTCTACAAGTTTAACGAACTTATGAAACATCTAACAACGCATATTCTAGGACTCTAAACCAAGTTCTGTGCAAAATGAGTGCTTATAAATGCCTCAATGATTTTCATACAAGTTTCAAGAACTTATGAAACATCTAACAACGTGTTTCTAGGACATTAAACCAAGTTTCATGCAACATGAGTGCTTATAAGTGCCTAAATGATTTTTGTACAAGTTTCACAAACTTATGAAAATCTAAAAACGCATATTCTAGGACTTTAAACCAAGTTTCATGCAACATGAGTGCTATATGTGTTTCAATGATCATCGTACAAGTTTCAAGAACTTATGAAAAATCTAGCAACGTGTTTCTAGGACTCTAAACCAAGTTTCATGCAACAAGACTGCTTATAAGTTCCTAAATGATCTTTGTACAAATTGCACAAAATTATGAAACATCTAACAACGAATATTCTAGGACTCTAAACCAAGTTTCATGCTACATGAGTGCTTATAAGTGACTCAATGATCTTCGCACAAGTTTCACGAAATTATGAAACATCCAAGAACACATATTCTAAGACTCTAAACCAATTTCATGCAACATGAATGCTTATAAGATCCTCAATGATCTTTTTCCAAGTTTTCTAACAACACATATTCTAGGACTCTAAATTAAGTTTCATGCAACTCGAGTTCTTATAAGTGCTTCAATGATCTTTGTACAAGTTTCACAAACATATGAAACTTCTAACAACACAAAGTTTCATGCAACATGAGTGCTTATAAGTTCCTAAATAATCTTCGTACAAATTTCAAGAACATCTGAAATATCTAACATAGTGTTTCTAAGACTCTAAAGCAAATTTCATGCAACATGAGTGCTTATAAGTGCCTCGATGATCTTTGTACAAGTTTCAAAAACTTATGAAACATGTAACAACGCATAATCAAGGACTCTAAAACAAGTTTCATGCAACATGAAGGGCGTCAATGATCTTTGTACAAGTTTCGCGAACTTATGAAATATCTAACAACTTGTTTCTAGGACCCTAAACCAAGTTTCATGGAGCATGAGTGCTTATAAGTGCCTCAATGATATTTGTACAAGTTTCACAAACTTATGAAACATCTAACTTCGCATATTCTAAGACATTAAACCAAGTTTCATGCAGCATGAGTGCTTATAGGTGCCTTAATGATGTTCGTACAAGTTTCACAAATTATGAACCTTCTAACATCGCATAATCTAGGACTCTAAATCAAGTTTCATGCAACATGAGTGCTTATAAGTGCCTCAATGATGTTGGTACAAGTTTCACAAACTTATGAACCATCCAACAATACATATTGTAGGACTCTAAACAAGGTTTCAGGCAACATGAGTGCTTATAAGTGCCTCAATGATCTTTTTACAAGTTTCACGAACTTATGAAACATCTACCAACACATATTCTTTGACTCTAAACCAAGTTTCATGCAACATGAGTGCTTATATGTGCCTCAATGATCTTCATACAAGTTTCTATGACTCTAAACCAAGATTCATGCAGCAACATGAGTGCTTATAAGTGCCTCAATGATCTTAGTACAAGTTGCACAAACTTATGAAACATCTAACAACGCATATTCTAGGACTCTAAACCATGTTTCATGCATTATGAGTACTATAAGTGACTCAATTACAAGAACTTATGAAACATCTAGCAACGTGTTTCTAGGACTCTTAACGAAGTTTTATGCAACATGAGTGCTTATAAATGTCTAAATGATCTTTGTACAAGATTCAAGAACTAATGAAACCAAGTTTCATGCTACATGAGTGCTTATAAGTGACTCAATAATCTTCGCACAAGTTTCACGAACTTATGAAACATCCAAGAACACATATTCTAAGACTCTAAACCAATTTTCATGCAACATGAATGCTTATAAGGGCCCCAATGATCTTTTTCCAAGTTTCACGAACTTATAAAACGTCTAACAACGCATATTCTAGGACGCTAAACAATGTTTCATGCAACATGAGTGCTTATAAGTTCCTCAATGATCTTCGTATAAGTTTCAAGAACATACGAAACATCTAACAACATGTTTCTAGGACTCTAAAGAAAATTTCAAGCAACATGAGTGCTTATAAGTGTCTAAATAATCTTTGTACAAGTTTCAAGAACTAATGAAACATCTAACAACGCATATTCTTGGACTTTAAACCAAGTTTCATGCAACATGAATGCTTATAAGTGACTCAATGATCTTAGCACAAGTTTCACGAACTTAGGAAACATCCAAGAACACATATTCTAAGACTCTAAATCAATTTTCATGCAAAATGAGTGCTTATAAGAGCCTCAATGATTTTTTCCAAGTTTCGCGACCTTATGAAACATCTAACAAGTAACAACACATATTCTAGGACTCTAAACAAAGTTTCATGAAACATGAGTGCTTATAAGTTCCTCAATGATCTTCATATAAGTTTCTAGAACATACAAAATATCTAACAACATGTTTCTTGGACTCTAAAGAAATTTCATGCAACATGAGTGCTTATAAGTGCCTCAATAATATTTGTACAAGTTTCACGAACTTCTGAAACATCCAAGAATACATATTCTAAGACTCTAAACCAATTTTCATGCAACATGAATGCTTATAATTGCCTCAATGTTCTTTTCCAAGTATCACGAACTTATGAAACAGCTAACAATGCATATTCTAGGACGCTAAACAAAGTTTCATGCAACATGAGTGCTTATAAGTTCCTCAATAATCTTCGTAAAAGTTTCAAGAACATACGAAACATCTAACAACATGTTTCTAGGACTCTAAAGAAAATTTTATGCAACATGAGTGCTTATAAGTGCCTCAATAATCTTTGTACAAATTTCACGAACATATCAAACATCTGACAACACATATTCTAGGACTCTAAACCACGTTTCATGAAACATGAGTGCTTATAAATGCCTCAATGATCTTTGTACAAGTTTCACGAACTTATGAAACATCAAACAACGCATATTCTAGGACTTTAAACCAAGTTTCATGCAACATTAGTGCTTATAAGTGCCTCAATGATATTTTTACAAGTTTCACGAACTTATGAAACATCTAACAACACATATTCTAGGACACTAAACCAAGTTTCATGCAACATGAGCATGACTGCTTATAAATGCCTCAATAATCTTCATAAGTGTTTCAAGAACTTACGAAACATCTAACAACGTATTTCTAGGACTTTAAATCAAGTTTCATGCAACATGAGTGCTTATAAGTGTCTCAATGATCTTTGTACAAGTTTCACCAACTTATGAAACATATAACAATGCATATTGTAGGACTCTAAACCAAGTTTCATGCAACATGATTGCTTATAAGTGCCTCAATGATCTTTGTACAAGTTTCGCGAACTTACGAAATATCTAATAACTAGTTGCTAGGACTCTAAACCAAGTTTTATGCAATATGAGTGCTTAAAAGTGCCTCAATAATCTTTTTACAAGTTTCAAGAACTTATGAAACATTTAACAACACATATCCTAGGACTCTAAACCAAATTTCATAAAACATAAGTGCTTATAAATTCCTCAATGATCTTCATACGAGTTTCAAGAACTTACAAAACATCTGACAACGTGTTTCTAGGACTCTAAACCAAGTTTCATGCAACAAGAGTGCTTATAAGTTCCTAAATGATCTTTGTACAAGTTGCACAAAATTATGAAACATCTAACAACGCATATTCTAGGACTCTAAACCAAGTTTCATGAAACAGAGTGCTATAAGTGTCTCAATGATCTTCGTACAAGTTTCAAGAACTTAAGAAACATCTAGCAACGTGTTTCTAAAACTCTAAACCAAGTTTTTTGAAAATTGAGTGTTTATAAGTTCCTCAATGATCTTTATACAAGTTTCACGAACTTTTGAAACACCTAACAACGCATATTCTAGGACTCTAAAAGAGTTTCGTGAAACATTAGTGCTTATAAGTGTCTCAATGATCTTTCTACAAGATTCACGAACTTACGAAACATCTAACAACTCATATTCAGAGACTCTAAACAAAGGTTCATGAAACATGAATGCTTATAAGTGCCTCAATGATCTTTTTCCAAGTTTCGCGAACTTATGAAACATCTAACAACACATATTGTAGGACTCTAAACAATGTTTCATAAAACATGAGTGCTTATAATTGCCTCAATATTATTTTTCCAAGTTTCACGAACTTATGAAACATCTAACAACACATATTCTAGGACTCTAAACCAAGTTTCATGAAACATGAGTGCTTATAAATGCCTCAATGATCTTCATACGAGTTTAAAGAACTTACGAAACATCTGATAACGTGTTTCTAGGACTCTAAACCAAGTTTCGTGCAAAAAAGTGCTTAT